>CM038705.1:1833490-1865990 GCA_021613375.1 Megaleporinus macrocephalus
CTTTTGACTGATGCTGATCCAGTTTTCTTTGCTGAAGAACCTGAGGAACCATCTTTTTTAAGTATGTAGTTCTTCACCTGTAGACCACGGAGCTGCTGATGTCTGGACACTATATGGGAAGTAGATCTTTCTAAACCTAGCAGCTGAACAACCTACCGCCCAAATAATGTGTGGTCAATGTTGGTCTTGTGGAGGTACTTCTTCACTGGTCAGCAGTTTGAGTATGTGTTGTAGATGTTTCTTATAAAGTGGCCACAGATAAAGAAGTGTGTGTTCACTAGTATGTGTATATGTGTGTGTGTGGGTGATTCACTGCTTCCTAGTGTGTGTGTGTGTGTGTGTGTGTGTGTGTGATTCACTGCCCCCTAATGTGTTTGTTTACTAGTGTGTGTGTGAGTGATTCATTGCCCCCTAGTGTGTGTGTTTACTAGTGCGTGTGTTTACTAGTGTGTGTGTGGGTGATTCACTGCCCCCTAGTGTGTTTGTTTACTAGTGTGTGTGTGAGTGATTCACTGCCCCCTAGTGTGTGTGTTTACTAGTGCGTGTGTTTACTAGTGTGTGTGTGGGTGATTCACTGCCCCCTAGTGTGTGTGTGTGTGGGTGATTCACTGCCTCCTAGTGTGTGTGGGTGATCCACTGCCCCCTAGTGTGTGTGTTTACTAGTGTGTGTGTGTGGGTGATTCACTGCCCCCTAGTGTGTGTGTGTGTGTGTGTGGGTGTTTCACTGCCCCCTAGTGTGTGTTCACTAGTGTGTGTGTATATGTGAGTGTTTTAATGCCCCCTAGTGTGTGTTCATGTGGGTGTTTCACTGCCCTCTAGTGTGTGTGTTCACTAGAGTGTGCATATGTGGGTGTTCATTGCCCCCATTGTGTATGTGGGTGTTTCACCACCCCCTAGTGTGTGTGTATATGTGGGTGTTTTACTGCCCCCTAGTGTATGTTTTCACTAGTGTGTGTGTGTGTTCATGTGGGTGTTTCACTGCCCCCTAGTGTGTATTGACTAGTGTGTGGGTGTTTCACTGCCCCCCAGTGTGTGTGTTCACTAGAGTGTGTGTGTATGTGGGTGTTTCATTGCCCCCATTGTGTATGTGGGTGTTTTACTGCCCCCCAGTGTGTGTGTTCACTAGAGTGTGTGTGTATGTGGGTGTTTCACTGCCCTCTAGTGTGTATTGACTATTGTGTGGGTGTTTCACTGCCCCCCAGTGTGTGTGTTCACTAGAGTGTGTATATGTGGGTGTTTCATTGCCCCCATTGTGTATGTGGGTGTTTCACTGCCCCCCAGTGTGTGTGTTCACTAGAGTGTGTATATGTGGGTGTTTCATTGCCCCCATTGTGTATGTGGGTGTTTCACTGCCCCCCAGTGTGTGTGTTCACTAGAGTGTGCATATGTGGGTGTTCATTGCCCCCATTGTGTATGTGGGTGTTTCACTGCCCCCTAGTGTATGTGTTCACTAGTGTGTGTGTGTGTATGTGGGTGTTTTACTGCCCCCCAGTGTGTGTGTTCACTAGAGTGTGTGTGTATGTGGGTGTTTCATTGCCCCCTAGTATGTGTGTTTCCTAGTGTGTGTATATGTGTGTGTGTTCACATAAAGAGTTGGTCAGTTAGTACAGTCAGCAGATTCACTTTATTTCACACCATCAGACACACAAATAATTACCAACCTACTGTACACATGACTTATCATGAGTGTCCCAATCACATCTATCTATCTATCTATCTATCTATCTATCTATCTATCTATCTATCTATCTATCTATCTATCTATCTATCTATCTATCTAATTGCACCATTACATAGTTTAATAAAGGACTATCTAAATTTGTGTACAGGCAAAATACTTTAATAATTATACTCACTGGTGTAAAGTACATGTAAGGAACAGCGATGGGCTGAAAATTATTCATATCTGACGACATGGCCTTCAGCACGCAGCTGCTTCTAGAACCTTCCAAACACAGAGACGTGATCAGTTCACCACTAACAAAACCAACAGTTAGAAGTGTTTCCTGCCAGGCTTCCTGGTCTGCTGGGCTCTGATCTTCTCTGTTTGGATGCTGAAGTAAAATACTCGAGCCGCTACACTACAGGCCCAGTAAGAAGCAGTCTGCGCGCTCTGCTGTTTGGATGAAAGGGGCAGTGGTGGGCTGAAGGTTAGGGATCCGGTCTGCACACGAGTGAAGTTCCCCTGAGCAACCTAACCCCCTACTGCTCCCCGGGCACTGTGGATAGGGCTGTCCCCCGCTCCCGGCAAGTGTGTTCACTAGTATGTGTATTTCACTGCCCCCTAGTGTGTGTGTTCACTAGTGTGTGTGTATGTGGGTGTTTCACTGCCCCCTAGTGTGTGTGTTCACTAGTGTGTGTGTATGTGGGTGTTTCACTGCCTCATAGTGTGTGTGTTCACTAGTGTGTGTGTATATGGGTGTTTCACTGCCCCCCTAGTGTGTGTGTTCACTAGTGTGTGTGTATGTGGGTGTTTCACTGCCTCATAGTGTGTGTTCAGTAGTGTGTGTGTATGTGGGTGTTTCACTGCCTCATAGTGTGTGTGTTCACAAGTGTGTGTGTATATGTGGGTGTTTTACTGCCCCCTAGTGTGTGTGTTCACTAGTGTGTATGTGTATGTGGGTGTTTCACTGCCTCATAGTGTGTGTGTTCACTAGTGTGTGTGTATATGGGTGTTTCACTGCCCCCTAGTGTGTGTGTTCACTAGTGTGTGTGTATGTGGGTGTTTCACTGCCTCATAGTGTGTGTGTTCACTAGTGTGTGTGTGTATTTCACAGCCCCCTAGTGTGTGTGTTCACAAGTGTGTGTGTATGGGTGTTTCACTGCCCCGTAGTGTGTGTGTGTGTGTGTATGTGTATGCGGGTGTTTCACTGCCCCCTAGTGTGTGTGTGTGTGTATGCGGGTCTTTCACTGCCCCCTAGTGTGTATGTTCACTAGTGTGTGTGTGTGTATATTGGTGTTTCACTGCCCCCTAGTGTGTGTGTTCACTAGTGTGTATGTGTATGTGGGTGTTTCACTGCCCCCTAGTGTGTGTGTTCACTAGTGTGTATGTGTATGTGGGTGTTTCACTGCCCCCTAGTGATCAAAACCAGAAGAACAGAGCTTCAGTGTCTGTGGCTGAAAGGTTCTAGTGCGGTTCTACAGGAGATCTACTTTCTCTACTTCTTCCTCTACTGGAGTCAATATTTCACTGAAGTGACAACACCCTTACTCTCTACCTCTCTGCCTCACTCAGCTCTCCTCCAGACCCTCATTCTCCCTACGTCTCCTCTGTAAGGAGTGATATGTGGTCACTGTTGCTAGGGAGGTACAGATGGATTGTGATGAACCTATCTGAACAGCAACAGCATCAGTGTGGACTGTGAAAAAGACTGTCGGATGATGTAACAGACAGACCTGTGACTCTGGGTCTGTCCCAAACCCTAGTGAGTGTCTAAGTAGGCTGTCTAGGTAGCAGCTGTGTAAGTATCAGTGTTCTCTCCTCATCTCTCCTCATAAAACAGATTACTGAGACGCTCTAGTTAGAGAGAGACTGTGTCACGGCTTGTTCCCGCCCACTGCAGCACGCCACCTGTGGTTTAGCTGGTTGCTAAGCTACCGGCCGGCATTCAAAACAATAGCCCAAGGCTTAAAATCTGCTAGCATAAATGCTAATGTCTGGAGTATAAAGTGTAAATGGTGAAGGACTCGTTACAGAGTTGATAATAAAATACTGTTTTGTGTGATTATATGACCAGAAACACATTAAAACTCCAGAGAGAATCAAAATAACTCACATTTTAAAACCACTTCACTGCTCCTAGATTAGCCTGCGGTGCATCATGGGATTGTCTTAGTGGCTGAGGAAGAGTTCCATACTTCTTAAAATCAGGTCTAAATAAGGTTCCTCAGTAGACAGTATGTTTAAGGTATGTAAGTATTGGGACAGTCTACATGTCGGGAGCGCATACTATGATGTAGAATGCTGCCTATATAGGAGCTCAGTAGGATTTGAGACACATCCTATGACTTGCCTACAGAGTTTCAGATATTGATATAAAAGTGAGTTTACTAGTGGAACTGAGGCTGGAGGGCAGTGCGGAAGGACTCTACACCCTAAAAATTAAGTATTTGGCATAATCACAGCTCCGGCTGTCACTTCCTGCTACTACGTTTGGTCATATATTGAGATTAATATATAATAATTATGCATATAGATTAATATTACAAAATAAATCAAACAAAATGGTAAACATGCTGTTATTACTAAGTGGGCTGGACTAATTTTAGAGCACTTATCTTTAGAGGTGAAACAGTCCATTCAACTTAACATTATATGCCCTGTGGATATCATATACTATACAAACCATAACCGCAAACCTGGACAACCAAATAATCACAATACAGAATATAGATCATTATACAGGAGAAGGAAACACATTCCCATCCAGTAAACATATACAGTAAGTTTTCACTATGGAAGTTAGTTAGCAGTAGTATAGTACAGTATAGTTTAGTGTGATATGGTGTCTAGAGACTCTTATATTATAATTTATACTGAACTCGGTGATGTAAACAAGACTGAATTATTGGTTTACACGTGCACTTTAGTGTTACTGTAGATTTGTGTTAAGCTATTTATTATTTAGTTGTGAAAAATATAAAATATAAAATAAATATTAATTTAAGCATTTCTAGGGCAACACCAGCAGTTCTAATTCCCAAGGATACATAATTAGAAACCATGACTTGACTCTGGAAAAGCTGAGATTGGAGTCCCACAGTTTTTAAAAATGCCTGTATGCCAATCATTGAGATGTAAACAAGGTCTTTCAGTCAAGATGCTGGAAACAACCCCTCCATGTATCTCTCTGCCAACACAAATAGATTTTAAACTATTCTGACATCAGACATCAGACAGTGTATTTATAACATCTACTGTTATAACTTTCTGTGAGGAGCTTTTAGAGGTGGACGTCTGGTTCCATTCACCTCCACTGTGAACAGATCTGATTCTCAAGATTCTCTAGAACTAAGCCTTTCACACTGAACCACTATAAACGACTCAGTCTACATTTTAATAATTTACTCATGTTGATGCTGGTAAAATGTGGAAGATCTGAAAATACTAGGTTTTCTTTGGTGGCACTATTTGAACCTCACAGCGTCCTGCATGTATCCCTCCACCATGAATGGAGTTTAAGACTGAGATCTTCTCTAAACTATCATAAACAGCGTCTCAGAATCAGACAGTGTATTTATAACATCTACTGTAAGAACTTTCTGTGAGGAGCTTTTAGAGGTGGACGTCTGGTTCCATTCACCACCACTGTGTACAGTTCTGACTGTATCTAGAACAGAGAATTTCACACAGAACCTCTCAAAACTACTGGAAAAATCGGGAAGATCTAAAAACACTAGGTTTTCTTTGGGGACTATTTTAACCTCACAGCGTTCCTGCATGTATCCCTCCACCATGAATGGAGTTTAAAAATAAATTTTAGGTCAAATCTTAAAACAATGTCTCTGTAATGCATTCATAACCATCTACTGCAATAACTTCCTGTGAGGGAGCTTTTAGACGTCTGGTTCCATTCACCACCACTGAGGTCGCATTCTGAACGACTCGGTTTACATCTTAACTGTTTAATTATGCAGAAATTTTGAAAAAGACTGGTGGATTTCCCCCATAAATACCAGTTAGCTGATCTGCAGTAAAATCACCAGTGTTTATAAGAACTTTCACTCTTAGTCACTTTCATATGTTTGACTTGTATACATGTTTAATGAGTTCTCTTTTCTTCTACACCTCCAAACACATTTATAGACAAGACTTTAGAATTAGCATAAACAGTCCAGCGACTCGGCTTATTTCTTTATTAGACGACATATAACCTTCAGAACAGTGTCCAGTACAGCGTCCATGCAAATTCTCCTTTTCAGGCCTCGATCTTCAACAAAAATACGCCAAAATAAGTCACTTATAAACATATATTTATGAGTTTTAAAGTATATATATTCTTAAACTTTCATGCATTATTACACATTTTAGATTAGATATGCAATTTACAGCTTACCTAACAACCATTTGTTATAAATACATATCGTTGCTGTCCAATGAAAAACTTTTTGTTGATTTGAAGTTTTCTACATTATTTAAACACACCAATGGCCGTTTACATTGTGTGACAGTTTCATAGTGCTCCAAAACGACTTGGAAATAATTCTGGTTCCATTGACTTACATTAAAAGTAAAGTAAGTTTTTGTTCTCTCTTGTAAAGTTACAATTTTAGATATAATAGCAGGCTAGACATCAGTGCTATTAGTTATGTGTAATATTAAAACCAGTATAGAATGAAGTGAGAAAGATACTCGCTAATATCCTAAAAAAAAAAAAAAATATATATATATATATATATATATATATATATATATATAAACAAGTATCTCCAAATTTGCAGGAGAGACCAAAAACTTGCTTTACTTTCAATGGAAATCAATGGAACCAGAATTATTTCGAAGCTATTTTGGAGCACTTCTATTGGTCCATTTGTCATGAAATTTTCACACAATGTAAACGACTATTGGCGTGTTCAAATGATGTAGAAAACTTCAAATCGACCAAAATGGAGATACATGTGTTTCATTGGACAGTGATAATTATATATATATAAATATATATATATATATATATATATACATATATATATATATATATATATATATATATATGCACCATGTTCATGTATCAGGTGTTTAAAGAAAACTCTGCCTCAAACAGCTTTGATCTCGTCTTCTTGAGGCAGAAATATGTCTGTATGCATATATAGCGACATTCCAGTGAAATTTGATTATGGAGGCACTACGACTGGCTGCTCCACTCCGCCCCACATAGGCCAGTCATGGAACTTGTGTGATATCTAATATAAGATGATTTGGTACATGCACTGTAATTATATTATATCACCACCTGTACCAGCGTACACTATCTTATACACTAGGGGTCTACAGGGGACTGATATACATCGGTCCCGCTCCCGCCCGCAGTCCCATACCAGCCAATACTTCACACTCTATTTACAAATAACACACAGGATCGGACATATAGTCCCCATGTTTACATGTACTTGGCTAATCAGATAATGGAAAACAGGAGTAATCGGATTTCTGCTTCGCAACCGCTCAGTAAACTCACAGAATCAGACGTGAATGTAACAAAAACTATATAATAACATATAAAATGTATAATAATACATATATAATAATACATATCTCAACATAATTGTGTGTTTGGGTTCTACTTGGACAGATTTACAGGCCAAATATTCTTCTCACACGTCTTTATTCACTTTTAGAGCTCCTGTGTCTTTAAGAACTCCGCCCCCCAGTAAGTCCAGTGTGCTCTGATTGGTCAGCTCACCTACTCTGTTCTGACTGGTCATCTACCAGAGCGGCATCCTGCCTCAAGCTCCACCCCCACACTGCTGTGTCTGTTTCTACTGTGGTGTCAGTCCTGCTGTGGTTCTCTGGTTCTCTGGTTACTGATCCTAGATCCAGCTCACCGGACCTAATAATCAGATTTGAACATTTTAATCTGATCTGAGAAATCCAAGTACACTGTTTACACGACCACTTAATAATCGGATTATTGGACTGGAGCAGGTTTAGCTCTCTGGTTACTGATCCTAGATCCAGCTCACCGGACCTAATAATCAGATTTGAACATTTTAATCTGATCTGAGAAATCCAAGTACACCGTTTACACGACCACTTTATAATCGGATTATTGGACTGGAGCAGGTTTAGCTCTCTGGTTACTGATCCTAGATCCAGTTCTCCGGACCTAATAATCAGATTTGAACATTTTAATCTGATCTGAGAAATCCAAGTACACTGTTTACACGACCACGTAATAATTGGATTATTGGACTGGAGCAGGTTTAGCTCTCTGGTTACTGATCCTAGATCCAGCTCTCCGGACCTAATAATCAGATTTGAACATTTTAATCTGATCTGAGAAATCCGAGTACTCTGTTTACACGACCACGTATTAATCTGATTATCTGATAAAGATCAGGTTATTGTAAACACACTCACAGCGGTGGCACACCTGTGATCTACTAAAGCAGTAACGGAGTAGTAGCAGGAGCTGCTCTGGTACTCGGGTACTCTGGTACTCGGGTACTCTGGTACTCTGGTACTCTAACAGTGCGGTATATATAAACGCTGAGTATTTTAAAGTATTATTTAAGGAGGACGCTGGGTTCTCTGGACTGCTAGTGGTGAACACTGGTGATTTTACTGCTCAGCTGACTGCCTGAGGGATGTACTCAGTACCGACTCACTGTAGAAGAACTAGTTTCTGATTACGGACGTCTGATTAGGTTGCAGGCAGTTCTAAGCTGATGATCTCACACGGCGGTGAGAGGCGAGGAGGGAAAATCAGGGTTAATGAAGGTAAAACCCTGGAAATCTTCCTGATCGATGGCTGCGAGGACGTCCGGGTCAGAGGGCGTGAGGGTGGACGAGGCAGACGTGAAGAACTTGTCAAAGTTCTCTCCTTTCTTCCCCCCCTGCAGACGAAAAGAGAGAGAACACGCGTCAGCTGATCATCAGGCCCTGTGAGGAGCCACTGCTGCTGGATCAGTTCTACTGGTGAGTTTCTGTAGTCCAGTGTGAGTCCAGTGTGAGTCCAATGTGAGTCCAGTGTGAATCCATTGTGAGTCCAGTGTGAGTCTGTAGTGTTCCTGGTTTGTGCAGTCAGGCAGTAATGGGCGTGGACTGAATGGTCTTTTGTGATTGGCTATTTTTGGGCTGAAATAAAAAGCCCCTTTACGGCGTATTTATTTTATATATTTTATCCTGTGTGTGTGTGTGTGTGTTCACTGGTGTGTGTGTGTGTTCACTGGTGTGTGTGTGTGTGTGTGTATGTGTGTGTTCACTGGTGTGTGTGTGTGTGTGTGTGTGTTCACTGGTGTGTGTGTATGTGTGTGTTCACTGGTGTGTGTGTGTGTGTGTTCACTGGTGTGTGTGTGTGTATGTGGGTGTTTTACTGCCCCTAATGTGTGTGTTCACTAGTGTGTGTGTGTGTGTTCACTGGCGTGTGTGTGTGTGTGTATGTGGTTGTTTTACTGCCCCTACTGTGTGTGTTCACTAGTGTGTGTATGTATGTGTTCACTGGTGTGTGTGTGTGTGTGTGTATGTGGGTGTTTTACTGCCCCTACTGTGTGTGTTCACTAGTGTGTGTTCACGTGTGTGTGTGTGTTCACGTGTGTGTATGTTTAATAGGGTGTGTGTATAAATGTGGGTGATTTACTGCTCCCTAGTATGTGTGTTTACTAGTGTGTTCACTAGTGTGTGTGTATTTATTTGTGTGTGTGTGTGTGTAATTCACTGCCCCCTTGTGTGTGTTCGCTGGTGTGTGTGTTCACTAGTGTGGGTGTTTCACTGCCCCCTTGTGTGTGTATTCACTAGTTCGTGTGTGTCTATTTCACTGCCCCCTTGTGTGTGTGTGTGTGTGTGTTCACTGGTGTGTGTGTTCGGTGTTCACTGGTGTGTGTGTGGGTGTTTTACTGCCTCTACTGTGAGTGTTCACTAGTGTGTGAGTTTTCACTAGTGTGTGTGTGTTCACTAGGGTGTGTGTGTGTGGGTGCTTTACTTCTCCCTAGTGTGTGTTCACTAGTACGTTCACTAGTGTATGTGTATTTATTAGTCTGTGTGTATTTCACTGCCCCCTTGTGTGTGTTTCACATGTGTGTGTATGCGGTTCACTGCCCCCTAGTGTGTGTGTGTGTGTGTGTGTGTGTGTGTGTGTGTGTGTGTGTGTGTGTGTGTGTGTATGTGTGTGTGTGTGCGCGCAAGTCACATTTCACTGTGTTCACATGTAAATACGCACTCCTCCGGAGTGAAAGTGAAATAATGAAGTAGTGAACAGGAAAGTGAATTAACAGCAGCTCAGGATGAGAACTGAAATCACACACACACACACACACACACACACACACACACACACAGTCCTAACAGCTCGAGACGGGAGTGAGTGACAACAAGACCAGAACACTCCTGTTATAGGTGTCTGAGTGAGGCAGTGGAGCTGGGACTGGTTTTACTGGTTGAACTGGGAGAGGTACTGGGGTGCTGGGCGGTTGTGTAGTGCTGGTACTGACAGCTCTGGGTTTGAAGGGTGGCTGAATCTCCAGCCTCTCCAGTCTGTCCCAGTCGATCCAGCGGAAAAAGGGATGCTCCCGTATCTCTCTCTCTGCATCCTCCCCTCCGCCCAAACGCTTCCCAGGGTTCTTAGTCAGGAGCTGAGAGAGAGAGCGAGAGAGAGAGAGAGAGAGAGAGAGAGAGAGAGAGAGAGAAAGGGAGAGAGAGACAAAGAGAGAAAGAGGGAGAGAGAGAAAGTGAGAGAGAGAGAGAGAGAGAGAGAGAGAGAGAGCATAAGTTTGGGCACCCCCAGTGAAACTCTGTGTGAGTTAGTGAATAGTAGATGAACTGAAGTTAAAGAAATGTTCTTCTCAGCGTTCCTCAGCAGGATCAGTGTATCCTCACTCTCTCGGCTCAGTACGTTTGGGCTCCTAGAGAGAGTCCAGCTCTGAATTAGGGTTTTAAGAGGAGCATCTTGAGGCTGGAATGTTTGAAAATTCCTCACTTTGGAAACTGAAGCGTGTCTTGAACAGCAAACCAATCAAGCTGTGATAAGAAAACTGGTTCTGGTGTCATAACGAGACCCTCTGAGGGGCCGCCAGAGAACTTTATTTTACAGCTTAGTTTGATTAAACAGACCGTGTGAACTGGTAGGTCAACAGTAACCGTGTTCAGCTCTGTTTCTAAATAAGCTGGGACGCAAACGAAACCCTATGTTTACCTCAAAACAATAACGAACATCAAGAAACGCTTCTTTCTAAAAATATACAGCTTTTCAATTTAGTTTCAATTTAATTTTATTTATATCTTGCATAGCTTCAACTTTTGGAAACAATGTTGATCCATCCATCCATTATCTACTGCTTTTTCAGGGGTCCGGGTCATGGGGGGTAGCAGTCTAAGCAGAGAAACCCAGACTTCCATCTCCTCAGCCACCTCCTCTAGCTCCTCCAGAGGGAAACCGAGGCGTTCCCAGGCCAGCCGAGAGATATAATCCTTCCTGCATGTCCTGGGGCTCCCTGGGGTCTCCTCCCGGTTGGACATGTCCTGAACATCTCCACAGGGAGGAGTCCAGGAGGCATCCTAACCAGATGCTCAAACCTCCTCTACTCAATGTGGAGGAGCGGCACTCTCTGAGAGTGAGACCCGACCCAACACCCACGGAGAAAACTCTCGCTCTTTTGGTCGCTACCCAGAGCTCCTGACTGTAGGTGAGAGTAGGAGCATAGATCGACCAGTTCATCAAGTGCTTTCTTCACCAGGACAGACTGGTAAACCACCTGACAACCTCCCGCTCCATCCTCCCCTCACTCGTGAAGAAGACCCTGAGATACCTAAACTCCTCCACTTGAGGCAGGAGATCATTTCCAACCTGGAGAGGGTTCGGGTAATGTTGAAATCACTGGGTACGTGACTACTGGTTGCAAAGACTAGCAACACTACACGTTTGATGCTGTCCAATCATCGTTCACTTTTCATTTCATTTTCAATCTGTCAATCATGCGATTGGCGGGTTTGTGTTCCGTAAAGAAAGAAATGACTGCAGGGTCACGGAAAGGTCAGTATGGTCATTCAAAGAGAACGTGAGGTAATGCATGTGTTAAGAACGGTTTCACTTCAAGCTGTTATTGTGCTGTGATTAGCGTTTAGCCGTTAGCACTTCGGTGACGTGTTTGTAGCTGCTGTTAAACTCTGAGTAGATGTTATGGTGGCTCCACCTGACAGCTGTACCTGCGGCATCACCATATCTCTTCTCCATGTTTACATATGACCACTAGAGGGCACCCAGTCCTCCTATTGGTTTGTCATATACTATCCATCCATCCATTATCTTCCGCTTTACCCCGCTAGTCAGGGTCACAAACCAATCCCGGAGTCGTGAAAACACACTGAAAACACAGTGGAGATCAGACTGAATTGCTGGAGATCAGACTGTATTGCTGAGGACTGGACTGAATTGGTGGAGATCAGAATGAATTGCTGGAGACTGGACCGAATTGCGGGAGATCAGACTAATTTGCAGGAGATCAGAATGAATTGCTGGAGACTGGACTGAATTGCAGGAGATCAGAATGAATTGCTGGAGACTGGACTGAATTGCAGGAGATCAGAATGAATTGCTGGAGACTGGACTGAATTGCGGGAGATCAGACTAATTTGCGGGAGATCAGAATGAATTGCTGGAGACTAGACTGAATTGCGGGAGATCAGAATGAATTGCTGGAGACTGGACTGAATTGCGGGAGATCGGACTAAATTGTGGTAGATCAGAATGAATTGCTGGAGAGTGGACTGAATTGTGGGAAATCAGACTGAATTGCTGGAGACTGGACTGAATTGCGGGAGATCAGAATGAATTGCAGGAGATCAGACTAAGGTGCGGGAGATTATACTGAGTTGCGGGAGATCAGATTGAATTGTGTGAATCTCCCGGTCTGAGCTTAATGTTGCTTAAAATTAAAGCTTGGTGGTGCAATAATAATAATAATAATAATAATAATAATACTATTATTATTATTATTATTATTAATAATAATAATAATAATAATAATAATAATAATAATAATATAATAATAATAATACTATTATTATTAATAATAATAATAATAATAATACTAATTATTATTATTATTATTATTATTATTATTATTATTAACAATAATAATAATAATAATAATAACTGAATAGCAGGAAGTACGAACCCCCTTGCAGATGGCCACAGCCTCGCGGGACAGGGTCTTGGGGTAGGAGACGCTTTGCTCCATGATGGACTGAAACAGCTCCTCCTCATCGATCCCGTCAAACGGAGGCTGATAAAAATAAAACAGGCAGTAATTAAATGACGGAGTGATACAGTAATAACACTCTTCACACCACAACCCCACTCCATCCTGAGAGGCGGAGTCTCTGTTCACAACCAATCAGCCATATAAACCACCTGCTATCATCCAATCAGCAACCTGCTCACTGTATGTTCGTATCTAGCAATGAGCGTAATGTACTTGGATGGAATTGTGGAAGAAAATAGAAGTTTGGCGGGAGATCAGACTGAATTGCTGGAGATTGGACGGAATAGGCGGAGATCGGACTAAATTGCTGGAGATTGAACTAAATTGTTGGAGACTGGACTGAACTGTGGGAGATCAGACTGAATTGCAGGAGATCAGACTGAATTGCGGGAGATCAGACTGAATTGCGGGAGACCAGACTAAATTGCGGGAGATCAGACTGATCTGTAGGAGACAAAACTGTATTGCAGGCGATCAGACTTAATTGTGGGAGATCATAATGAATTGTGGGAGATCGGACTGAATATGCAGGAGATCAAAGTGAATTGTGGGAGATCAGACTGAATTGTGGGAGACCAGATTAAATTGCGGGAGATCCAAATGATCTGTAGGAGACAAAACTGTATTGCAGGCGATCAGACTTAATTGTGGGAGGTCATAATGAATTGCGGGAGATCAGACTGAATATGCAGGAGATCAGACTGAATTGTGGGAGACTGGACTGAATTGCTGAACATCAGAGTGAATTGTGGGAGATCAGAATGAATTGCGGGAGATCAGACTGAGGTGCGGGAGATCAGACTGAGGTGCGGGAGATCAGACTGAAGTGCGGGAGATCAGATTGAATTGTGGGAGATCAGACTGAGTTACGAAAGATCAGAATGAATTGTGGGAGATCAGACTGAGTTACGGGAGATGAGACTGAATTGTGTGAATCTCCCAGTCTGATTACTTCCTGAGTTTAATGTTGCTGAGATGGTGAAGCAAAGTCCATGAAGTCCAGATGAAGGTAATATTAACAGCTCAGGTGTTTAAGAGAGAGAGAAGGACGGTGCTGGATCGGTATCGGTTCCGATATCAGAACTGAATGTGAAAAAGTGGTATGGATCCCCCTCTAGTCAGTCTGATCACTGAACTACGTCTCAGACCATTTAAGTACAGTACTAACACAGAGTACAGCATTACTCACATCGTTAAATACAGTACTAACACAGAGTACAGCATTACTCACATCGTTAAATACAGTACTAACACAGAGTACAGCATTACTCACATCGTTTAAGTACAGTACTAACACAGAGTACAGCATTACTCACATCGTTAAATACAGTACTAACACAGAGTACAGCATTACTCACATCGTTTAAGTACAGTACTAACACAGAGTACAGCATTACTCACATCGTTTAAGTACAGTACTAACCCAGAGTACAGCATTACTTACATCGTTAAATACAGTACTAACACAGAGTACAGCATTACTCACATCGTTTAAGTACAGTACTAACACAGAGTACAGCATAACTCACATCGTTTAAGTACAGTACTAACACAGAGTACAGCATTACTCACATCGTTTAAGTACAGTACTAACACAGAGTACAGCATTACTCACATCGTTTAAGTACAGTACTAACACAGAGTACAGCATTACTCACATTGTTTAAAAACAGTACTAACACAGAGTACAGCATTACTCACATCGTTTAAGTACAGTACTAACACAGAGTACAGCATTACTCACATCGTTAAATACAGTACTAACACAGAGTACAGCATTACTCACATCGTTTAAGTACAGTACTAACACAGAGTACAGCATTACTCACATTGTTTAAGTACAGTACTAACACAGAGTACAGCATTACTCACACTGTTTAAGTACAGTACTAACACAGAGTACAGCATTACTCACATCGTTTAAGTACAGTACTAACACAGAGTACAGCATTACTCACATCGTTAAATACAGTACTAACACAGAGTACAGCATTACTCACATCGTTAAATACAGTACTAACACAGAGTACAGCATTACTCACATCGTTAAATACAGTACTAACACAGAGTACAGCATTACTCACATCGTTTAAGTACAGTACTAACACAGAGTACAGCATTACTCACATCGTTAAATACAGTACTAACACAGAGTACAGCATTACTCACATCGTTAAATACAGTACTAACACAGAGTACAGCATTACTCACATCGTTTAAGTACAGTACTAACACAGAGTACAGCATTACTCACATCGTTAAATACAGTACTAACACAGAGTACAGCATTACTCACATCGTTAAATACAGTACTAACACAGAGTACAGCATTACTCACATCGTTAAATACAGTACTAACACAGAGTACAGCATTACTCACATCGTTTAAGTACAGTACTAACACAGAGTACAGCATTACTCACATCGTTAAATACAGTACTAACACAGAGTACAGCATTACTCACATCGTTTAAGTACAGTACTAACACAGAGTACAGCATTACTCACATCGTTCATCTACAGATCAGCGGTACATACATACTCTCTCTGTTTACACTGAGATTGATCTCTGAAGAGAATTCCATACGCCGTGTCCAATCACACACGGACAGATTTGCCCTCAGGTACAAATAAATGTAGGTCAAAACTGAACCAGCCGCCACACATACAGTAACTGTGTAAAAGTTTCAGTCACTTTATTAAATATAAAAAGAGCTATTATATCCAGACAGGAAGTTATTATTTACTCAGTAAACACTTTATTATTAAATATTAATCAGTATTAATAGAGTAAGTAGAGCTTTTACACTTTATTATTGAATATTAAACAGTATTAATAGAGTAAGTAGTGCTTTTACACTTTATTATTAAATATTAATCAGTATTAATAGAGTAAGTAGTGCTTTTACACTTTATTATTAAATATTAAACAGTATTAATAGAGTAAGTAGAGCTTTTACACTTTATTATTAAATATTAAACAGTATTAATAGAGTAAGTAGAGCTTTTACACTTTATTATTAAATATTAATCAGTATTAATAGAGTAAGTAGAGCTTTTACACTTTATTATTAAATATTAAACAGTATTAATAGAGTAAGTAGAGCTTTTACACTTTATTATTAAATATTAAACAGTATTAATAGAGTAAGTAGAAGTTTTATACTTTATTAAATATTAATCAGTATTAATAGAGTAAGTAGTACTTTTTTACACTTTATTATTAAACATTAAACAGTATTAATAGAGTAAGTAGTGCTTTTACACTTTATTTTTAAATATTAAACAGTATTAATAGAGTAAGTAGTGCTTTTACACTTTATTGTTAAATATTAAACAGTATTAATAGAGTAAGTAGAGCGTTTACACTTTATTATTAAATATTAATCAGTATTAATAGAGTAAGTAGTGCTTTTACACTTTATTATTAAATATTAATCAGTATTAATAGAGTAAGTAGAGCGTTTACACTTTATTATTAAATATTAATCAGTATTAATAGAGTAAGTAGTGCTTTTACACTTCATTATTAAATATTAATCAGTATTAATAGAGTAAGTAGTGCTTTTACACTTTATTATTAAATATTAATCAGTATTAATAGAGTAAGTAGTGCTTTTACACTTAATTATTAAATATTAATCAGTATTAATAGAGTAAGTAGTGCTTTTACACTTTATTATTAAATATTAATCAGTATTAATAGAGTAAGTAGTGCTTTTACACTTTATTATTAAATATTAATCAGTATTAATAGAGTAAGTAGAGCTTTTACACTTTATTATTAAATATTAATCAGTATTAATAGAGTAAGTAGTGCCTTTACACTTTATTATTAAATATTAATCAGTATTAATAGAGTAAGTAGTGCTTTTACACTTCATTATTAAATATTAATCAGTATTAATAGAGTAAGTAGTGCTTTTACACTTTATTATTAAATATTAATCAGTATTAATAGAGTAAGTAGTGCTTTTACACTTAATTATTAAATATTAATCAGTATTAATAGAGTAAGTAGTGCTTTTACACTTTATTATTAAATATTAATCAGTATTAATAGAGTAAGTAGTGCTTTTACACTTTATTATTAAATATTAAACAGTATTAATAGAGTAAGTAGAGCTTTTACACTTTATTATTAAATATTAATCAGTATTAATAGAGTAAGTAGTGCCTTTACACTTTATTATTAAATATTAAACAGTATTAATAGAGTAAGTAGTGCTTTTACACTTTATTATTAAATATTAAACAGTATTAATAGAGTAAGTAGAGCTTTTACACTTTATTATTAAATATTAATCAGTATTAATAGAGTAAGTAGTGCTTTTACACTTTATTATTAAATATTAATCAGTATTAATAGAGTAAGTAGTGCTTTTACACTTTATTATTAAATATTAATCAGTATTAATAGAGTAAGTAGTGTTTTACACTTTATTATTAAATATTAAACAGTATTAATAGAGTAAGTAGAGCTTTTACACTTTATTATTAAATATTAATCAGTATTAATAGAGTAAGTAGTGCCTTTACACTTTATTATTAAATATTAAACAGTATTAATAGAGTAAGTAGTGCTTTTACACTTTATTATTAAATATTAAACAGTATTAATAGAGTAAGTAGAGCTTTTACACTTTATTATTAAATATTAATCAGTATTAATAGAGTAAGTAGTGCTTTTACACTTTATTATTAAATATTAATCAGTATTAATAGAGTAAGTAGTGCTTTTACACTTTATTATTAAATATTAATCAGTATTAATAGAGTAAGTAGTGTTTTACATACGTCAGTGTGTTTATTTAACTCTTTCCAAGCTTCTCCTAAACAACCCAGTATTATTATCAGTTCTCATCTAATACCTGCTTTGACTGCTCAGTACTTCATTAAGCTAAATCAAGATTTGCTGCTGAAGGAACTGAACACATTCATACAATGTCTGGGACGTCCAGGAGAAATCTGGAACCTAACTTTGTTCTTCAAACTGGATCAAGATCTGATCTACTTCTCTCACAATAACATATTCATGTTACTTTGTATTGTATGTCTGATATTTTACATCTGCTCTAATCAGATATGCTGTTTTTACTAGTGAACACACATTTACTGATCAGATAAAGACCACCATGTTAACCACTACACCACCGTGCCTGTTCTGAGTATGAACTGTATACTGAAATAAATAAAGCAGTAAGCAGTGTAGTAGTAATGGGTAGTGCAGTAGTGTCATGCATCACTCTGACTGTACAAGTACTATTAGATATTAATCAGACATCTAAGTAACACAGCTAATCAGCTCATTTGGCCACATCTGGCTCGTACCTCAACAGGTGCATCCAGCGCGCAATTATGCTGTTAATCATAATTATTTAATGACAGTTACTGCCAGCTAACGCTACATGATTATGATTATGACAGACCTTCAGCACAACCAGACCTGACACTCCATCTCAGTGGGGGAGGTGACGAGGAGGCAGAGCAGCGAGGTCTCTTTCCCTCTCAGTCAGGTCTTTATACCTGCTTCACACTACACGACTGTCTGAGTGGTCAGGTCTTTATACCTGCTTCACACTACACGACTGTCTGAGTGGTCAGGTCTTTATACCTGGTTACACTACACGACTGTCTGAGTGGTCAGGTCTTTATACCTGCTTCACACTACACAAGTGTCTGAGTGGTCAGGTCTTTATACCTGGTTACACTACACGACTGTCTGAGTGGTGAGGTCTTTATACTTGGTTACACTACACGACTGTCTGAGTGGTCCGGTCTTTATACCTGGTTACACTACACGACTGTCTGAGTGGTCAGGTCTTTAAACCTGGTTACACTACACGACTGTCTGAGTGGTCCGGACTTTATACCTGGTTACACTACACGACTGTTTGAGTGGTCCGGTCTTTATACCTGGTTACACTACACGACTGTCTGAGTGGTCAGGTCTTTAAACCTGGTTACACTACACGACTGTCTGAGTGGTCAGGTCTTTATACCTGGTTACACTACACGACTGTCTGAGTGGTCAGGTCTTTAAACCTGGTTACACTACACGACTGTCTGAGTGGTCAGGTCTTTATACCTGGTTACACTACACGACTGTCTGAGTGGTCAGGTCTTTATACTTGGTTACACTACACGATTGTCTGAGTGGTCAGGTCTTTATACCTGCTTCACACTACACGACTGTCTGAGTGGTCAGGTCTTTATACCTGCTTCACACTACACAAGTGTCTGAGTGGTCAGGTCTTTATACCTGGTTACACTACACGACTGTCTGAGTGGTCAGGTCTTTAAACCTGGTTACACTACACGACTGTCTGAGTGGTCCGGTCTTTATACCTGGTTACACTACACGACTGTCTGAGTGGTCAGGTCTTTATACCTGGTTACACTACACGACTGTCTGAGTGGTCAGGTCTTTAAACCTGGTTACACTACATGACTGTTTGAGTGGTCAGGTCCTTATACCTGCTTCACACTACACGACCGTCTGAGTGGTCAGGTCTTTATACTTGGTTACACTACCCGACTGTCTGAGTGGTCAGGTCTTTATACCTGGTTACACTACACGACTGTCTGAGTGGTCAGGTCTTTATACTTGGTTACACTACACGACTGTCTGAGTGGTCCGGACTTTATACCTGCTTCACACTACACGACTGTCTGAGTGGTCAGGTCTTTATACCTGGTTACATTACACGACTGTTTGAGTGGTCCGGTCTTTATACCTGGTTACACTACACGACTGTCTGAGTGGTCAGGTCTTTAAACCTGGTTACACTACACGACTGTCTGAGTGGTCAGGTCTTTATACCTGGTTACACTACACGACTGTCTGAGTGGTCAGGTCTTTAAACCTGGTTACACTACACGACTGTCTGAGTGGTCAGGTCTTTATACCTGGTTACACTACACGACTGTCTGAGTGGTCAGGTCTTTATACTTGGTTACACTACACGACTGTCTGAGTGGTCAGGTCTTTATAGCTGCTTCACACTACACGACTGTCTGAGTGGTCAGGTCTTTATACCTGGTTACACTACACGACTGTCTGAGTGGTCAGGTCTTTATACCTGGTTACACTACACGACTGTCTGAGTGGTCAGGTCTTTATACTTGGTTACACTACACGACTGTCTGAGTGGTCAGGTCTTTATACTTGGTTACACTACACGACTGTCTGAGTGGTCAGGTCTTTATAGCTGCTTCACACTACACGACTGTCTGAGTGTTCAGGTCTTTATACCTGGTTACACTACACGACTGTCTGAGTGGTCAGGTCTTTATACCTGGTTACACTACACGACTGTCTGAGTGGTCAGGTCTTTATACCTGGTTACACTACACGACTGTCTGAGTGGTCAGGTCTTTATACTTGGTTACACTACACGACTGTCTGAGTGGTCAGGTCTTTATACCTTCTTCACACTACTGGTTGAGCTGTGATGGTGAGTCTTTCAGTTGTCGTGGTTTTCACACTACATGACTGATCGGCGACACAGGGTCACCAATTACACGACTTTCACCCTGGAGAACTGCCCACTCATCTGGCTGCTGTCCAAAAACACAAGAACACACAAGAACTAAACTCTGGTGAGAACTAAACTCTGGTGAGAACTAAACTCTGGTGAGAACTAAACTCAGGTGAGAACTAAACTCTGGTGAGAACTAAACTCTGGTGAGAACTGAACTCTGGTAAGAACTGAACTCTGGTAAGAACTGAACTCTAGTGAGAACTAAACTCTGGTGAGAACTAAACTCAGGTGAGAACTGAACTCTGGTGAGAACTAAACTCTGGTGAGAACTAAACTCTGGTAAGAACTAAACTCTGGTGAGAACTAAACTCTGGTGAGAACTGAACTCTGGTGAGAACTAAACTGGTGAGAACTAAACTCTGGTGAGAACTAAATGTGTGTGAGAACTAAACTCTGGTGAGAACTAAACTCTGGTGAGAACTAAACTCTGGTGAAAGCTAAACTCTGGTGAGAACTGAACTCTGGTGAGAACTAAACTCTGGTGAGAACTAAACTCTGGTAAGAACTAAACTCTGGTAAGAACTAAACTCTGGTGAGAACTAAACTCTGGTGAGAACTGAACTCTGGTGAGAACTAAACTCTGGTGAGAACTAAACTCTGGTAAGAACTTAACTCTGGTGAGAACTGAACTCTGGTGAGAACTGAACTCTGGTGAGAACTGAACTCTGGTGAGAACTGAACTCTGGTAAGAACTAAACTCTGGTAAGAACTAAACTCTGGTGAGAACTGAACTCTGGTGAGAACTAAACTCTGGTGAGAACTAAACTCTGGTAAGAACTAAACTCTGGTGAGAACTGAACTCTGGTGAGAACTGAACTCTGGTGAGAACTGAACTCTGGTGAGAACTAGCGACACCAGGTAGAACATACACTATTTCCAAACCGGACGTCAACAAACGAGCAGTACGAGAAGTTCTTGAGTCCGAGTAGAGTGAGAGCCTCCTGCTGTCAATGGTTACTGTTGGTGTTCTCCTCCTCAAGAGAGATTGCGTCACCGGTGTAGAGTCGTGTAGAGTATAGAGTGAACCAGACTTTAGCAGTAATGTTGGTCAGAGAGGTTCGTTACTAACAATTACTGAGATATTTAGTATTGTTTATGTGATTTCCATTAAAGAACTGGGATTTACTGTGATCTGCTGCTCAAACATCTACGTTGACCAGTGCAGAACAGTGCAGGACATAGGTTCTCTGACTCTAGAACCTTGTGCTGACACTCGACAACCCTGGACACCTTAAAGCAGGTGGCTGAGGACCTGATCATGAAGCTGATACCTACACATGAAAGCTATGAGAAGATATCAGATTGTGTATTTGTTTATTTATTGTAATAATCTGAACAATGTTAATGACTAAAATGCTAATAAACAAAACCGAAGAACGAAGGAACATTAACTTACCTGCCCAGCCAACATCTCATAGAGCAGAACCCCGTATGACCACCAGTCTACAGCTTTCCCGTATGGCTGATAGGCTACAATCTAAACAAACAAACAAACAAACAAACAAATAGCACAGTGTTTATTATCAGAACAATCCCGGGAGTCTGATAAGAAGCTGATGTGCTTTAATAATCTCCATTCCAGATAAAAGGTTTGGGCAGTAGCTGAAACTGCTGATGTTTAAATCTGTTTAGACACTTTATTGATCAAGATGTTTAATCCAGATTGTTTACTAGCAGTAGTGTATGTAAATGTATGCTTGTTCTGAAATTGATGCCTGCAAACAGATTCCAGCGGGAAGGGGTCGCATCTCTCCACTCTCCTAAAACAGTCCAACGTTCCTTAATCGGGCGTCGGAGTTCAGGTATGTCCCTCTATACTACATATCATCACCAGTCGAACCTTCCAGACTGTTTATGATAATAACAGAAGTTGTGTCTCCAGGACAAAGAAGAAAAGCACCATCCAGACAGAAGTTCTAAATCCAGTGTCTGTCATGGGATGGTGCGGGTGTGTATTAGGCGATAGTGTGTATTGGGTGGGGGTGTGTATTAGATGGGGGTGTGTACTGAGTGGGGGTGTGTATTGGATGGGGGTGTGTACTGAGTGGGGGTGTGTATTGGATGGGGGTGTGTACTGAGTGGGGGTGTGTATTGAGTGGGTGCGAGTATTGGGTGGGCATGTGTATTAAATGGGGTGTGTACTGAGTGGGCATGTCTATTGAATGGGGGTGTGTACTGAGTGGGGGTGTGTATTGGATGGGTGTGTGTACTGAGTGGGGGTGTGTATTGGATGGGGGTGTATACTGAGTGGGGGTGTGTATTGAGTGGGTGCGAGTAATGGGTGGGCATGTGTATTGAATGGGGATGTGTATTGGGTGGGTGTGTGTACTGAGTGGGGGTGTGTATTGAGTGGGTGCGAGTAATGGGTGGGCATGTGTATTGAATGGGGATGTGTATTGGGTGGGTGTGTGTACTGAGTGGGGGTGTGTATTGTGTGAGGGCATGTATTGGATAGGGGTTTGTATCGAGTCGGGCTGTGTATAGGGTGGGGGGGTGTATTGTGTGGGGGCGTGTATTGGCTGGGGGTGTGTATAGGCTGGGGTGTGTATCGGGTGGAGGTGTCTATCAGGTGGGGGCATATATTGTGTGGGGGCGTGTATTGGATGGGGTGTGTATTGGGTCAGGCTGTGTATAGGGTGGAGGCTTGTATTGGATGGGGGTGTGTACTGGCTGGGGGTGTGTATTGGGTCGGGCTGTGTATAGGGTGGGGGCGTGTATTGTGTGGGGGCATGTATTGGATGGGGTTGTGTACTGGGTGGGGGCGTGTACTGGGTGGGGGCGTGTATTGTGTGGGGTGTGTACTGGGTGGGGGCATGTATTGGATGAGGGTGTGTACTGGGTGGGGGTGTGTAGGGTCAGGCTGTGTATAGGGTGTGGCCGTGTACTGGGTGGGGAAGTGTATTGGATGGGGGTGTGTACTGGGTGGGGGTGTGTATTGGGTCAGGCTGTGTATAGGGTGGGGGCGTGTATTGTGTGGGGGTGTGTATTGGATGGGGGTGTGTATAGGGTGGGGGTGTATATCGGGTGGGGGTGTGTATTGTGTGGGGGCATGTATTGGGTTGGGGTGTGTATTGTGTGGGGGCATGTATTGGATGGGGGTGTGTATAGGGTGGGGGTGTATATCGGGTGGGGGTGTGTATTGTGTGGGGGCATGTATTGGGTTGGGGTGTGTATAGGGTGGGGGTGTATATCGGGTGGGGGTGTGTATTGTGTGGGGGCATGTATTGGGTTGGGGTGTGTATTGTGTGGGGATGTGTATAGGGTGGGGGCGTGTATTGTGTGGGGGCATGTATTGGGTGGGGGCGTGTATGGGTTGGGGGCGTGTATAGGTTGGGGGTGTGTATTGTGTGGGGATGTGTATTGTGTGGGGGCGTGTATTGG
Source organism: Megaleporinus macrocephalus (assembly GCA_021613375.1). NCBI lineage: Eukaryota > Metazoa > Chordata > Actinopteri > Characiformes > Anostomidae > Megaleporinus > Megaleporinus macrocephalus. The sequence continues at coordinate 1,857,331 of CM038705.1, forward strand.
GTGGGGGTGTGTATAGGGTGGGGGTTTATATCGAGTGGGGGTGTATATTGGTTGGGGGCATGTAGCGGGTGTGGGGTAATAGTGTGTAACCAACACATCTGTGAAAGCACCATTAACACTGAGCACGTTCTGGAGAACATATGCTGCCTTCTAGACTCCGTCTTCTTCAGAGACGTCCACGATTATTACCACATGACCAACACTGAGAAACATTAGCACGGCTGAGTTATCAGAGAGTGTGGTCCAGCAGACTGACCTGCCTTCAGTCCAGAACTGTCTCACCTTGAAAACATCATGACGTGCAAAATATAAACAACATGAATCTCACTTTCAGAACGGATCAGTTTGTGTCTTTGAACGATTATTAATAGCTGTTAAAGAAAAGCTAAGGTTACACAGTAAATACAATCCTGTCCCAACGCCCGGGTTGCAGGCGTCATGTTTGAAATGAGCCCTGATTTTAATGTAATTCAAGTCAAAGAGAAATTACTAAAGCATTTCTAATCTCTGCTGTTGGGTCTGTAGACGGGCTGGATGGTATAGATGCTCGGGCTCTGGCGGCGGGCGTGTGTGATAATGCAGAGAGAATGTAATTGTGTGTTTGTGTGGGAGAGCATGAGTAAGATTAATTTCCTTGCCAGCAGGGACGCGTATCGTGTCTGTATAAAATGACTCGGACGTGGGGATCAATTTTTTTTTTACGTAATGAAATCAATGCAAGTGGGTTCAACTGATGGGTTAATGATATTTTGCTGACGCATGCAGAACTGGAGTTACACACACACACACACACACACACTCACGCATGACTTGCACAGATCCACACATACCCTTACGCGGTGGTACAGGCTGACTGAGCACACTGACTGAGCGGTGGTGATTAATAAGCAGTAGCTGGTCAGTGGAGATGGACGGCTGAGGATGTAGGACATGGTCAGTAGTGTGTGATAAATGTGTGATGTGTGATAAGACAGGACGCAGGTCATCAAACCTGAACGCGTTATAGTAATAGGTTCTTGTTATCGTAAAGGAAATGATGCTGATAACACTCTTTCTGAGTATATGTGGGGGGTGTTCAGTACTTCAGTACTACACCACTACAAAGACCAGCTTTTATTTTAGGGCAGCTTTTCACCGGACGTGCTGTGTAGCATCACATACCCTCATGTACTAGAGCAATACTACAGAATGGCAGCAGGGGGCGCCGTAAACTACAGGTTTAACCTTTTGATGCACCAGCTAAGCAAACCTCTTCTAATGCACAGCATGGCTTATGTTACTGTATGTACTGCTGAGTATCTCTATGTTACTGTATGTACTGCTGAGTGTCTATGTTACTGTATGTACTGCTGAGTATCTCTATGTTACTGTATGTACTGTTGAGTATCTCTATGTTACTGTATGTACTGTTGAGTGTCTCTATGTTACTGTATGTACTGCTGAGTATCTCTATGTTACTGTATGTACTGCTGAGTCTCTATGTTACTGTATGTACTGCTGAGTCTCTATGTTACTGTATGTACTGCTGAGTATGTCTATGTTACTGTATGTACTGCTGAGTCTCTATGTTACTGTATGTACTGCTGAGTGTCTATGTTACTGTATGTACTGCTGAGTGTCTCTATGTTACTGTATGTACTGCTGAGTATCTCTATGTTACTGTATGTACTGTTGAGTATCTCTATGTTACTGTATGTACTGTTGAGTGTCTCTATGTTACTGTATGTACTGCTGAGTGTCTATGTTACTGTATGTACTGCTGAGTGTCTCTATGTTACTGTATGTACTGCTGAGTGTCTATGTTGCTGTATGTACTGCTGAGTGTCTCTATGTTACTGTATGTACTGCTGAGTGTCTCTATGTTACTGTATGTACTGCTGAGTGTCTATGTTACTGTATGTACTGCTGAGTGTCTATGTTACTGCATGTACTGCTGAGTGTCTCTATGTTACTGTATGTACTGCTGAGTATCTCTATGTTACGGTATGTACTGCTGAGTGTCTATGTTACTGTATGTACTGCTGAGTATCTCTATGTAACTGTATGTACTGCTGAGTGTCTATGTTACTGTATGTACTGCTGAGTGTCTCTATGTTACTGTATGTACTGCTGAGTGTCTCTATGTTACTGTATGTACTGCTGAGTATCTCTATGTTACTGTATGTACTGCTGAGTATCTCTATGTAACTGTATGTACTGCTGAGTGTCTATGTTACTGTATGTACTGCTGAGTGTCTCTATGTTACTGTATGTACTGCTGAGTGTCTCTATGTTACTTTATGTAACAAGGTGAGCTGGGTCTGTACCTCAGGAGCGATGTAGTCAGGAGTGCCGCAGAAGGTCCGGGTGGTGTCTCCCTCCATCATGCCTTCTCGACACATCCCAAAGTCTGCTATCTTTATATGGCCCTCACTGTCCAGCAGCACATTATCCAGCTTCAGGTCTCTGAATAGCATACAGAGAGATTATTAGACAATTATCAGACAAGTACACCCACCACTGACCACTACATTAACTCCACCTCCCAGTATCTACACCCACTGTCCACTGTATCAGCTCCACTGACCATACAGGAGCTCCACTTACAGACTGTAGTTCATCTGATTCTCTGTATACTTTATTACTCTGTTCTTTAATGATCAGGACCCCCACAGGACCACCACAGAGCAGATACTATTAGGGAGGTGGATCATTTTCAGCACTGCAGTGACACTGATGCGGTGGTGGTGTGTTAGTGTGTGTTGTACTGGTGTGAGTGGATCAGACACAGCAGTGCTGCTGCTGGAATGTTTAAACAATGTGTCCACTCACTGTCCACTCTATTAGACACTCCTACTACTTGCTGGTCCACCTTGTAGATGTAAAGTCAGAGACAGTAGCTCATCTGCTGCTGCACAGTTTGTGTAATTCTAGTTCTTCATCAGTGGACACAGGACGCCGCCCACAGGACACTGCTGTCTGGATACTTTTGGTTGGTGGACGATTCTCAGTCCAGCAGTGACACTGAGGTGTCTGATCCACTCACACCAGTACAGCACACACTAACACTGACACGCTCTTATATCTTTTATTTAAAGGTTATTTTGAAGAGCACTTTCAGGAATGTGCCTCTGTTTTGATTGTAAGTTGTTTGTTGTGTTTTTATATAATTTAAGAACTTCAACAGTCGTACTCGATAAGTGTTCGTACGTATACGAGCGTGTATAAGTGCTGTAGGACGGAGTTACGGCGGTGTGAGCTGCTGCTGCTGGTGTGCAGTACCTGTAGATGATGCCTTTGCTGTGCAGGAAGAAGAGACCCACGGCTATCTCTGCGGCGTAGAACCTGCAGGGAGGAGATTATTCATTAATGTCTGTGTTCGGGCTGATAAGACTCGAGACGACAGGTGCGGAGACGGGCGCCGCTGCAGTACTCACGCCGCATGTGGCTCCTTAAATTTTCCAACAATCTGAATATGAAACATCAGATCTCCACCGTTCACGTACTCCATCACGTAGTACAGACGATCCTGCAGGAGGACAATCATCATCCGCAGTGAGTTAATACACACCGTACACAATCATTCACGTCACTCTTCAATACATCTCTCCACTAGTCACTAATCACTAATCACTAGTCACTAATCACTGATCATTAATCACTAGTCACTAATCACTTATCACTCATCACTCATCACTAATCGCTAATCACTAATCACTAATCCTTAATCGCTAACCACTAGTCACTAATCATTAAACCTTAATCACTAACCACTAGTCACTAATCACTGATCATTAATCACTAGTCACTAATCACTTATCACTCATCACTCATCACTAATCGCTAATCACTAATCACTAATCCTTAATCGCTAACCACTAGTCACTAATTATTAAACCTTAATCACTAACCACTAGTCACTAATCACTGATCATTAATCACTAGTCACTAATCACTTATCACTCATCACTCATCACTAATCGCTAATCACTGATCATTAATCACTAATCACTAGTCACTAACTAATCACTAATCCTTAATCACTAACCACTAGTCACTAATCACTGATCACTAATCACTAGTCACTAAGTAATCACTAATCCTAAATCACTAACCACTAGCCACTAGTCACTAACTAATCACTTATCCTTAATCACTTACCACTAGTCAATAATCACTGATCACTAATCACTAGTCACTAGTCACTAACTAATCACTAATCCTTAACCACTAACCACTAGTCACTAATTACTAGTCACTAGTCACTAACTAATCACTAATCCTTAATCACTAATCACTAGTAACTAATCACTGATCACTAGTCACTAACCTATCACTAATCCTTAATCACTAACCACTAGTTACTAATCACTGATCACTAGTCACTAGTCACTAACTAATCACTAATCCTTAATCACTAACCACTAGTCACTAATCACTGATCATTAATGACTAATCACTAGTCGCTAATCACAAATCACTGATCCACAGACTTATACATGTGGTATGTGTGTTATTATTCATAAATCTTATTAATCTATTAACTACTATTAATTTTTTAGTATCCACTATTCAGTAGATATATCAGTATCTACTATGAAATACTCAGTAACTACTATGAATTATTCAGTGTCTACAATGAAATACTCAGTATCCAATATTAACTATTCAGTATCTACTACGAAATACTCAGTAACTACTATGAATTATTTAGTATCTACAATGAAATACTCAGTATCCACTATTAACTATTCAGTATCTACTACGAAATACTCAGTATACACTAATAATTGTTCGGTATCTACTACGGTGCTAACTTCGGTGCTCAGTAACTACTATGCATTATTCAGTATCTACAAATAAATATTCAGTAACTACTATGAATTATTCAGTATTTATTATTTAGTATTCAGTGTGTATTATCCAGTATTCAGTATGTATTATTCAGTATTCAGTATGTATTATTCAGTATTCAGTATTGAGTGTCGTTAATCAGGGCAGTGAGAGGTCCTGTATGGATTTTGAGGACGGATGTATTTGGGACGGAGACACACTGAGAACTTTCTTGAAGACAGTTTGAAGCTGTCAATCATAAAGCCTGCTGCGCACTGCATAACGAGCTTCTGTCAATCAGGACGTCCTTACATACTCGTACTCACTCAGGCACGTTACGTACTCGCCCCCAGCCAATATTCTAAAAAGCAATCTGTTCTCATTCAGTAACTCCGCCCCTCCGGAGCGCCGGCACCGGCTAATTCAATTAATAACCGCAGCTCCTATGTAGGCCAGCCCCCACCTCCACTTAAAATCAAACACAACTATACGTCTCATATGAGCTCACTACACCACGGCAACCTCCATAGATACTAACATATACCCTGCTGTAGGAACCACTGCTCATTATTTTAATATTCAATATTTATTATTACTATTAATTACATGTGTAATATGTGTGGTTTGTCTGTTCTGGGTACATGGTGGTGGTAGTATCTGTTGGAAGAGCTGCTGGTATGTAGATATGAAGACTCATTCTAAACCAATCAAAACATAATCATTTGTTGTTATAGGTAATTATACACTAATGAGATCAGTTTCTGATCATAAACCCCGCCCCCTAAATTTTACATACCGCTCCTTTAACTTGTACATGACAAGCGGATCTGAATAATCTGCTACCAGACTGGTTTACTGTGCTGATCTCAGACCTCTGATCTCAGCGTGAGGTATATGTAGGTGTTCTCTCCGCCCGCCTCCGCCCGCCGCACTGACCTCGGTCTGGAAGGCGCTGTAGAGCGAGGTGAGGAAGTGGGGGCGGCCGTTCAGCCCCAGCACTCGTCTCTCCACCATAGCACTTTCTGTGTCCTCGTCCTGGAACAGGACGTCCTTCTTCAGCACCTTCACCGCGAACAGCCGCTCGCTCCCTCTCTCCTCCGCCAGCATCACCTACCGGAAAACACACACGGCAGCCACGTCACTGCGCTCTCTCTTGGCCTCAGGAGGTCAGGAGGGCTCCCGGGATCGCCAGGGGGCCGCGGGATCGCAAGGCTGACCAGGGGTGTGTCTGAAACGGTCCACTCGTTTACTCGTTCACTGATCACTACATAGACTGTTCTGTGTAGAACACTATACAGAGATGTGGTACTACAATATGTATCGGATTTCAGTACCACATATCAGATATGTATTGGATTTCAGTACCACATATTAGATATGTATCGGATTTCAGTACCACATATCAGACATGTATTGGATTTCAGTACCACATATCAGATATGTATCGGATTTCAGTACCACATATCAGATATGTATCGGATTTCATTACCACATATCAGACATGTATTGGATTTCAGTACCACATATCAGATATGTATCGGATTTCATTACCACATATCAGACATGTATTGGATTTCAGTACCACATATCAGATATGTATTGGATTTCAGTATCATATATCAGATATGTACCAGATTTCAGTACCACATATGAGATGTGTATCAGATTTCAGTACCACTTATTGTACAAGTATTGGATTTCAGTACCACATATCAGATATGTATTGGATTTCAGTACCACATATCAGATATGTACCAGATTTCAGTACCACATATTAGATGTGTATTGGATTTCAGTATCACACATCAAATATAAATTGGATTTCAGTACCACATATTGTATAAGTATCAGATTTCAGTACCACTTATTAGATATGTATTGGATTTCAGTACCACATATCAGATATGTATTGGATTTCCGTACCACATTTCAGATATGTATTGGATTTCAGTACCACATATCCGATTTGTATTGGATTTCAGTACCGCACATCGAATATGTATCGGATTTCAGTACCACATATAGTATAAGTATCAGACTGTAGTACCACATATTAAATATGTACCGGATTTCAGTACCACATATTACATGTGTATTGGATTTCAGTATCACACATCGAATATGTATCCGATTTCAGTACCACATATTGTATAAGTATCGGATTTCAGTACCACATGTTAGGTATGTATTTGATTTCAGTACCATCTATCAGATATGTATTGGATTTCAGTAACACATATCAGATATGTGTTGGATTTCGGTACCAAATATCAGATATGTATTGGATTTCAGTACCGCATATTATATATGTATCAGACTATAATACCACATATTGTATAAGTATCAGACTGTAGTACCACATATGAGATATGTATTGGATTTCAGTACCACACATGGAATATGTATCGGATTTCAGTACCACATAATATGTATCAGACTGTAGTACCACATATTGTATAAGTATCAGACTGTAGTACCACATATCAGATATGTATTGGATTTCAGTACCACATATCAGATATGTATCGGATTTCTGTACCACATATCAAATATGTATTGGATTTCAGTACAACATATCAGGTATGTATCAGATTTCAGTATGACATATCAGATATGTATCAGATTTCAGTATGACATATCAGATATGTATTGGATTTCAGTATCGCATATCAGATATGTATTGGATTTCAGTACCACATATCAGATATGTATCGGATTTCTGTACCACATATCAGATATGTATCGGATTTCTGTACAACATATCATATATGTATCAGATTTCAGTATTACATATCATATGTATTGGATTTCAGTATCACATATCATATGTATTGGATTTCAGTACCACATAACATATGTATTGGATTTCTGTACCACATATCATATATGTATCAGATTTCAGTATCACATATCAGATATGTATTGGATTTCAGTATCACATATCAGATATGTATTGGATTTCTGTACCACATATCATATATGTATCAGATTTCAGTATCACATATCATATATGTATCAGATTTCAGTATCACATATCAGATATGTATTGGATTTCAGTATCACATATCAGATATGTATTGGATTTCAGTATCACATTTCAGATATGTATTGGATTTCAGTACCACATATCCGATTTGTATTGGATTTCAGTACCGCACATCGAATATGTATCGGATTTCAGTACCACATATAGTATAAGTATCAGACTGTAGTACCACATATTAAATATGTACCGGATTTCAGTACCACATATTACATGTGTATTGGATTTCAGTATCACACATCGAATATGTATCCGATTTCAGTACCACATATTGTATAAGTATCGGATTTCAGTACCACATGTTAGGTATGTATTTGATTTCAGTACCATCTATCAGATATGTATTGGATTTCAGTAACACATATCAGATATGTGTTGGATTTCGGTACCAAATATCAGATATGTATTGGATTTCAGTACCGCATATTATATATGTATCAGACTGTAGTACCACATATTGTATAAGTATCAGACTGTAGTACCACATATCAGATATGTATTGGATTTCAGTACCACATATCAGATATGTATCGGATTTCAGTACCACATATCAGACATGTATCGGATTTCAGTACCAGTACTGCTGCTGTTTTGCTATATTCTGCGTATGGAGTTGGACGTCATGTGTTTGTCAGGTGTCTGATGGAGAAGGTTCTAAGTGTCTGATCATGAACTCCGGTTCTGCTGAAGGCTTGTTTTCACAGCTGAAACGTTCGGCTGTTTTATTTAATCCTGAATTAAATCCGAGTGACCGGAATGACCGAACGTTCCGGTGACCAAACTTCCGCGTGTGCTTGTTTCTCGG
>CM038705.1:1870990-1880990 GCA_021613375.1 Megaleporinus macrocephalus
AACCCTGCACTTCACCAAAACCCTGCACTTCACCAAAAACCTGTCTCTAAAACCCTGCACTTCACCAAAACCCTGCACTTCACCAAAACCCTGCACTTCACCAAAACCCTGCACTTCACCAAAACCCTGCACTTCACCAAAACCCTGCAGTTCAGTAAAGCTGCTTTGTGAGAACATTGCTGTGAAAAGTGCTGTATATATAAACTGAACTAATAATCTTTCTCTCTGCAGTTTGTGTTTAAAGTTTCTGGAAACGTGTTTCAACTGAACTTCACACCAAAGCCCACTCTCAGTCTCTCAGCTCACACCTCAGTGAGAGAATCACACAGATATTCTGAAACATCTTCTCAAACCTGGTTGTCGTAGCAACCTGTGAGCAAGCCGGGGTCGATTCCCAGCCCAGCCAAGCGCAGCCGGCTACACCGAAGACTCTCAGAGCAAAACTCCAGGTGTTACATTTATTATAAGATCTTCCGGCGAACACACTCACAAGGTGAAGCTCTCGTTCCACACGGGGTTCAGAGTGGAGCGAATGGTTTTGGTCTTCTGCTTGCTGTGGCTCTTCGGGTCCGGGATGAGCTTGAGCTTCACGTAGGGGTCCGACAGGCCGTTGGGGTCCATCGGGATGAGGTTCCGCGCCTCGCGCACTGCACAAACAGAGGAGACTCAAAGAAGGTAGCAGGAACAGTACAAAGCTCTCGGCTCATCTTTGCAGGCTCCGCCCACTGACATCTAATCATCTGCCCTCAGATTCAAACTCACCGTAACTTAATTGTATTACAACGTTCAGCTTTCTCAGCAACTTCAGAACTTTCTACAGTTCCACGTGTGGCCCGGTTGCGTTTTTCTATGTACAGTGTGAGTCAAAAGTCTTAGGACACCCTTTTATTTAGGAAAGGAAAGGGAGAATGATGTACCTGAATATCTTTTAGGTTTTATGTCCAAGTCACATAAACAATCAGCATTACATCAACAACAACATGAAGGCCACAACAATGCCAGACAAAGATAGGGAGCACACTGAGGGTAAAAGCAGACAAAGAGAACAAAGACCACCTGGGACAGGGAGGAGACACAAACTAGGGGCAGGCAATGGGCATGACTAGAGGGCGGAGACAAGGAGGGGCACAGAAACCAACATGAAGATATGGAACAATGACACAAGACAACAAGGGCAGATACACAGGAGGAGAAGACGGACCATGACAGTTGCTATCTTGAAAGCTGCCATATTGGATCATGGGCCAGTTTTTCCAGTGGGAAGGTGGTCGTGTAGCAGATGAAAGAAGACCAGAATTGATTGATGTAATCAGATTTGTAATATCTCTTGTGGTTCAAACAGTATCAACACAGAAGGTTGCAACAACAACCACATTGAACAACAGAACACAGATCTGAAGCTGTGCATCACGTTCCCGGTGGTCGTTGCAACTTCCTGTGTTGATAATGTTTGAACCACAAGAGATATTACAAATCTGATTACATCAATCGATTTCTGAGACAGTTCTAGTCTTGTTTGAGCTATTACACGACCACCTTCCCATTGGAAAAACTGGCCCTTGATCCAATATGGCAGCTTTCAAGAGTAGCAATAGAGCATTAGCAGTTAAAGTGATTAGGAAATGGAAACTGTAACTGGGGAGTGGTGACTCTGATACACTGCAGGGGGCGCTCTTACAGTACTCATAGCTTCCAGTTTATCATAGTATAGCTGAATGTGGGGCTGTATATTGGGAGGAGTAATGTTAGAGCGTTAGCAGCTAAAGCGATTAGGAAATGGAAACTGTAACAAGGGAGTGGTGACTCTGATAAACAGCAGGGGGCGCTCTTACTGTATTCATAGCTTCCAGTTTATTACAGTTTAGCTGAACGTGGGGTTGTTTATTAGGAGAGGTACCGTTAGAGCGTTAGCAGATAAATCGATTGGGAAATGGAAACTGTAACTAGAGAGCATTGACTCTGATAAACAGCAGGGGGCGCTCTTACAATACTCATAACTTCCAGTTTATTACAATTTAGCTGAATGTGGGGCTGTTCATTAGGAGGAGTAAGGTTAGAGCGTTAGCAGTTAAAGTGATTAGGAAATGGAAACTGTAACTGGGGAGTGGTGACTCTGATAAACAGCAGGGGGCACTCTTACTGTATTCATAGCTTCCAGTTTATTACAGTATAGCTGAATGTGGGGTTGTTTATTAGGAGGAGTAAGGTTAGAGCGTTAGCAGTTAAAGTGATTAGGAAATAGAAACTGTAACTGGGGAGTGGTGACTCTGATAAACAGCAGGGGGCACTCTTACTGTATTCATAGCTTCCAGTTTATTACAGTATAGCTGAATGTGGGGTTGTTTATTAGGAGGAGTAAGGTTAGAGCGTTAGCAGTTAAAGTGATTAGGAAATAGAAACTGTAACTGGGGAGTGGTGACTCTGATAAACAGCAGGGGGCACTCTTACAGTATTCATATCTTCCAGTTTATTACAGTATAGCTAAATGTGGGGTTGTTTATTAGGAGGAGTAACGTTAGAGCGTTAGCAGTTAAAGTGATTAGGAAATGGAAACTGTAACTGGGGAGTGGTGACTGATAAACAGCAGGGGGCGCTCTTACAGTATTCATATCTTCCAGTTTATTACAGTATAGCTGAATGTGGGGCTGTTTATTAGGAGGAGTAATGTTAGAGCGGTAGCAGTTAAAGTGATTAGGAAATGGAAACTGTAACTGGGGAGTGGTGACTGATAAACAGCAGGGGGCGCTCTTACTGTATTCATAGCTTCCAGTTTATTACAGTTTAGCTGCATGTGGGGTTGTTTATTAGGAGGAGTAAGGTTAGAGCGTTAGCAGTTAAAGTGATTAGGAAATGGAAACTGTAACTGGGGAGTGGTGACTCTGATAAACAGCAGGGGGCGCTCTTACTGTATTCATATCTTCCAGTTTATTACAGTATAGCTGAATGTGGGGCTGTTTATTAGGAGGAGTAATGTTAGAGCGTTAGCAGTTAAAGTGATTAGGAAATGGAAACTGTAACTGGGGAGTGGTGACTGATAAACAGCAGGGGGCGCTCTTACTGTATTCATATCTTCCAGTTTATTACAGTATAGCTGAATGTGGGGTTGTTTATTAGGAGAAGTAAGGTTAGAGCGTTAGCAGTTAAAGTGATTAGGAAATAGAAACTGTAACTAGAGAACATTGACTCTGATAAACAGCAGGGGGCGCATAACTACCAGTCTATCAGACACTAGTCCTACTTAATAAGCTGTCAGACAGACTGACAGACAGACAGACAGACAACACTCTCGCATGCCTAGGAGTAACAGCTGCATGGCCACGCCGGCCGCAGGGACCAGACTGGTGAGGACTTTGGTGTCGGTCCATCACAGAGCTCTCTGGAACGTTTCTGGTGGCCAGCTGTGGGGGGCTTTATCGTTTGCTACCCGTGCGAACAGATCCAGGACCAGCTAAACTCCAACTCATTATCGGGAAGCTGCAAATTGCGAGAAAACTTTTCTGACCCGGAGCCACGGGTGGGTGTGCAGTGATGACTCGCTGCTGTTTTCAGGAGAGAACAAACATCGCCTCGGTCCACTGCACCCCCAAACAACACACTGCCTCTCTGGCATGAGAGAGCATTTGTTTCAATTCAATTAGCCCAACAATGGCAAAGCATGTGCCTCGGAAAAACACTGACTTGGCGAGGCCAGCTCTCAAATAAATAAATAAATAAATAAATAAATAAATAAAGAGCTCAGTAAGGTAAGAACACAAACAGATTTTAGAGAGGCATATATCTGACACGGTTTGAGGAACTCAGGCATTTACAGCATTACGTTCCTGAAACACATGAACCTTTGAAATACATGACTGTCGGACTGCATATTAGGTGATGACCAGTACGTAATGACAATTGCCAGGCCCACTTATTCACCGTATTTGGCCACACCCACTTTCAAGCGTGTGTTTGTTCCATATTTGTGTTAGAACTTCCACTCAGTGAACCAAAATGAATACAGTTACATGGGAGGAGACCAGAGAGACAATAAGAAGTTCTAATGGGACAACACTGTCTCCTCCGAGGTTAATAACACAGTGGGTGGGTGATATGAGAAGGTGGTCTGAGGTTAATAACACAGTGGGTGGGTGATATGAGAAGGTGGTATGAGGTTAATAACACAGTGGGTGGGGTGATATGAGAAGGTGGTCTGAGGTTATTAACACAGTGGGTGGGTGATATGAGAAGGTGGTCTGAGGTTAATAACACAGTGGGTGGGTGATATGAGAAGGTGGTATGAGGTTAATAACACAGTGGGTGGGGTGATATGAGAAGGTGGTCTGAGGTTAATAACACAGTGGGTGGGTGATATGAGAAGGTGGTCTGAGGTTAATAACTCAGTGGGTGGGTGATATGAGAAGGTGGTCTGAGGTTAATAACACAGTGGGTGGGTGATATGAGAAGGTGGTCTGAGGTTAATAACACAGTGGGTGGGTGATATGAGAAGGTGGTCTGAGGTTAATAACACAGTGGGTGGATGATATAAGAAGGTGGTTTAAGGTTAATAACACAGTGGGTGGGTGATATGAGAAGGTGGTCTAAGGTTAATAACACAGTGGGTGGGTGATATGAGAAGGTGGTCTGAGGTTAATAACACAGTGGTTGGGTCCAGATAGCCTAGCGCGGTGGACACTGATCAGAAAACAGTTACTGAACTGATAGACTCACCAGCACCGACACGTCTGCTTCCTCGGAGCTTCATAAGAGAGACATTTCTCTGGATAAGGAAGCTCTGGTGCTGGTTCTCCTCCACAGAATGGTAAAAGCAGACATACGGAGGTTTGGGTGAAGGTTTTAAATTTAGAGCTTCAGTCATAGACGCAGGTGGTCTTCTTTGGAAGGCGGCCCCCCAACACTCTGATCTTTATGTGCTGTGTTCGTAACTCTGTTGTTCAAGCCAAGTTTTCATCTTCTTCAATTACTGACTCCCTTTAACTGAACATGCTATGCTAGTCATTTATATGTTTGTTGTTATTTTGCTTGTAATCAGTATCAACGTAACCGCGGTTACACCAGAAGTTCTAACACAAAGTAAACAAAGATGGCCGCCCCAGTGTTGTCATGGAACATAACATGAATATAAAGTAGTGTAAACAACCAACATATCACTGCTCACTACATCTCAATTTTCTCATTTTCATTTTTTTACATTATTTGCATGTACCTGTTGTCTCTTACGTTGCCTATAACTTTAATAACGAACAGACTTAAAGAAATGTCCCAGATTTGCTTGTAAATATGTCTGGTTACCTTGACTTGTATTAAAAGTAGGGCAGTTTTTTGCTTCTCCTGTAAAGTTAATATTTTGAGGATATGAGGCTTCGTTCCGACAGTGCTCTGGTATATAAACTCAGAATGAAACACTGAAATACATGGATAAGCCGAATCCTGGACCCAAATGCAGAGCCAGTGATGAGCGTCGGTTCTTCAGAAAGCATCTCTGAACAGTGTATTTATAAAGTCCCCTCTGAGGATTACTGAATGCCAACACTGCCCTCTGCTGGAGAACTGCTGAACTGTGACATCTAAAAGCCACAACTCAACACAAGCGCAGTGTTAAACACCAGCTATACCAACACCAGTGTTTACTCAAACCAGTCCTCAGGGCCCACAGATGGTGTGGATTGTTGCTGTATCCCTATTGGTTGGGAGATGGGACCATCTGGGAGACCCTGAAGACTGGTTTGAATAGCTCTGCAGTATAGTTTTCTATTCGATTCTATTCTATTAGAGTTTTAATCTCATTGCACAGCAAAAACAGGCTGATACTCTATGTTCTTGTCTAACCTACACACTTCTCTCGCTCTGCTGGGCCTCACTGAGAGTCCTCATCAACTCATACGTCTGAACATGGTATGACTACTGATATTTATATCATCAAAACAAGCACAACTCTTTAAATAAGCAAAATGAGGTTAGATATGAGATCCTTTTACAATTTTAACAGTTTTTACTACCTTAAGTTCACCTCCCTATATCTACACTCATTGTCCACTGTATCAGCTCCACTGACCATACAGGACCTCCACTCACTGTCCACTGTATCAGCTCCACTGACCATACAGGACCTCCACTCACTGTCCACTGTATCAGCTCCACTTACAGACTGTAGTTCATCTGATTCTCTGTATACTTTATTACTCTGTTCTTTAATGATCAGAACCCCCACAGGACCACCACAGAGCAGATACTATTATCCATTAATCCATTATCCTCCGCTTTATCCTGCTAGTCGGGGTCACCGTGTCTACCACTACACCACCACACACCACTAACCACTGTACTAACCACTACACCACCATACTAATCACTACACCACTGTACTAACCACTACACCACCATACTAACCACTACACCACCATACTAACCACTACACCACCGTACTAACCACTACACCACCGTACTAACCACTACACCACCGTACTAACCACTACACCACCATACTAACCACTACACCACCGTACTAACCACTACACCACCGTACTAACCACTACACCACCATACTGACCACTACACCACCATACTAACCACTACACCACCATACTAACCACTACACCACCGTACTAACCACTACACCACCATACTAACCACTACACCACCGTACTAACCACTACACCACCGTACTAACCACTACACCACCGTACTAACCACTACACCACCACTATGAAGCTGATACAGTGGACAGTGAGTGGAGGAGGTATCTAATGAGGAGCTCAGTGAACGTAGGTTTTGGGTAAATTACTATATAATACTCTTACATTATCTCACCATCACCTCGTCTATCACTTCTTATTAATCGGGGAAAGCGTGATTTGAGTGTTGGAGTGGAGGAGAACTCTCTGACTGTTAACTGATCTGTGAGAAAAGCCGTACGCTCGGATTCTGCTGGGACCCGTTTGATACTGAGATGCTAAAATGAAATGATACGATGGTTTTAGCATGTCCTCGTCTCTCACCTGTGACATATATATCCTCCTTCTCCCCTCGCACACTCAGGTGGATCCGCCCTCTTTTCTCAGTGTGGTCGTGTCCGCACAGGCTGGGTACGCTGTTCTCGCACCGCTTGTGAACGTTCATGTCACAACCTTGCACACAAGCACAGAACAAGGTTACTCAGTTTCTTCAGCCCTGACTTAGAGGACTTAGCAGTCCTTCTTCCATCTCTGAGATTGCCTGGACTCACAGCATCATCAACATACTTCCCCGAGCCACACCCCTTAGAAGCCCATCATTAAAATCTTATTGCGCTGATGTGATCCAAACTTGTCGGCCGGACATTAAGGCCTTGTGCTATCATTCAGATATCTTCCTGCTGGGCGTTCGTCCCAGAACTAATCAGTCGACTTCATTCCAATCCTGTTTGATATTTCCTTGCGTCCAGATGTCTTCGCGGAATTGTGCCGGGGGCTCACAGAGCCAGTGCATATTAAACGGTCACTGCACCGGCCATTTGGGCAGAAAGACTTGGCCCGGCACAAGAGCCAATGCAGGGCACACAGATTCTGGAGAATGACTCGTTCTGTTCGATCCCAGTTCCTGGGGCATGGTGGAGTCACAGAGTAGCTCTGTCAAAGAAATGTAAAAGGGTTACGGATGTTTAAGCTTTGCTGACTGAGTTTTGACTCTCAGTCTGGTCACTAGGCAGCTCCATCCCCTGAAGTCTCAGAGATCCCATTTCTTGTGGTCCTACCAGCTCTAGCCATCAAGGCCTCACCGGTGCCGGTTCCTGTCCAGTGACCCTGCAAGCGGATTTCACTCTGGGTGGGTAATCTGTTATTTGGGAATCTTTCTTTGTGATAGTTTTCTGGCCACCCAGAGTGTACCTCCAGATTGTCCCAGAGTGTACCTCCAGATTGTCCCAGAGTGTACCTCCAGATTGTCCCAGAGTGTACCTCCAGATTGTCCCAGAGTGTACCTACAGATTGTCCCAGAGTGTACCTACAGATTGTCCCAGAATGTACCTCCAGTGCATCCAGATTGTATCTCTACATTATCCCAGAACATGCTTCAGGTGGGACCCTAAGACCACAGAGTGTGCCTTCAGATTGCCCCAGAGTTTACTTCCAGATGGTCCCAGAGTGTGCCTCCAGCTTTTTTAAGAATGTGCCTGAAGAGTGTTCCAGAATGTGCCTCCAGATGGCCCCAGAACCTGCATCCAGATTGTGTCTCTACATTATCCCAGAACATGCCATCGGGTGGTCCCAAGACTTCAGGTGGTACCCTAAGACTTTCACAGAGTGTGCCTTCAGATTGCCCCAGAGTGTACCTCCAGAGTGTCCCAGAGGGTGTCTCTAGATTCTCCCAAAGTGTGCCTTCAGATTGTCCCAGAATGTACCTCCAGATTGTCCCAGAGTGTACTTCCAGATTGTCCCAGAGTGTGTCCAGCTTGTCTAAGAATGTGCCTGAAGAGTGTTACAGAATGTGCCTCCAGATGGCCCCAGAACCTGCATCCAGATCTTGTCACCACATTATCCCAGAACATGCCTTCAGGTGGTCCCACAGCATACCCCAAGACTGTCCACAGAGTGTGCCTCCAGACTGCCCCAGAGTGTACCTTCAGATTGTCCCAGGGGGTGTCTCCAAATTCTCCCAATGTGTACCTCCAGATTGTCCCAGAGTGTACCTCCAGATTGTCCCAGAGTGTACCTCCAATGCATCCAGATTGTGTCTCTACATTATCCCAAAACATGCCTTCAGGTGGTCCCACAGCATACCCCAAGACTGTCCACAGAGTGTACCTCCAGATTGTCCCAGAGGGTGTCTCCAGATTTTCCAAAAGTGTACCTCTAGATTATCCCAGCGTGTGCCTTGAGAGTGTTCCAGAATGTGCCTCCAGATGGCCCCAGAACCTGCATCCAGACTATGTCTCCACATTATCCCAGAACATGCCTTCAGATAGTCCCACAGCATACTCCAATACTCCAATAGAAAAGGAACCATGGAAACGATGCCAAGGCATGTGTAATGATTTCCTCTAGTTTGCAATCATGTTCTGCTTCTCACTGTCCTTCCTTGTGATGTCCACGGTTGGGCCTCCTGCTTCTGTTATTCCTAAATGTGTCTCTCTGTCCCTGCCTGTGCTGTCCTGCGCTCAGCTCCTCCTCCGAGTTGCCACTTTTCAAGCTTTGGGAGTAAACAATTTGGTCCTGTCTGGAACCTTCAAGCTCAACTCCCTCATTACAGTCTGCACCTGTCTTGTCTAATGCCATCAGTGTCTGTGTACGCTCTCAGTGTGTTTCCTTATTGCTGAACCCTCCGTCTAGATTTTGCTCCTCATGCTTTCCTGTTTCTCCGTGACGGTTATGGATTATACTGTCTCTCCTACAGTGGAAACTTTCTATGAATTCTGGAGAAGAACAGAGCTTGTGCTTACATTCAGCTCTTCTAGACTGTTGTGCTGTACAGTATCTCCACCATTCCATCCCTAATGACTACATGTCACGCAGGTTAGCTCTGATGGGACGTGTTTATTAAAGCGTAAATTGATTTTATGCTCGTTAACTTGTTATGTTATTAAACATAATGATATAAAGTTCCCGGCACTGTGTGTTAAAGTGTAGCACAGATTGGGATCTCAGTTTCTCACTGTGTCACAGAGATTAGTTCTCATCTGCTGGTGAAACTGACAGTCCAAATTAATTAATGCATAACGAGAGAGAAGCCTCGTTGCTCAGATATATAGAGGGTATGGCCGTGAGGTCACAGTTGGCTGAATTTGTGCCCACTCAGAGACAACCAGAGTGGTGTTCATTGACTGGTAGTGTATCTAAAACGTTTGACTGGTAGTGTATCTAAAACGTTTGGCTGGTAGTGTATCTAAAATGTTTGACTGGTGGTGTATCTAAAATGTTTGGCTGGTAGTGTATCTAAAACGTTTGACTGGTAGTGTATCTAAAATGTTTGACTGGTAGTGTACTAAAACGTTTGGCTGGTAGTGTATCTAAAACGTTTGTCTGGTAGT
>CM038705.1:1885990-1923490 GCA_021613375.1 Megaleporinus macrocephalus
TATATATATATATATATCTACCTCTCTCTCTCTATCTATCTATCTATCTATCTATCTATCTATCTATCTATCTATATGGGTGATTCTTCAATTAGGGGACGTTTATGTCCCTTATGTCCCTAGGTTATGTATTTATAATTATGATTTACATTTTTTGTACTTTTACTTTAAAACTTCCCAATAAAATACTAAAAAGTAATGAATTTATGAAAAAGATCACAATATGAGTTTCATAAAAGCTTAAAATTATTACATTTACACATTTATTTATTTATAACTAAACATTACATTTACACATTTATTTATTTATAACTAAACATTACATTAACACATTATTTATTTATTTATTTACAACTAAACATTACATTTACTCATTATTTATTTATTTATTTACAACTAAACATTACATTTACACATTATTTATTTATTTATTTACAACTAAACATTACATTTACTCATTATTTATTTATTTACAACTAAACATTACATTTACACATTATTTATTTATTTATAACTAAACATTACATTTACACATTATTTATTTATTTATTTACAACTAAACATTACATTTACACATTATTTATTTATTTATTTACAACTAAACATTACATTTACACATTATTTATTTATTTATTTATAACTAAACATTACATTTACTCATTATTTATTTATTTACAACTAAACATTACATTTACACATTATTTATTTATTTATAACTAAACATTACATTTACACATTATTTATTTATTTATTTACAACTAAACATTACATTTACACATTATTTATTTATTTATTTACAACTAAACATTACATTTACACATTATTTATTCATTTATTTATAACTAAACATTACATTTACTCATTATTTATTTATTTACAACTAAACATTACATTTACACATTATTTATTTATTTACAACTAAACATTACATTTACACATTATTTATTTATTTATTTATTTACAACTAAACATTACATTTACACATTTATTTATTTATTACTAAACATTACATTTACACATTATTTATTTATTTATTAATAACTAAATATTACATTTACACATTTATTTATTTATAACTAAACATTACATTTACACATTTATTTATTTATAACTAAACATTACATTTACACATTATTTATTTATTTATAACAAAACATTACATTTACTCATTATTTATTTTTTTATTTACAACTAAACATTACATTTACACATTATTTATTCATTTATTTATAACTAAACATTACATTTACTCATTATTTATTTATTTACAACTAAACATTACATTTACACATTATTTATTTATTTATTTACAACTAAACATTACATTTACACATGATTTATTTATATATTTATAACTAAACATTACATTTACTCATTATTTATTTATTTACAACTAAACATTACATTTACACATTTATTTATTTATTTATTTACAACTAAACATTACATTTACACATTATTTATTTATTTATTCACAACTAAACATTACATTTACACATTATTTATTTATTTATTTACAACTAAACATTACATTTACACATTATTTATTTATTTATTCACAACTAAACATTACATTTACACATTATTTATTTATTTATTTACAACTAAACATTACATTTACACATTTATTTATTTATTTATTTACAACTAAACATTACATTTACACATTATTTATTTATTTATTTACAACTAAACATTAAATTTACACATTATTTATTTATAACTAAACATTACATTTACACATTGTTTATTTATTTATTTACAACTAAACATTACATTTACACATTATTTATTTATTTGTTTATTTATAACTAAACATTACATTTACACATTATTTATTTATAACTAAACATTACATTTACACATTATTTATTTACAACTAAACATTACATTTACACATTATTTATTTATTTATAACTAAACATTACATTTACACATTAAGTATATATTTATTTACAACTAAACATTACATTTACACATTATTTATTTATTCATTTATAACTAAACATTAAATTTACACATTATTTATTTATTTTTTTATAACTAAACATTAAATTTACACATTATTTTTTCATTTATTTACAACTAAACATTACATTTACACATTATTTATTTATTTATTTATTTATAACTAAACATTACATTTACACATTATTTATTTATTTACTTATAACTAAACATTACATTTACACATTATTTATTTATTTACTTATAACTAAACATGACATTTACACATTATTTATTTATTTATTTATACTTAAACATTACATTTACACATTATTTATTTATTTACTTATAACTAAACATTACATTTACACATTATTTATTTATTTACTTATAACTAAACATGACATTTACACATTATTTATTTATTTATTTATACTTAAACATTACATTTACACATTATTTATTTATTTATGTGGATTTAAAGAGCAGCTTGTACTAGCTGTTAACTAGCTTTAGCATGGCCTAGCTAGCTTTTTTCTTAAAAAAGGGAAAATTGTCATTACTGCAACACATGATTAACAAAACAGAAACTGTTGAGATGATAATGACATTTGTTGATGTAATGACAGGTTTTCAATTTCACCATCAGTATCTTTTAAATTATTTAGAAATTAAATAGAATTAAGTCTAACAGGGTGATTTAATAATGAAATTCTAGTGAAATACATTACTTTATACAACTAAACATTACAAAAGTTAAGATGGCAAAAGAGGCCGCAATTGAAGAATCACAGAGAGCATCATGAAGACCAAGGAACACACCAGGCAGGTCTGAGATACTGTTGTGGAGAAGTTTAAAGCCGGATTTGGATACAAAAAGATTTCCCAAGCTTTAAACATCTCAAGGAGCACTGTGCAAGCAATCATATTAAAATGGAAGGACTATCAGACCACTGCAAATCTACCAAGACCCAAGAGGCCCATGATCACTCTGGATGAACTGCTGAGATCTACAGCTGAGGTGGAGAATCTGTCCATAGGACAACAATCTGGCCTTTATGGAAGAGTGGCAAGAAGAAAGCCATTTCTCAAAGACATCCAGAAAAAGTCTTGTTTAAAGTTTGCCACAAGCCCCCTGGGAGACACACCAAACACGTGGAAGAAGGTGCTCTGGTCAGAAGAAACCAAAATTGAGCTTTTTGGCCACAATGCAAACACAGCTCATCACCCTAAACACACCATCCTCACTGTGAAACATGGTGGTGGCAGCATCATGGTTTGGGCTGCTTTTCTTCAGCAGGGACGGGAAGATGGTTCAAACTGATGGGAAGATGGATGGAGCCAAATACAGGACCATTCTGGAAGAAAACCTGTTGGAGTCTGCAAAAGACCTGAGAACGGGACGGAGATTTATCTTCCAACAAGACAATGATCCAAAACATAAAGCTAAATCTACAATGGAACAGTTCACAAATAAACATATCCAGGTGTTAGAACGGCCAAGTCAAAGTCCAGACCTGAATCCAATCGAGAATCTGTGGAAAGATCTGAAAACTGCTGTTCACCAACGCTCTCCATCCAACCTCACTGAGCTCCAGCTGTTTTTTTAAGGAAGAATGAGCGAAAATTTCAGTCTCTCGATGCAAAACTGATAGAGACATACCCCAAAAGACTTGCAGCTGTAATCGCAGCAAAAGGTGGCGCCACAAAGTATTAACGCAAGGGGGCCGAATAATATTGCACGCCCCACTTTTCAGTTTTTTATTTCTAAAAAAAGTGTAAAATATCTAATAAATTTTGTTCCACTTCACGATTGGGTCCCACTTGTTGTTGATTCTTCACAAATATTAAAATTTCATATCTTTATGTTTGAAGCCAGAAATGTGGCAAAAGGTTGAAAAGTTTAAGGGGGCTGAATACTTTTGCAAGGCACTGTTTATATATATATATATATATATATATATATATATATATATATATATATATATATATATATATATGTGTGTGTGTGTGTGTGTGTGTGTGTGTGTGTGTGTGTGTGTATATAATGTATAATAGTAATTACTTCTGATCACTGATTACTGTATGAAAGGGAAATCTACACAGTGCTCTTGGCCAAGCGTTCCAGTCTTATTCATATTCCTCAGTCATATATACACAAGCACTCGCACACACACACACACACCCAGACACACACTCACACTCTCCTTGACCTCATTCTATTTTATTTATTTCATTCAGCGTAAGAGATGCCACATCATGAAAAAGGAAAGAGGCAGAGAAATGAAGAAAAGCAATTTGGTCCCCCGCGCTATCACACACTTCCTCACTTTCACTATCGCTGACACTGCTTCACTATCGGGTTCAACACTAACACAGTATCATCACAGCGCTTGTGCTCGGCGCCGCTCTCGGCGGAGGAGAGGCGCGAGTCCGTGCGAGCGCGTGGGGTCATCTCATTTGGGCTTTTCTGACATCTCCTTAAACTCCGTGTGCTCATCATCAGCCCTGACACGGGCAGAGCAGAAGAGATGAAGAGAGAAACAAGCTCCGAAAATAGAACCTCTTTACCTCGAAATCACCAGCCGACAGGAAAAGCTCACATCACGCAGTGAAACGTCTCAGGACACTCGTTTATTTCAGAAAGGAAAGAGAAAACGATGTATCTGAGTACCCCCGCAGGTAACGGTCGAGGGGGCTATCTTTTAGGCTATGTTTGCAACAACAACCACATTGAACACCATGTTCAGTGAGCTGCCCCCGGCACTGAGCTACACCTTCTGATCTGAGTTCAGCTCCAGCTCTCTGAACATGGTGTTCAATGTGGTTGTTGTTGTATCTTTCTGTGTTGATAACGTTTGAACCACAAGAGATATTACAAATCTGATTACACCAATCAATTTCTAATCAGTTGTGGTCTTCTCTGATCTACTACATGCCCACCTTCCCATTGGAAAAACTTGCCCTTGATCCAATATGGCGGCTTTCAAGATGGTTGGGACATAGCCTAAAAGATAGACCCCCTCACCAGTTACTTGCTGGGGTATTCAGATACGTCAGATACGTCAGTTTTCTTAGGGTGTCCTAAGACAGGGGTGTCAAACTCAATCACAGAATGGGCCAAAATTTAAAAGACAGTGTGAATCTCGGGCCAAACCGGATTACCATTGATTGATTGAACAGTCTAGAACAGACAATATTTTAATCAGCAATATGAATTTGAATAGCCAGAATACAACAACACTTGTATTGTTATACTTTTTTTCTCACACATGAAATAAAATATGTTTTTTTAAAAATAACATCAGAAAATTTTTGATTATTTAGTATTTTATTTAGTATTATTTCATTTTTGCCCCTACAAAACTAGCTTTGACGGTAGGTTCACTTTGTGATTTTGCTTGTGTGAACATAGCTTGCTGTAACACCAGACTCTTCTGCCTCCTGTAGCTTCTGCTGTATGCTCCATAAACAAGACATACAGGTTTACCTCAGGTTAACAGGTTACTCCGCCTCCCACCTGTTTTGAAAATCTCGTTTTCAGAGTCCACTTTGCGTTTGGCCATATTTGGGTGGGGAGGCTAGCTTAAACGCTGTTCGATGTCGTTAGCAGCGGGAGTGGGGGTTGGTGCGCAGGCAGCTGTTGCAGTTCAGAGTGGGATTTGTAGTGGGAGTGCTATTTATCGACGTGTCATTAAAAATAGCCATATGAAATTATGAGTTTGAGAGGGCCTTGACTTTGACACCCCTGTCCTAAGACTTTTGACTCCTACTGAAATTGGGAACATTTAAACAGGGAGATTTAATATCAGTATAAAAATGCTAATCAAGACGATGCCATAACGTATCAAACCGAATTAGGAGATTTGTGAAATGCATATATCTGCTAGCACGTCTATGGGGTTTGCAGTGCTGTGCCAATCTATCACAGAGAGAGAGATAGAGAGAGAAAGAAAGAGAGAGAGAGAGAGCAGATGTATGTAAGGAAAGGATGAAAGGAATAACCCGTGTACCTCAGCTTTGGGTCCAGTGATGGCTCCAGGACACGTGAAGGTCACAAACTCGTGACATCGCTTGTGCACCACGAAGCTGCAAACTAAAGGAGATTCAAATCAGATGTCGGACCAGTAGATAAGCTACCTACGCTCCACGTTTATATACTGTCCAAAAGTATCCAGACGCCCCTTTCAGTAAAAGGACTGCACACCTTTGGGGTGAGTCAGATGCCGTGTACCACTTCTGGGGCTGGGTCCTTCAGAGGCTGCATTTGTAAGCCACTTGCATCACGAGGGTGCGACTAGGCCACCTCTTTTCAAAGGCTCCTTCATACGCGTCCCTCTATTTTCATGGCAATGAAGGATCCACTGGGTGAATCCTTCGCCAGCCAACATATCCCAAGATTCATTGCCCTGTCCCTAACCTGCTGTGAGGAAGACTTCATTTCGGTTTGGTCTACACGTCCTTTGAAGGATGCAGGCCCTGAATTGGAAGAGTGATGGCGCTCAGCTAGAGTGATGAGGCTCTACTGAGCAGGTTTGGGATGAGTTCTGGAGTATGTAATGAAATTCCACTGCACTTTGTGACGAGTTGTAGGGTCAAGTTGAGAAACAAAGATGTACTAAACACCCTGGCTGGGGTGAATTTTGGGACAAGGTGGAGAGATGGTGCTTTGGTGAACTCCTCTGGGATGAGTTTTGGAATCAGCTGGAGTATTGAAGCTTCTTTGGAAGTCCTTTGGGACGAGCTGGGGCTCCAGGACATGTGATAGATTTATCAGATGTTAAACCAGAAGTACTCATGATGACTGAGACCTTTAGGATGAGTTGTGGGATGAGCTGGAGTTATTAAGCATCACTGAACATGTTGGGGATAAGTTGTGGGATGAGTTGGACTGATGGAGCCCTACTGAACAACAATAATACCTAACGTTACTGATGATCTCGCGGCTGAATGCAATCAAATACTCAGCCTGTAATATGAAGCTTTCCTAGAAGAATATAGGGACAAACTCCATATTGACGTTGGTGGTGAACATCAGCAGTCTGGATACTTCTGGATGTATACAAGCCAAAATTTAAACATGCTCAAAAAAAAACAAGGTGAATATCAAGCTGTACGTGACGTTATGAGAAAGTTACCTTGGCATTGAAATCCTTGTTTTCCGATCCCCCTTTAAAAAGAGAACATAGAGACACGAGTCAATTCCAATGCAGTATTTGTAACAGACAGGACAGTGTTTATTACAGTAACCACCAGGGGGCAATAGAGAGAGCTGCTTACGCTTTCAGAAACTGGGAGATCAAGTGGAAATGATTTCATTACAGCTTCTTAGATTTATTTCAACACTCTGCAAAAACCTCGAAACAAACATCCCAGCTGCTCTATGAGACTTTTATGGTATTTTAATGATCAGACGTGAATAAAAATCACCCATAAATCTGCTGAGAGCCTGGGTTTTGATGGCCTGTTCTTATCATCTCCTCAAAATCTGTGAACGGTTTTGGCAAGGCCAGAGCTCAAGATGGCATATTCCTTAAAAGTCTGCTGCCGAGTCTGAGATGAAACCAGGACGAGCAGGATTGAAGGGAGAGAGAGAGAGAGAGCGAGAGAGAGACACACTGTAACACAGAGAGACACACTGTAACACAGAGAGACACACTGTAACACAGAGTAACTCTGTACAAGAAAGACACAGTGTAAGACTGAGACAGAGTAAAACAGAGAGAGACACAGTAAGCGTGAAGCACACTGTAAGAGAGACACACTGTAAGACAGAGAGAGACACAATGTGAGGCAAAGTCATTGTAAGACAGAGAGACCTTGTAAAAGAAAGATACACTGTAATACATAAAATGAGAGACATGCTGTAAGAGAAAAAGACACTGTAAGACAAAAAGGGACACGCTTTAAGACAGAAAAGACACTGTAAGACAAAGAGGGACACGCTATAAGACAGAAAAGACACTGTAAGACAGAGACACACTGTACAAAACAGATACACTGTAAGACAGAGAGACCCAGTAAAAGAAAGATACACTGTAATACAAAGAGAGAGACATGCTGTAAGAGAAAAAGACACTGTAAGACAGAGACACACTGTACAAAACAGAGACACTGTAAGTCAGAGAGAGACATCGTAAGACAGAGAGACATGCTGTAAGAAAGAGAGAGACACATTGGAAAATTGAGGGAAACACTGTAAGAGACACACCGAAAGACAGAGGGAGACATTGTAAGAAAGAGAGACACACTGTAAAAAAAAGAAATAGACACTGTAAGATCGAGAGAGACACACTGTAAGAAAGAGAGAGACACACTGTAAGACAGAGAAAGACACACTGTAAGAAAGAGAGAGACACACTGTAAGAGAGAGACACACTGTAAGACAGAGAGAGACACACTGTAAGACAGAGGGAGACATTGTAAGACAGAAAGACACACCGTAAGACCGAGAGAGACACACAGTAAGACAGAGAGAGACACACTGTAAGACAGAGAGAGACACACTGTAAGACCGAGAGAGACACACTGTAAGACAGAGAGAGACACACTGTAAGACAGAGAGAGATTGATATAAAGCATTGGAGAGGAAAACAACAATGGAAGCACAATTGAAAGAAAATGGAAAGAAAGGAGAGAGAAACAGATAATAATACACATAAAGGACAGAGAGAATGAGAGACAAACAGAACATAGAGAAAGAGAGCGATAGAGAGAGAGAGATAGAGAAAGAGAGATAGAGAGAGAGCTAGAGATAGAGAGTGAAAGAGAGAGAGAGAGTAAGAGAGAGAAACAGAGAGAGAGAGAGAGAGAGAAAGAAAGCTAGAGAGAGAAAGATAGAGAGAGTAAGAGAGAGAGAGAGAGAGTGAGAGAGAGATAGAGAGAGAGTAAGAGAGAGAGAGATAAAGATAGAGAAAGAGAGAGAGAGTAAGAGAGAGAGAGATAGAGAGTGAAAGATAGAGATAGAGAGAGAGAGAGAGAAAGAAAGATAGAGAGAGAGATAGATAGAGAAAGTAAGAGAGAGAGAGAGATAGAGAAAGAGAGAGAGAGAAACAGAGAGAGAGAGAGCTAGAGAGAGAGAGAGAGAGAGAGAGAGAGAGAGAGAGAGAGATGTATGACTGAGTGTGTGAGGAGCTGGCCGGTCAGTGGGAATAAAGAGGTGGACTGATTTTGGGGCCATATGGCCGCCTGCAGCGCTGCACTGGCTGGGCTGCTCTGTGCATGTGCTGCAGCGTTAGCTCAAACAGAGCGGCCTGCATAATTTAAGCCGTCCCTCCGGGCTCGAGCTTAACCAGCCACGGAGAAGGCTGTGCAGACCAGCATGCTGTACAGTAGAACTGAGAGAGTCCACTCCCTTCCTCAGCGCTCAACAGGAGCTTATCTGATAGCGTGAAGCGGCCTTACGCTGACCTCACCACTGAAGTCCACTTATAATGAGCTGATAAATCCTCCACAGGTGAGAAAAACTTCAGCCAGGACGCACTGATCCTTCAGAATGATCCCTGTGTAACAACGTTCCTGCTCCTTCAGCTCCAATAACTGCTACATTCTGCAGAAACAACTTATATATATATATATATATATATATATATTCATTTTGTTTAAAGGAGTGATATGTAAGATGATGTGACCGTGTGTGTAAGACGTTTATGTATCTTGTTGCAAAGATTTCTATTAATGTTACCAAGCTAACCAGCTATTCCCGGCCCACACTGTCTTGTTGTATCACTTTGTAACTGAAGAGGTGATAGTGAGTCACTGTAGTACTACTTTGTACCTGAAGAGACGATAGTGAGTCACTGTAATACCACTTTGTACCTGAAGAGGTGATAGTGAGTCACTGTAGTACCACTTTGTACCTGAAGAGGTGATAGTGAGTCACTGTAATGCCACTTCACACCTGAAGAGGTGATAGTGAGTCACTGTAATGCCACTTCACACCTGAAGAGGTGATAGTGAGTCAATGTAGTACCACATTGTACCTGAACAGGTGATAGTGAGTCACTGTAGTACCACTTTGTACCTGAAGAGGTGATAGTGAGTCACTGTAATGCCACTTCACACCTGAAGAGGTGATAGTGAGTCACTGTAGTACCACTTTGTACCTGAACAGGTGATAGTGAGTCAATGTAGTACCACTTTGTACCTGAAGAGGTAATAGTGAGTCACTGTAGTACCACATTGTACCTGAACAAGTGATAGTGAGTCAGTGTAGTACCACTTTGTACCTGAAGAGGTGATAGTGAGTCACTGTAGTACCACTTTGTACCTGAAGAGGTGATAGTGAGTCACTGTAGTACCACTTTGTACCTGAAGAGGTGATAGTGAGTCACTGTAGTACCACTTTGTACCTGAAGAGGTGATAGTGAGTCACTGTAATGCCTGTAATGCCATGGGGGTGGACTCTTTCTCCTCAGCGCTGTATGTATGAAGTGTATTGTGATGAAGGTGGAAGCGTGAGCCGCACATTAATCACTGAGGTACAGTAGTCAGTCGTGTAACAGCCTGCGGCTCCTCCGCTCATCACCGCGGCCCGTTTCAGTGTGAAGCGCTTTGTTCGCTCCCGCTAACTCTGCCAGCGTTCCAAACCGAAGCCCAACAGGAAGCTGAAAAACGTTGGCGCTGCCAGAAGACCCGCTGTGGCCGCCTTCCAAGCCGGACGAGGTGAAAGCTGCGGCTAATCCGAAAGCTTAGGCCTCAACCTGGGGTAACCAGTCGGCACCTGCTCGCGCCGTTGGTCGCGGTGCAGGTAGCCGCTACAGGAGAGGGCACCAGCAGTACCTGGTGGACTGGAGTTTGAGCGACTCTCCTGTACGGTGTAGCTCTACAGGTCCCGGACGGTGAAGCTAACTCTGGACTTGTACTCTGAACTAGAGTGTGTGAGCTGGAGCTGTGCTGACTAGCTGATTCCACATCACCGTGTTTCATGGCTGTACAAGCTAAGAGGTGTACCAGTGGGGATCCTCTACACTTCAACATCTGAAATATGCATGTGGACACGATTAGCATGAATAATTTTCCACCAGAAATGATTTAGATCCTCTGCTCAGAGTGTTGTGGTTGTCAAGGGAGTCATGACGCTTCCAGAACACCGACAAACACATGTTAACGGAGCGCAACTCATAGACCTGTTGTTTAAAGCTGGAATGCTAATTGATTTGCACAGGCTAACGGCTAACTGTAGTGTATTACAGTCTGTCAGAACCACCGTCGCCCCCTACGCTTCCTGTAGTGTATTACAGTCTGTCAGAACCACCGTCGCCCCCTACGCTTCCTGTAGTGTATTACAGTCTGTCAGAACGACTGTCGCCCCCTACGCTTCCTGTAGTGTATTACAGTCTGTCAGAACGACTGTCGCCCCCTACGCTTCCTGTAGTGTATTACAGTCTGTCAGAACCCCCGTCACCCCCTACGCTTCCTGTAGTGCATTACAGTCTGTCAGAACCACCGTCGCCCCCTACGCTTCCTGTAGTGTATTACAGTCTGTCAGAACGACTGTCGCCCCCTACGCTTCCTGTAGTGTATTACAGTCTGTCAGAACGACTGTCGCCCCCTACGCTTCCTGTAGTGTATTACAGTCTGTCAGAACCCCCGTCACCCCCTACGCTTCCTGTAGTATATTACAGTCTGTCAGAACCACCGTCGCCCCCTACGCTTCCTGTAGTGTATTACAGTCTGTCAGAACGACCGTCGCCCCCTACGCTTCCTGTAGTGTATTACAGTCTGTCAGAACGACCGTTGCCCCCCCTACGCTTCCTGTAGTGTATTACAGTCTGTCAGAACCACCGTCGCCCCCTACACTTCCTGTAGTGTATTACAGTCTGTCAGTACGACCGTCGCCCCCTACGCTTCCTGTAGTGTATTACAGTCTGTCAGAACCCCCGTCGCCCACTACGCTTCCTGTAGTGTATTACAGTCTGTCAGAACCACCGTCGCCCCCTACGCTTCCTGTAGTGTATTACAGTCTGTCAGAACGACCGTCGCCCCCCTACGCTTCCTGTAGTGTATTACAGTCTGTCAGAACCACCGTCGCCCCCTACGCTTCCTGTAGTGTATTACAGTCTGTCAGAACCACCGTCGCCCCCTACGCTTCCTGTAGTGTATTACAGTCTGTCAGAACGGTCGTCGCCCCCTACGCTTCCTGTAGTGTATTACAGTCTGTCAGAACGACCGTCGCCCCCTACGCTTCCTGTAGTGTATTACAGTCTGTCAGAACGACCGTCGCCCCCCTACGCTTCCTGTAGTGTATTACAGTCTGTCAGAACCACCGTCGCCCCCTACGCTTCCTGTAGTGTATTACAGTCTGTCAGAACCACCGTCGCCCCCTACGCTTCCTGTAGTGTATTACAGTCTGTCAGAACGGCCGTCGCCCCCTACGCTTCCTGTAATGTATTACAGTCTGTCAGAACGGCCGTCGCCCCCTACGCTTCCTGTAGTGTATTACAGTCTGTCAGAACGACTGTCGCCCCCTACGCTTCCTGTAGTGTATTACAACTGTGTGGACCATATGAACTTTATAGAATGTTGTTTAAATGAGACAACAGAAGTAACATCGCCCCCTATGCTTCCTGTAGTGTATTACAGCCCGCTACCCAGGTGTGCTCACGTAAAGTACCAGATAAAGTCGGTGCAGTGGCTGCAGAAGGTGGGCTGTTTGAAGAACCGAGCAGTAAATTGATGGTCCTTCACTTCCACGATCCTCTTGTGCTTCAGGGCTCCTTTCCTCTGGAAGACTGGCAGCCTGGGTGGAGGAGAGAGGGGCGAGGGTAGGGGAGAGGAGGAAGGAGACGGGGAGGACAGGGCCAGCGGAGAGAGGGAGGGAGATGGAGAGACTGGGGTAGACATGCTGCGGAAGGGGAGGAAGGAGGGACGGTGGAGGAGTGAAAGAGAGGAGGTGGGCAGAAAGCTTATAGAGGTGGGTGTACAAGTAGAAAAGAGGAAAACGGGAGGAACGTTGAGGAGGAGGAGAAAGTTCAAGGGGTTGGAATGAAACAGGAGGTGCAGGAGGGATTATTGTGTAAAGGGTCCAGATGTGTACAGATGTTGTTGAGGAGTGAAGGAATACGCGTAGAGAGAGTGAAGGAGAGAGAGAGAGAGAGAGTGAACAGAGTGAAGGAGAGGTTAATACACATACAAACACAGACCTCCAGAGGGACTTCAGAAGCACACAGCGATTAGTGCGCCTCCTGCCCTACTTCACACACTCCACATCACCATGTCAACCGCCCCCCCCCCAACGCCACCTGCTCCTGCACTCCTTCACTCCTTCCTACCCTCCCTCTCTCACTCCCTCTTCCTCCTCTCCTCTGCCCCCTCTCCCTCAGCCCCATTGATCCTTCAAAAGAGGATCATAAGAACTCCGGGAGCATCCGAATGCCAACAGGGCGAAGGACGAATGGAACCCAGTAGCCGCCAATCAGCGTGTCTGCACTAGCATGACGCTAATTGATGTCCATCCACCTTCACTCACTGTTAGCAACATTAGCTCCTCGACTGCTCCGAGTCCCTGGGCTGTCTTGAGCCAGTTTCTAGTGAAAAGAATGGGATCGATTGGGCTCGCATTCATTTACGAGGGCCAATACAGGGAGCGAGGGATCAGCTCGAGCAACAGGAGGTGAGAGGAGAACAAACAGAAGGAGATGAGGGAGGTGAAAAAAGAAAAAGTAAGTCCTGAAAAAGTAATGACCTGGAGTGACGAAGAGTGATACACAATCGATGAGCGCGTTCCTAAAGCAGAAATGAAAGAAAGAAAGAAAGAAGGAAGGAAAGAAAGGATTACCTGTATTTTGAGTCGATGAGGCACACCTGGGTAAGGTCACTCTTCTCGCTCACCCGCTTCCTCTCGATGTGTCCTCACCACCGCTCATAAAGAGTGAACGATGAGAGGCTGAAGAAACGGAAAAGTCCAGGGAAAGACTCTCAACGCCCCCCCCAAAGAAAGAAAGGGCGATACGAGAAGAAGAAGAAAGTGAGGGATGAGAGTGGAGCTTTCCAGGAACGAAAGAGGAGTGGAGGAGGAGGAGGTGGCGGCGGCGGCAGCGGTGGGCTCCGTATCCCTTTATCCAATAGAGAGCGCAGAGGGGCCGAGACAAAGAGGCGATTTTCACTTTCCAAGATTTGATTGATTCTGTTTTTACCAACAGGACGAGCGGATGAGTTGGCGAGAGAGAGAGAGAGAGAGTGAGAGAGAGAGAGAGAGAGAGAGAGAGAGGGAGTGGTGGATGGAGAGAAATAGGCAAGCAATTCATTTTTGAAATCTGGGTTACCTCTCTCTGGAGGGTGAAAGAGAGACGGATGGAGGGAGGGACAGAAAAAGGACAGAGAGAGAGAGATGCTGGCCACCAACTTGGCCGTCCTTGGTCAGCGGGCTGCCCGGTTGGACGGGTGCCGGAAGGGAAGACCGCCGAACAGACCGAGGCGGTTACTTCGCGTGAAGCCAGCGATACCCGTCACCGCGTGAACCGACCTCATCGAGGTCCTGTGAAAGTAGCTCATCTGACGGGCGGGTGGGGAGTGCAGCACGTAGCCCCCGGCTAGCATGACTCGAGAAAAGGAGTTTGGGGTATATTTGGAAGCAGGGGAGACCCGGGCCTGTGCCGGCGTCGCTCAAGCTCACAGCTCGGCTTATACTCGGGAACGAGGAACACGCTGAGATGGCTACAGCCTGGACTAGCTGGAACCGGCCACTTACTCACACAGGTGGCTGACTGTGGCGGCCTCGTCTGCAACTCTATCCAGGTCACTGTGGAAGGAGAGAGAGAGAGAGAGAGAGAGAGAGAGAGAGAGAGAGAGAGAGAGAGAGAGAGAGAGAGAGAGAAAAGAGAGAGAGAGAGAGAGAGAGAGAAAAGAGAGAGAGAGAGAGAGAGAGAGAGAGAGAGAGAGAGAAGAGTATGAGTACACTTCTATATTTCACCTACTACACTAATGAATACACTTCTATACTTCACCTACTACACTAATGACTACACTTCTATACTTCACCTACTACACTAACGAGTACACTTCTATACTTCACATACTACACTAACTGAGTACACTAGTGAGTACACTTCTATACTTCACCTACTACACTAATGAATACACTTCTATATTTCACCTACTACACTAATGAATACACTTCTATACTTCACCTACTACACTAATGAATACACTTCTATACTTCACCTACTACACTAATTAATAAACTTCTATACTTCACCTACTACACTAATGAATACACTTCTATACTTCACCTACTACACTAATGAGTACACTTCTATACTCTCACCTACTACACTAATGAACACACTTCTATACTTCACCTACTACACTAATGAGCACACTTCTATACTCTCACCTACTACACTAATGAATACACTTCTATACTCACCTACTACACTAATGACTACACTTCTATACTTCACCTACTACACTAATGAATACACTTCTATACTTCACCTACTACACTAATGAACACACTTCTATACTTCACCTACTACACTAATGAACACACTTCTATACTTCACCTACTACACTAATGAACACACTTCTATACTCTCACCTACTACACTAATGAATACACTTCTATACTTCACCTACTACACTAATGAACACACTTCTATACTTCACCTACTACACTAATGAGTACACTTCTATACTCTCACCTACTACACTAATGAATACACTTCTATACTCACCTACTACACTAATGACTACACTTCTATACTTCACCTACTACACTAATGAGTACACTTCTATACTCTCACCTACTACACTAATGAATACACTTCTATACTCACCTACTACACTAATGAACACACTTCTATACTTCACCTACTACACTAATGAACACACTTCTATACTTCACCTACTACACTAATGAACACACTTCTATACTCTCACCTACTACACTAATGAATACACTTCTATACTTCACCTACTACACTAATGAACACACTTCTATACTTCACCTACTACACTAATGAGTACACTTCTATACTCTCACCTACTACACTAATGAATACACTTCTATACTCACCTACTACACTAATGACTACACTTCTATACTTCACCTACTACACTAATGACTACACTTCTATACTTCACCTACTACACTAATGAGTACACTTCTATACTTCACCTACTACACTAATGAACACACTTCTATACTCTCACCTACTACACTAATGAATACACTTCTATACTTCACCTACTACACTAATGAACACACTTCTATACTCTCACCTACTACACTAATGAATACACTTCTATACTTCACCTACTACACTAATGAACACACTTCTATACTTCACCTACTACACTAATGAGTACACTTCTATACTCTCACCTACTACACTAATGACTACACTTCTATACTTCACCTACTACACTAATGAATACACTTCTATACTTCACCTACTACACTAATGAACACACTTCTATACTTCACCTACTACACTAATGAACACACTTCTATACTCTCACCTACTACACTAATGAATACACTTCTATACTTCACCTACTACACTAATGAACACACTTCTATACTTCACCTACTACACTAATGAGTACACTTCTATACTCTCACCTACTACACTAATGAATACACTTCTATACTCACCTACTACACTAATGACTACACTTCTATACTTCACCTACTACACTAATGACTACACTTCTATACTTCACCTACTACACTAATGAGTACACTTCTATACTTCACCTACTACACTAATGAACACACTTCTATACTCTCACCTACTACACTAATGAATACACTTCTATACTTCACCTACTACACTAATGAATACACTTCTATACTTCACCTACTACACTAATGAGTACACTTCTATACTCTCACCTACTACACTAATGAACACACTTCTATACTTCACCTACTACACTAATGAACACACTTCTATACTCTCACCTACTACACTAATGAATACACTTCTATACTCACCTACTACACTAATGACTACACTTCTATACTTCACCTACTACACTAATGAATACACTTCTATACTTCACCTACTACACTAATGAACACACTTCTATACTTCACCTACTACACTAATGAACACACTTCTATACTCTCACCTACTACACTAATGAATACACTTCTATACTTCACCTACTACACTAATGAACACACTTCTATACTTCACCTACTACACTAATGAGTACACTTCTATACTCTCACCTACTACACTAATGAATACACTTCTATACTCACCTACTACACTAATGACTACACTTCTATACTTCACCTACTACACTAATGAGTACACTTCTATACTCTCACCTACTACACTAATGAATACACTTCTATACTCACCTACTACACTAATGACTACACTTCTATACTTCACCTACTACACTAATGAATACACTTCTATACTTCACCTAATACACTAATAAATACACTTCTATACTTCACCTACTACACTAATGAATACACTTCTATACTTCACCTACTACACTAATGAATACACTTCTATACTTCACCTACTACACTAATGAGTACACTTCTATACTTCACCTACTACACTAATGAATACACTTCTATACTTCACCTACTACACTAATGAGTACACTTCTATACTCTCACCTACTACACTAATAATACACTTCTATACTTCACCTACTACACTAACGAGTACACTTCTATACTTCACCTACTACACTAATGAATACACTTCTATA
Organism: Megaleporinus macrocephalus; assembly: GCA_021613375.1. NCBI lineage: Eukaryota > Metazoa > Chordata > Actinopteri > Characiformes > Anostomidae > Megaleporinus > Megaleporinus macrocephalus. The sequence goes on from CM038705.1 coordinate 1,903,622, forward strand.
CTTCACCTACTACACTAATGAGTACACTTCTATACTTCATCTACTACACTAATGAATACACTTCTATACTTCATCTACTAGACTAATAAATACACTTCTATACTTCACCTACTACACTAACGAGTACACTTCTATACTTCACCTACTACACTAATGAGTACACTTCTATACTTCACCTACTACACTAATGAGTACACTTCTATACTTCATCTACTACACTAATGAATACACTTCTATACTTCATCTACTAGACTAATAAATACACTTCTATACTTCACCTACTACACTAACGAGTACACTTCTATACTTCACCTACTACACTAATGAGTACACTTCTATATTTCACCTACTACACTAATGATTACACTTCTATACTTCACCTACTACACTAATGAATACACTTCTATACTTCACCTACTACACTAATGAATACACTTCTATACTTCACCTACTACACTAATGAATACACTTCTATACTTCACCTACTACACTAATGAATACACTTCTATACTTCACCTACTACACTAATGAATACACTTCTATACTTCACCTACTACACTAATGAATACACTTCTATACTTCACCTACTACACTAATGAATACACTTCTATACTTCACCTACTACACTAATGAGTACACTTCTATACTTCACCTACTACACTAATGAGTACACTTCTATACTTCACCTATTACACTAATGACTACACTTCTATACTTCACCTACTACACTAATGAGTACACTTCTATACTTCACCTACTACACTAATGAATACACTTCTATACTTCACCTACTACACTAATGAATACACTACTATACTACACCTACTACACTAATGAATACACTTCTATACTACACCTACTACACTAATGAATACACTTCTATACTACACCTACTACACTAATGAATACACTACTATACTTCACCTACTACACTAATGAATACACTACTATACTTCACCTACTACACTAATGACTACACTTCTATACTTCACCTACTACACTAATGAATACACTTCTATACTTCACCTACTACACTAATGAACACACTTCTATACTTCACCTACTACACTAATGACTACACTTCTATACTTCACCTACTACACTAATGACTACAATTCTATACTTCACCTACTACCCTAATGTAAACTGATGATTTTTTCAAAGATGAAAAGCTTTAAGTGCTGTTTATCTGATGGGAACTGTGTTGGTGGGTCTATTAGGTCTTCCAGGTGGTTGCTAGGGGTCCCATTTTTACTGTAGCTTTAATCAGTTTTGCACTTCTGGATTATTTTGCACCAGGAAATTCAACAAATAACTAGTTTAAAAAAAAAAATTCACTCCATTTTTCTCACATATCCTGTCATGGTATATTCCCAGTTAGCAGGATGAAGGCGAGTGTCCTCCTAGACATGTGAGGCACCACCGCATCTTGCTGCTAATGCATAGTAACTGGAGCTTAAGACGCTTGGAGGAGAACATTAACATCCAGTTGCCCTTGTTGGCTAGCATTGTGACGGGGGAGACGGACTCCTGCCTTGGATTCCCGACTACATGTAGCTGGAAACTTGCTCTCTCATGCTGGCAGAGCCACCCTTACAAAAAAGAAGTTTATTCAAGTGTAGCATTAGTTTACTTCTTTTAGACTAAAATGAAGTGAGAATGCTTTCAGTTTACTTTTTATGTACTTCTCAGTGATATACTAAACACAGTTATACTTAAGTATACTTGAGTTATACTGACAAGTATAGAACAGTCTAAGTATATTTGGTCTTTACTTGTACTTAATCTTTTGATTGAGATTGTAGAAGTAAGTATTCTTACTCTGCACAAAAACACATCCAGTACAGTATTTATTTAAAATTTGATTTATAAAGATTTATAAAGACACAAATATGTTTATAATCTGAGTGTGTCTTGTTTATTTTACGTGTGTCCACTGGTGAGTAAGTAAACGTTGTTAAGTTCTATTTTAAGTAGAAAAAAACCCCTTAAACCTACCCTTACAGAAAATAAGTATACTTAACGTTCATTTTATTAAGTATACTTTATGCAGTTACTATTGTACTAGTAGTACACTCTTATATGTACTATTTTAATACTTCTTGGGACTAAATTGTTCCACTTTCTAGTTTTTAAAAGTATACTTTTAAGTACACTTTAAGCGTAAAAGTAGTAAACCAAGTATAAACTAGTTTACAGCTTTTGTACTGCAACTACACTAAAAGTAATCTTAAGGGTTCACTGTTAGTTTACTAGCTTGTAAGTTTTCTTTAAGTGAACTTAATGCTTATAATTTACTGTTTATATTATTGTTGTACTTTAAAGTAAATGACTATCCTTACAAAAAAGAAGTTTATTCAAGTGTACCATTAGTTTACTTCTTTTAACTCAAAGGAAGTGAGTATACTTTCAGTTTACTTTTTATGTACTTCTCAGTGATATACTAAACACAGTTATACTTAAGTATGCTTGGGTTATACTGACAAGTATAGAACAGTCTAAGTATATTTGGTCTTTACTTGTACTTAATCTTTTGATTGAGATAGTAGAAGTAAGTATTCTTGCTCTGCACATAAACACATCCAGTACAATATTTATTTAAAATTTGATTTATAAAGATTTATAAAGATACTAATATGTTTATAATCTGAGTGTGTCTTGTTTATTTTACGTGTGTCCACTGGTGAGTAAGTAAACGTTGTTAAAGTTCTATTCTAAGTAGAAAAAAAAATCTTAAACCTAGTCATATACTTTAAAGTACAACAATAATATAAGCAGTAAGTTATAAGTTCATCTTAAGAAAACTTAATAGCTAGTAAAGCTAGGTGCAGTACAAGAGATGTAAACTAGTTGTATACTTGGTTTACTACTCTTACACTTAAATTGTACTTAAAAGTATACTTTTAAAAACTAGAAAGTGGGCCAATTTAGTCCCAAGAAGTATTAAAATAGTACATATAAGAGTGTACTACTAGTACAATGATATTAGTATAGTAACTGCATAAAGTATACTTAATAAATTTAACTTTAAGTATACTTATTTTCTGTAAGCGCTGTTGACGAGTATTAATAAAGAAACAGTCCTAAATATTTGCTCTATAATAACAGCAGCACTGTTTCTCCAGCCTTCGTGCGCCGCGTCCTCGGAATGTTCTATAACCAGGCGAGGCGGGACGCGGCGACGACATACCTGCCCCCTGTGGCGCCATGCTGCGACGGAGAGAGTGAGCGAGGGAGCGGGCGGAGAGGCGGGGATGGAATGAGCGTGCGACGGAGGGAGAGATAGAGGGAGTGAAAGGTTGAAGGTCTAATTATGTAAAATGTAGGTTATTAGTCTCCTGATGAGGACGCTATGAGAAAATTAATTAACAATTATAATTAGCAAGATTGTTAGAGAGCAAAACGGTGTCGTCGGACGGCCGTGTGTACGCGGGGGCAGCAGTGTGTATGTGTGTGTGTGTGAGTCACTGTCATTGAGAGTGTGTGTGCGCGAGCGTGTGGAGGTCAGTGTGGTTTATAACTTAATTCCGCGTCCCCTCGTTCAGGGCTCTCGCGTACTTGCGGCCTCTCGCATTAAATCAAGAGCTGCCCGCTCGTCCGCTCGCGCTCTGTAGGCAGATTCTGTAATCGCCTTTCTGTCTGCTGAGCATGATCGTGCACTTCTCCGTCTACACTAATACACTAGTACACTTCTATACTTCACCTACTACACTAACGAGTACACTTCTATACTTCACCTACTACACTAATGAATACACTTCTATACTTCACCTATTACACTAACGAGTACACTTCTATACTTCACCTACTACACTAACGAGTACACTTCTATACTTCACCTACTACACTAATGAATACACTTCTATACTTCACCTACTACACTAACGAGTACACTTCTATACTTCACCTACTACACTAATGAATACACTTCTATACTTCACCTACTACACTAACGAGTACACTTCTATACTTCACCTACTACACTAATGACTACACTTCTATACTTCACCTACTACACTAATGATACACTACTATACTTCACCTACTACACTAATGAATACACTTCTATACTTCACCTACTACACTAATGACTACACTTCTATACTTCACCTACTACACTAATGACTACACTTCTATACTTCACCTACTACACTAACGAGTACACTTCTATACTTCACCTACTACACTAATGACTACACTTCTATACTTCACCTACTACACTAATGATACACTACTATACTTCACCTTCTACACTAATGAATACACTTCTATACTTCACCTACTACACTAATGACTACACTTCTATACTTCACCTACTACACTAATGACTACACTTCTATACTTCACCTACTACACTAACAAGTACACTTCTATACTTCACCTACTACACTAATGACTACACTTCTATACTTCACCTACTACACTAATGAATACACTTCTATACTTCACCTACTACACTAATGAATACACTTCTATACTTCACCTACTACACTAATGAATACACTTCTATACTTCACCTACTACACTAATGAATACACTTCTATACTTCACCTACTACACTAATGAATACACTTCTATACTTCACCTACTACACTAATGAATACACTTCTATACTTCACCTACTACACTAATGACTACACTTCTATACTTCACCTACTACACTAATGAATACACTTCTATACTTCACCTACTACACTAATGAATACACTTCTATACTTCACCTACTACACTAATGAATACACTTCTATACTTCACCTACTACACTAATGAGTACACTTCTATACTACTACACTAATGAATACACTTCTATACTTCATATATTTCTATACTATACTTGAGTTCTCCTTCTGTGGTACGGTTGCTGTTGATATGTAGCCATGACCACCTAAATACCCCACTGTAGGACCTTCCACATGTGTTGACCTTCTCCAAGGCCTGAGGCAGATTCCTAAGCAGAGCTGTGGTAAGAAGCCTGTGACTGACCATTTGTCATCATCAAAAGCTGGCTGGTGTGTCAACCTTCAATGTAAGAAGTTCAACTGAAGTATGTACACCAGTGTGGAAGACCTACCAAACCAGAAAACAGAACCTCCAGAAGAAGAACTATTAAACCCAGAACTATTAAAATAGCGTTGTGAAGCTTGACCCTGGCCAGTTTGTTTATTGTCCGTTTACAGATCTAGGACAGTGTACCAACACCAGATTAATATCCAGCGTGGACAATTAGTGGACCATGAGGAGATATTCACTGAATCTGATTAAATATGCATTAGATTTATATCACTTACTGCATCTGTTATTTTAATCAGAAGCTTCTGGAGATTACTTCTTTTAAGGTTCACCACCCCTGGCACTGTAGCTAATCTCCCTGGATGTAGACGGAAGAGAACAACTGATGGAAGTCCGGACGGTGGATAAGCAGCTCCAATCAAGTTCCAAAGAAACTCAAGCTGTCCTGCAGACTCAGGGTGCATCAGTGTCAGCAGGAACTCTCCGTCCACATTTGAATGAAATGAAACGCTATGGCAGGAGACCCGGGAGGACCCCCACTGCTGACTCAGAGACATAAAAAAAAGCTAGACTAGACTGCAGTTTGCCAAACTGTATGTGAGTGAGCCAAAATCCTTCTCGGAGAACGTTTTGTGGACATACAAGACCAAGATAGAGCTTTCTGGTGAAGCACATCGTTCTAGTGTCTACAGAAAACAGAACGAGGTCTGCAGAGAAAAGAACACAGTCGTCTGAAATCTCCTACTTGTCTACGACTCAGTAGTGAAATCAGAAGGTGATATATATATATATATATATATATATATATATATATATATATATATATATATATTAGGGCTGGGCGATATGGGAAAAAAATCTTATCACGATAATTTTATCATATCATTTATCATTGTTTTTTATCCTTTAATTTATTTTATATCGGAAGATAGACAACTGTACTATAGAACATTACACAACTGTATTTCAAATAAATTAAACACACACACACATATACACACACATATATATATATGGGGCAGTATTGTTATGAACAGTATTCACACTGACACTGTGTTAATCAGGCTCTTGCTGGTTCTTTAAGTTGGTTCTGAGTAAAGAACTCTGTTTATGTTCACTCTTAGCGGTGAGTCGATTCTCTGTCTGCTCTAATGAGGAGTTGTTGGTTTAGTGATTCTGTTTTCAGTAGAAAATAAAGTTTCCTACTCGGGATTTTTAGTTATAAAGTTAACTTTTCCTCAACGTTCTCACTAAAACTCCTACAGTTTATATATTTTTCTTTATCAATTACGAAATTATTTCCATTAGCATAACATACGTCAATGTGTGGCAAAGGTGGCCGCGTCTACTAAAAGCATGGATTTATCCGGAGCGCGAGCTGCAGCAACAAACAATCACTCACGTTCATCTAACGTTGTGGGAGTGTTTCACACAAAAACACAACAGTGTGGTGCTCTGTCAGCTCTGCACAGTGGAGATGATCACAACAGTACAACTGCTATACACAAGACCTTGAAGATCAAACATCCCGTAGAGCTTCATCAACACAGCAGCAGGACAGCACCTGTTTACCTGTTTATCTTATCTTATAGATGATTTATAGATTATTAACACGTGTATCATGTTTCTTTCAGTAGTAGTTTAACGATTTCTCTTATTTTCTCTTAATTTATTCTCTCTGCTCGACTGTGACGCCTGCAGTAACCAAATGATTAGCACCTGAGCTGCCGCTACGTCTACACTCTGTGCTGTGTGCTTCAAGCAAACATGAAATAGCTGGAACTCTAGTTCAGCCACCTGATTGGTTTGGGGCGGCGCTATTCTCATTCTCATTGGCTATTCGTGTTGTCTCTCAAAACATCCCAAAGGTGTTCTATCAGGTTGAGGTCAGGACTCCACACCAAACTCACTCCTCCATGTCTGCTCTGTACACCGGTGGGCAGTCATGTTGGAACAGGAAGGGGCCGTCCCCAAACTTGTTCAGAATGTCTTGGCCTGCCCAAGCAATTAGAGTTCCTTTCACTGGAACTGAGGGTCCGAGCCCACCTCCTAAAAAAAAAACCCCACACCATAATCCCCCCTCCACCAAACTTTACGCTTGGCACAGTGCAGTCAGACAAGGACCATTCTCCTGGCAACCTCCAAACCCAGACTCGTCCATCAGATTGCCAGATGGAGAAGCATGATTGGTCCACGTCTCCACTGCTCTGCATTGTTCTTGGTGATGTAGGTCTTGGATGCAGCTGCTCGGCCATGGGGACCCATTCCATGAAGCTCTCTATGCTCTGTTCTTGAGCTGATCTTAAGACCATATGAAGTTTGGAGGTCTGTAGTGATGGACTCTGTAGAAAGTTGGTGACCTCTGTGCACTATGCTCCTCAGCATCCGCTGACCCGCTCTGTCATTGTACATGTTCTACCACTTGGTGGCGGAGTTGCTGTCGTTCTCAATCACTTCCACTTTGTTAGAACACCACTGACAGTCCACTGTGGAATATTTAGTAGTGAGGAAACTTCACCACTGGACTTGTTACACAGGTGACGTCCTATCACGGTACCACGCTGGAGTTCACTGAGCTCCTGAGAGACCCACTCTTTACTAATGTGTGTAGAAGCAGTCTGCAGGACTAGGAGCTGGGTTTATACACTTGTGACCATGAAAGTCATTGGAACTCCTGAATTCAATGATTTAGTTGGGTGAGTGATACTTTTGGTGATGTAGTGTAAGTTTTTCTACTGTACTGTATTTGCTGATGTTGGATTAACGGTCAGAATTAGTTTGAGTGAAGTAACCACCGTGTTTTGATGGTGCAGTCGGAGCTAACGCAGTGAAAAGCTGTGTAACGGGGCGTAATGACGTTCTGATGGGAAATGAAGAGAACAATCATTTCCCAGGAAGAAGCCCGTAAAGCAAATGCGCGCATGTTAAGAAATACAGTTCGATTTCTTGCCGTTTGTCATTTTTGTGGAGCCAAGCCGCGTAACGCACCGACCGCGGTCATGTGGAGAAAGCAGGACGGAGTGCTTTACGGCCTCGTCTCAGCACTGCACTCCTTCAGCTCGTAAACATGAGCTACAGCCGTGCTCAAACACATTACAGCTATAAAGCACCGTCCCCCCAGGAGCACCCCGAGAACACACACACACACACGTGTACACTGCCTACACAGATACACGTGTACACTGTATTCCTCTCCTTCCGGGGTCTTCCCGTTGTGATCTGTGTGAGAATCCATGCTGCTGTGCTCTGTCTAATCCAATCAGGTGTTGAAGCTGGATCCCGACCTGGCACCTGCCAAACTGGAGCCGGCACGTTAGTGGCTACTAATACGTTCGCCAAACAGCTCAGAAAACACACCACAGCAAAACGACAACCGGTAACAAAAACAGCAACGGCTCTGTTTACCGCCCGCCAGTGAGCCACTACCGCTGTGACTGTTCATCCCTCAGAAGACTTTAGTAACGCTGAGCCAAAGCAGAGCAGCAGAGCCAGGACTACGAGGAGTCTGAGAACACATGGACTGAGATACAACAAATTACCAACTAACCCTAACCCTAACCTAACCCTAACCCTAACCCTAACCTTAACCTAACTTAACCCTAACCCTAACCCTAACCTTAACCTAACCCTTAGCCCTAAACCTTAAAGCCTAACCCTAACCCTAACCTAACCCTAACCCTAACCCTAACCCTAACCATAACCATAACCTAACCCTAACCCTAACCTTAACCTAAACCTAACCCTAACCCTAACCCTAACCTAACCCTAACCCTAACCCTAACCCTAACACGAAAACATGTAAACTAACCTTTACAAGTAACACTGTACACAGTCGAGTCACATTATTATGACCACCTGCTAATATCCAGAGTGACCGTCGTGTGCAGCCTGGACAGCAGCTAGACGGACTGGGAGACTGGGAGGTTCTGGTAGGTGGTCACAGGTATCTGGAGGTATCATGTCATGGATGGCTTTGAGTTCAACTGTCTGTGAATTCGTGCACTAGGCAACTTGTGGAACCGCACTGGGCAGCAACCTGTTGGCAAAAGAAGACTTCGACCAATCATAGCGCTAGTTTTAAACTCTTCAAACTGGCTACAAGCGGAGAGCCGGAGAGCCTTTCGGTCCATACTGGGACTGGTTTTAAGGGAGGACGGTGCTTAACACAGTTTCAGAGGATTCCCGCTGCCCGTGTGCAAATATCCCTGACCTCACGGCTGCCACGCCGTTCCATGCCGTGATGTGCTGCCTTTGAAGTTTCACTTTTTGCACCATTACAATACTTATAGACAACTAGTGATCATATCTTCTGCTCCATGAAACACATGTTAATGTTCAGTAGTACACAGATATGCTTCTTTAATATATTTACATTGTACTAAACTACATTCATGTTCAATGGGTGTATATGCGGCTGAAACAGGAAGCCTAGCGCATCCCAAATTTATCAACATTAACATTTTAATATAACATTATAGACATTATGGCTTTTAGAAGAATGGGGTTTTTGGGGAGGTGGGCTAGTGCACTATAGACCCCTGTGGTGCGGCCTAAGCTTTTGTCCTTAATGGTATTTTTACACTGTTACTGGAGTAAAAAGCTTCAGTTGATACTTCAGCTTCTACAGAAGTATTTTAAAACCTAGTATCTATATTTCTACCTGAGTAATGAATATGAATACTTTTGTTACCTTTGTCAGATATACACACAGATCAGCGTCACAAACGATGGTGGTGGAGTGGGGGGATCCCAGTGTCTCAGGGTGGTCTCCTGTCTATGTTCTTCTGGTTCTCTCCTTTTAGTTTAGGCTGTTATAGTTAGATCTGCTGGAGTCTCCAGCCACACTCTAAAATTCTGAATACTTATATACTCTACAGTCTTACTCCCGAGCCCAACTAACTCCCTGAGGTAATGACTGTCCTCCCGTCTGCTGAACGCTGTTGAAGGACTGACCATCAGGGCCTCCACCCCACCATCACCAGCCAGCTCTCCTGTCCATCTGTGTCAACTGTTACACCCTCAGTTACATTACTTTATCATCCAGATGCACCAGCATTGAGATAGGATGGGACTGTTTCAGCTCACGCCCAATTTACATAAAGTCTCAGTCAGAGACTGCCTCAGTCAGAGACTGCCTCTACCTGTGCAGCTTCTAAAGCTTTGTTATCCAGATTTCAAACAGAGACTCTTTTCTTTGGTGTTTAGTTTATTAAACTATAAATACTGTTTGATCAGAGGAGGACGGGTCTCCCCTTGTGAGTCTGGTTCCTCCCAAGGTTTCTTCCTCCAGTCTGAGGGAGGTGTTCTTGCCACTGTTGCCTCTGGCTTGCTCACTGGGGGGTATATGTTGTAACTGTCTGTTTTCAAACTTCTGTAAAGCTGCTTTGAGACAACATCGTTGTAAAAAGCGCTACACAAATAATCTTGACTTGACAAACAGGATCTTAAACCATCAGTAAAAGGGGCTTTCAAATGAATGGTGGGACTTCTACGGTGGTGGTCTGACGTCTTGCATCACAGGACGTTGGAAAGATGGTGGACGTAGTGCGTCCGAGGTTGCGTGGGTACTGCACACTCGCACACTGAAAGAGTGCACTAGCTCTAACAACTGAGTACATACTGTTCAAGTACACGATCTCGGACGCACCCTACGTCCCGAACATGGCTGCAATCTTGAAAGCCGCCATATTGGATCATACTGGGCAAGTTTCCCAATGGGAAGGTGGTCATGTAGCAGATCAAAGAAGATCAGAACTGTCTCAGAAATCGATTGATACGATCAGATTTGCATCAATATCTCTTGTAGTTCAAACGTTATCAACACAGAAAGTTGCAACAACAACAACCACATTTAACAACATGTTCAGAGAGCTGTCCCTGGAGCTGAACTGTACCTTCAGATCAGTGTTCAGCTCCAGCACTCTGAACGTGCTGCCTTTGGTTCCTGAAGTAAAAGGGTGTCCTGAGACTTTTGACTCAGCCTGTAAAAAGAAGCAGAGAGACTCTGATTTCTGAATGTATATTCAATATTAACGTCAGACTTTCTGTTACTCGGTATCGGATCAAATGGAAATTCAGTGGAACATGAATCCCTAACAAGGAGTAAGAAACTCTGAAAGCTTATCACGAAGACTATACCGAACCGTGACTTCAGAAGTAAGACGGCTGCTCTTGAAGAATATGGATTTAACTTTCATGACGAATTTTGATTATTTGCCTTTGGCTTCAAATTTAGTCAGGCCTAAAAGCTGTATGGCAGTATCACATTGGAGTCCTCGGCTCTGGTATAGCATTGAGCCTGTGTGTGAGTGGAGACGATGATCTGCTGCTGATGTTAGGTGTGGGTGGGTCTTGACCCCCTTGTGATACCACCTCCATTGATTTACCATCATCGTCTACAGCAGGAGTTCTGTTAGAGGGGCTGTAAAGGTTGTAAGCCCACTAAAGCACACATGCCTGCGCTGTACTGGGGTCCCTGGAGGAGAAGTTGACCTCCGGCTGCTGTTCTATAATCCGCGCTCGCTCCGTATCGTTACATGCTCTGTTTAGCCAGCTCCGAGCTTTACGTAAGCCAAACCCGTCCCCGCTTCCAGTCCACCTGTTTACTGAGGGTCTGTGGAAGCCAGTCGTTAAGCAGCATGTGTGACCCCAAGCCTAAACCCCTCCCATATAACAACGTCTGCGTCGCGGTTCAGCGAATCCAGCGAGCTCTGATTGGGGGGCTGTGAGCTGGGGGCATGCTGAATACGCTCCACACATACACACACACACACGCACACATCGCATCATTGCACCACTCATTTCCTGCTAATTTCACACTTACGCTGCACGATGTGTAATTAAAATTTAAAAAGGGAGGGAAATGGCCCTGAGTGAGATTCCTGAATTCATGGTAATGAAACTTCCACTGAGCGGAGAAGAAAGACGAGATTACACGAGCGCGTGTTCGGACTGGGAGGGGCCGAGTACCTGCAGCAGATTCCGGAGGAATGTGCAATGTTAACATTAACATTTCTTATATGTTATTAAGGCCTTTAATTACTGATACTTCGGCACCGAGTGGAGGCAGAAATTCTGAAAACGTGGCAGTACCTGTTTGTCTGGCGGTATAGAGTATAGAGCAGTATAGACAGTATAGAGCAGTGGTTTTCAACCTGTGGGCCACGGCGGCCCCCCAGTGGGCCACAGATGTACTGCAAGGGGGCCGTAGGCCAAATATCTTTTTTCTCTAATAAATAGATAGTTCAGCATATTTAGTTTATTTATTTACAAAACGTGTTTAGTTTGAGTTCGTCGATTGGTTTGGCGTTGTTACATTCACATGACACACAGCCAGCGCTAGCTAGTGGATTAACTAGCTAGTTAGTTAGCTACTTCAGTCTGAGTGAAGCTGTTGTCTTGTGTACACATCATGGATAAATGGTTAAAAACAGGGTCTTTGACAACAAAAGACCCTGAAGCTGGACCATCTACAAGTGAAGCAGCCGCTGTATCTCTTACTGAGAGAACCAAGAAAAGCAAGTATAAATCCATAAGAAGAAAAGCAGCAGTGAGTATTGAGCACTAGGCTTCACAAGCACAGAAACAGAAAACAAGCCGCTACCACTCTGCGTTGAGTGTTCGGGGGTCTTGGCAAATGAACCGTTGAAGCCAACCAAGTTACATCAACGTTTGGAGAGTATGCATCTAAACCTGTGGAATTTTTTTGAGAACAAATTTAAAGAAGACCAAAGCAGGAAAAAGACCCTTGAATTGGCTTGCTCTGGATCCGATAACGCTAAAACTGTTGAGCCATCATCAGCCATCTCATCAGGTGAGTGACTAAACGTGCTGTAAATGGTTCGTTCTTCTGTTGTGTGATTATGCAGTCAGGTCGCGTGGATGGTTGTACTGTACTGTACTGTGGTTTTAAACTGCAATAAAAATATTCTGGGGGGCCGTGGAACGTTTTGGAGTGGGTTAAGAGGGCCTTGGGTCGCAGAAGGTTGGGAACCCCTGGTATAGAGCATCTCACACAAGTGAGAACACCCCTCACATTGTTGTAAATATCTTATTATATCTTTTCACTGTTATGGCTGTCGTCTCAGAAGAAAGCCTCTTCTAAAGATGATGCCCAAAAACATCGTCAGCCAATCAACACTTTAAGATTCTCTTTATTGTTTGTTTAATGTAGCTCTTCTTTATATTGAAGTGAGTAAAAAACATTTATTAGAAGTTTATAAATAATTAATTCAGTTCAGTATTTAAACAGTAAATTTACTGAACGGTATGTGGGGTGTGTTGGTGTTTCAGTAGCTGATGGTATAAGATGCTGATACTAGACTACTTCAGTAAACAGGATACACCACTGAATCAGAACACACGCTAGAGATTATGATGGTCCAGACCTTGACCTGAGGAGATCTCCTCTAAATGAACCTTATTGACTCTAATTAAATACCCCTGGTCTAAACTATGTTACGGTCCAAAAAGCATGTGCTCTATTTTGCATCCAAAACCCAACTGCTGTGAATTGCCCCCTAGTGAGCAAAATGATCCAGAACATTCTATCTTAAAGAGACAGTATAAATTACACCATAACTACAGTAAACAACAAATCAAATAACAAATATTACAAAACAAAATATAAAATAAAGGCCGTCCTTCTTTTTGGTTATTGAAGAAGTACTTCTTCAATACTTAAAAATCTAATTTAAGGTTTCCCCAGATATAACCAGTCAGCCCAGACGTGATGTTGTACACGGGAGCTACGAGGATAATGGAGCTGACGCTCGCATGCTGCTAGATGCAAACCTAAATCATCACCTCACTCAAATCCACCCCCAGCATACTCCCGCTCAGCTCGCCCCCATCACAGGTTGCTACCTTCGAGACCAGTGAAGCTGCGTCTTCTCAATCTGCTACTATCACAGTGTCACTGAACAGCTTGAGGCGCCTGGAGCAGATCGCTAGCAGCGCAAACTATTACATCAGCAAACAGGTGCCTGGCAGTGATGTGATGTTTATGAATGGTGAGAGCAGATTCAGAGGCAGCTTCACAGCCAGTGCTGCTTGAAACTCTTCATCATTCTGTGGATTTAAAGGTATGTGAGCTTGTAGAGGCAGGTCAATCCATATGACGACAGATCAGCTGTGAGTGACTGTACCCTGCTGAAAAGCATCAAATCATCATCATCACCATCAAATTCTGGTCTTTCCCACACAGTCTATCAGTCAAAGGTGATTTCTGAGGACCTCGTTGGTCTGTAGGAGGTTCCAGAACCTTAGTGAACCAATAGAAGAAAGAATAACGTTTGAACCACAAGAGATATTGTAAATCTGATTGCATCAATCAATTTCTGAGACAGTTCTGGTCTTCTTTGATCTGCTACACGACCACCTTTCCATTGGAAAAACTTGCACTTGATCCAATATGGCGGCTTTTAAGAAGGCGGCCATGTTCAGGACATAGCCTAAAAGATACCCCCTCACCCGTTACTTGCTGGGGTATTCAGATACATCATTCTCCCTTTCGCTTCTAAAATAAAAGGGTGTCCTGAGACTTTTGACTCACCCTGTATATATATATATATATATATATATATATATATATATATATATATATATATATATATATATATATATATATATATATGTGTGTGTGTGTGATGTTTCTTATATTGGGTTCTCTGTCAATGTAGTTATGAATTAAATAAAGATCTGATCATATTTTAGGTCACATTTTTGTGGAAATTCCCAAAATTATAATAATAATAATTGAGTTCACAAACGTTCAAGCAGCATTATTAAACAGAACGAGCGAGCAGATACTGATCGGACTCTCTGAAACGAGCTGGAATTGCCATCACTACCGGCTAGCATTGCAACCGGGAGAGAGAGAAGACCATCCAAAGCCCCCCGAGAGAGAACGAGGCCAATTATGCTCTTTGGGACTCCCAGTCACGGATGGGCGAGCCATCACCGGTTAGCGAACTCACAACCTCCTGAAGCTTCTATCACACTGAGTGCTGTTCAGTAATCTCTTATTTTAATTAATTTTTTTTCACCCCCTACTCCCCCTCTTTGGAGGACTATTTACACTTTATTTTTAACTTCTTCACTACCGTTCAAAAGTTTAGGCAATGTCATGCAATTTTCATTCAATTCACAAACAATATTGTTCATTTCACAATGAATGTAGGTGTATCAGATGATTTTTAAAGAATAAAAATGTTTGTATTAAAGTCTATTTTTGTATAGAGGCTTATTTTACATATAGTTCTATTATCAGCAATTCTCAGTCCTCTGTCTAAATCTCCTGGTACGACCACCAATCCAAGTTAAGGATGTTATTGGACTAATTGGTTGTTAGGACACTCTTGCTCAATTGTGTATGTGTGTGTGTGAGTGTGTGTGTGTGTGTGTGTGTGTGTGTGTGTGTGTGTGAGTGAGTGTATGTGTGTGCTATATATATATATATATATATATATATATATATATATATATATATATATATATATATATATATGGTGTAGATGGTGTTGTATGGGTGTGCTGCATGGCGTGTATATGGTTATCTGTGGTGTTCTGGGTCAGTGTGAATAGTTTCAGAGCTGGAATTTCATTTTAAACCTCTTTTGTCTGGTGTAGTGAATTCTATAGATGACTGTATTGTATCAGCAGTAGATCAGAGCTTGTGATGGTGTGAGATTGTATCTGTATCCAGAAATCGGTGCTGGGAGTCGTTCAGGAATCTCTAATAGACTCATGTGGTATAAAAGCTGCATTCTGGATGGATGAGAATGATACGCCAAAACGATCCCAAAGAGGCCAGAACACACACTTGTTTACACACACACACACACACACACACACACACACACACACACACACACACACACACACACACACACATGTCATGTAATTTCCGGCTGGTTGATCTTTACTGCTGGCTAGCTTCGTCTGCGCCGCTCACTCACAGGCTGGTGATGAAATTCTGCCGCCCCAGCTGAGTCCACTGTCTGGCTAACTAATCACTCTAATTAGGGAAATTAGTCAATTATCCACTCAGGTAAAATGATTTCCAGCACATACGCCTCTGAAGGAATCCAGAGCAGCACAGCTTCGGGGAAGGAGGCTGAGATGCATGAAGAGGGAGCCGTTCGGGACGGAGCTTCGTGGTAATTATGTGAGAACACAGTCTGTCTAGTCTTCTGTACTACAGCTGAGCAACGAGGACACAAACGTCTCCTCACAGTCACAACGTTACAACTAAACACTGATCTACATCAATAAAACCAAAATAACTGACGTTCAGTCGATAACAAATATCCCATAATTCATGTAAACACCCACAGAAACTCACCTGGGGCTGCGATTGGTCAGGAAGCTACAGCAACAGATTGGATACACAGTACTTTCCAAAGCTACACATCAATTAAAACACAAAACAGGCCGATTTGTATTACTGTGTCTTTAGGAAATAAGCTCTCCTCTGATTGGCTACTGTGTATTGTGTATTATTCCAAAAGCCAACCATGAATGGACCAAACACAGACCAAATAAAACGAGCCTCGGAGTAAATAAGCTCCACCCACTCCACTGTCTGAGTGGTCAGGTCTTCTAAATGTTCTGGTTGCTGGTTGGTGTTGTGGTTGTGTGTAAATGTTCTGGTTGCTGGTTGGTGTTGTGGTTGTGTGTAAATGTTCTGGTTGCTGGTTGGTGTTGTGGTTGTGTGTAAATGTTCTGGTTGCTGGTTGGTGTTGTGGTTGGGTGTAAATGTTCTGGTTGCTGGTTGGTGTTGTGGTTGTGTGTAAATGTTCTGGTTGGTGTTGTGGTTGTGTGTAAATGTTCTGGTAACTGGTTGGTGTTGGGGTTGTGTGTAAATGTTCTGGTTACTGGTTGGTGTTGTGGTTGTGTGTAAATGTTCTGGTTGTTGGTTGGTGTTGTGGTTGTGTGTAAATGTTCTGGTTGCTGGTTGGTGTTGTGGTTGTGTGTAAATGTTCTGGTTGCTGGTTGGTGTTGTGGTTGTGTGTAAATGTTCTGGTTGGTGTTGTGGTTGTGTGTAAATGTTCTGGTTGCTGGTTGTTGTTGTGGTTGTGTGTAAATGTTCTGGTTGCGGTTGGTGTTGTGGTTGTGTGTAAATGTTCTGGTTGCTGGTTGTTGTTGTGGTTGTCTGTAAATGTTCTGGTTGCTGGTTGGTGTTGTGGTTGTGTGTAAATGTTCTGGTTGCTGGTTGGTGTTGTGGTTGTGTGTAAATGTTCTGGTTGGTGTTGTGGTTGTGTGTAAATGTTCTGGTTGCTGGTTGTTGTTGTGGTTGTGTGTAAATGTTCTGGTTGCGGTTGGTGTTGTGGTTGTGTGTAAATGTTCTGATTGCTGGTTGGTGTTGTGGTTGTGTGTAAATGTCCTGGTTGCTGGTTGTTGTTGTGGTTGTCTGTAAATGTTCTGGTTGCTGGTTGGTGTTGTGGTTGGGTGTAAATGTTCTGGTTGCTGGTTGGTGTTGTGGTTGGGTGTAAATGTTCTGGTTGCTGGTTGTTGTTGTGGTTGTGTGTAAATGTTCTGGTTGCGGTTGGTGTTGTGGTTGTGTGTAAATGTTCTGGTTGCTGGTTGTTGTTGTGGTTGTCTGTAAATGTTCTGGTTGCTGGTTGGTGTTGTGGTTGGGTGTAAATGTTCTGGTTGCTGGTTGGTGTTGTGGTTGTGTGTAAATGTTCTGGTTGGTGTTGTGGTTGTGTGTAAATGTTCTGGTTGCTGGTTGTTGTTGTGGTTGTGTGTAAATGTTCTGGTTGCGGTTGGTGTTGTGGTTGTGTGTAAATGTTCTGATTGCTGGTTGGTGTTGTGGTTGTGTGTAAATGTCCTGGTTGCTGGTTGTTGTTGTGGTTGTCTGTAAATGTTCTGGTTGCTGGTTGGTGTTGTGGTTGGGTGTAAATGTTCTGGTTGCTGGTTGGTGTTGTGGTTGGGTGTAAATGTTCTGGTTGCTGGTTGGTGTTGTGGTTGGGTGTAAATGTTCTGGTTGCTGGTTGTTGTTGTGGTTGGGTGTAAATGTTCTGGTTGCTGGTTGGTGTTGTGGTTGGGTGTAAATGTTCTGGTTGCTGGTTGGTGTTGTGGTTGGGTATAAATGTTCTGGTTGCTGGTTGGTGTTGTGGTTGTGTGTAAATGTTCTGGTTGCTGGTTGGTGTTGTGGTTGGGTGTAAATGTTCTGGTTGCTGGTTGGTGTTATACTATTAGACTATATAACAGTGTTTTTACAGGTTTACAGTTCTGAGTACTGAACTCTCACTATTACACTATATAACAGTGTTATTACAGGTTTACAGTCTGTGGCACGTTTAAAGTTCACATGAAAGATACTGTTATTCTGAAAAGTAAGGGGATTTGAGTGTTCTGTGATTTGAGCTGTTTAAGAGTCTGTTTATGAAACACATACTGAAAGTTAATGACAGTCTCTGTTTTCAGAGTAATACAGGACGAGGTTTTGAATATAACAGCGATAGAATGAAAACTCAGCTGGACTCAACTCCTCGGGCTGTTTTGCCATCCTAAACTCTGGATATTAAGATCTATGAGAGCCATTAATTCTCCTTAGAAAACACTGAATCCTTTACTCAGCAGAACTGAACATAAACCAGCTCCGAGCACAGTGGAGTGAGTACGGAGGAGATTCCAACTGCAGAAAGAACAAAAACATCTCACACCACATATATTCAATATCAGAGCCTGCTTCACACTACACGACTGTCTGAGTGGTCCGGTCTTTATACCTGGTTACACTACATGACTGTCTGAGTGGTCCGGTCTTTATACCTGCTTCACACTACACGACTGTCTGAGTGGTCAGGTCTTTATACCTGGTTACACTACACGACTGTCCGAGTGGTCAGGTCTTTATACCTGGTCACACTACACGACTGTCTGAGTGGTCAGGTCTTTTTACCTGGTTACACTACACGACTGTCCGAGTGGTCAGGTCTTTATACCTGCTTCACACTACACGACTGTCTGAGTGGTCAGGTCTTTATACCTGCTTCACACTACACGTCTGTCTGAGTGGTCAGGTCTTTATACCTGGTTACACTACACGACTGTCTAAGTGGTCAGGTCTTTATACCTGCTTCACACTACACGACTGTCTGAGTGGTCAGGTCTTTATACCTGCTTAACACTACACGTCTGTCTGAGTGGTCAGGTCTTTATACCTGGTTACACTACACGGCTGTCTGAGTGGTCCGGTCTTTATACCTGGTTACACTACACGACTGTCTGAGTGGTCAGGTCTTTATACCTGCTTAACACTACACGACTGTCTGAGTGGTCAGGTCTTTATACCTGCTTAACACTACACGTCTGTCTGAGTGGTCAGGTCTTTATACCTGGTTACACTACACGACTGTCTGAATGGTCAGGTCTTCATACCTGGTTACACTACACGACTGTCTGAGTGGTCAGGTCTTTATACCTGGTCACACTACATGACTACACCTCCCTAATAGTATCTGCTCTGTGGTGGTCCTGTGGGGGTCCTGATCTTTAAAGAACAGAGTAATAAAGTATACAGAGAATCAGATGCACTACAGTCTGCAAGTGGAGCTCCTGTATGGTCAGTGGAGCTGATACAGTGGACAGTGAATGGAGCTCCTGTATGATCAGTGAGTGGAGGTCCTGGATGGTCAGTGGAGCTGATACAGTGGACAGTGAGTGGGGCTCCTGTATGGTCAGTGAGTGGAGGTCCTGGATGGTCAGTGGAGCTGATACAGTGGACAGTGAGTGGAGCTCCTGTATGGTCAGTGAGTGGAGGTCCTGGATGGTCAGTGGAGCTGATACAGTGGACAGTGAGTGGGGCTCCTGTATGGTCAGTGAGTGGAGGTCCTGGATGGTCAGTGGAGC
>CM038705.1:1930990-1980990 GCA_021613375.1 Megaleporinus macrocephalus
ACCGAACCATTCTGGAGGACCATGTGCATCCAATGGTTCAAACATTGTATCCTGAAGGCGGTGCCGTGTATCAGGATGACAATCCACCAACACACACAGCAGGACTGGAGAAAGAGGGTTTGATGAACATGAAAGTGAAGTTGAACATCTCCCATGACCTGCACAGTCACCAGATCTAAATATTATTGAGCCACTTTGGGGTGTTTTGGAGGAGCGAGTCAGGAGACGTTTTCCTCCACCAGCATCACGTAGTGACCTGAACACTGTCCTGCAAGAAGAATGGTTTAAAATCCCTCTGACCACTGTGCAGGACTTGTATATGTCATTCCCAAAACCAACTGACGCTGTATTGGCCGTAAAAGGAGGCCCTACACCATACTAATAAATTATTGTGGACTAAAACCAGGTGTTTCAGTTTCATTGTCCAACCCCTGTATATATATATATATATATATATATATATATATATATATAGGAACGGTTTACACAGTGGTGGAATATATACATATATCTTTGGGTGATTTTTACATTTGCATGTAGTCTACGTCTAATAATATATATTAAGATATTTTAATATATAATAATAATCCAATAATATTATACATTTAAAGCAGTAGTTTAATCCCCACATTCAGACTGATGCATGTTTACGCTGCTAATGCTCAGAGTCTCTCTCTCTCTCTCTCTCTCTCTCTCTCTCTCTCTCTATCTGTCCGTCTCCCTCTGTCACACTGATACAGTGCTAATCTAAGTGTTGAGGCTATCTATAGTGAGAGGATAAGCAGAGGCTGAGCTTCTGATGGGCTGAGCTAAACTCTCTCTCTCTCTGCAGCTGCGGTATAAACCTGGCTCAGCAGTGATCAATAAACAGAACCTCCACACCCCGCACACAGATAAAGCACAGCAGCGGCTAACGCTCCCCTGACGAGCCTTAAAAACTCTCCGCAGGCCCGCCAACAGCACCCGCTCTCACACACCACGCTAATAACTCGCAGCACTCTCTCATTACCGCATTCCCTCACTCTCACTCCCAAAAACAACACCGGCTCCCAATCAGCAGAGCGCCCTCCTCACACTGAGTTAAACAGAGCTTCACCTTAAAACTAAATCCTCAGCAGATCTCAGATCAGCGCAAAACAGTACTCACTTCAAATGAGTACTGAAATCACACGCCATCGGTTTCTAACAGGACCAGACACGCCGTATGTACGATGTACGCTGGGTATCAAACCGGTTTAGGCTGGAGGTGACGGTCCAATCACAGGCTAGAAAACTGACCACAGAAAACAAACTCATCACCATCATCAGATGATACAGGACTGACTGTGTACTATCTGTAGAACTTGGTTGTTATGGTGATAAGACTGTCCAGTATGTAAGTCTGATCGTGCACATTGCTGTGAGGATTTGATTGAGTGTTAGTGAGGTTAGGTACTGATGTTGAACATTGCTGTGAGGGTTTGATTGAGTGTTAGTGAGGTCAGGTACTGATGTTAAACATTGCTGTGAGGGTTTGATTGAGTGTTAGTGAGGTCAAGTGCTGATGTTGAACATTGCTGTGAGGATTTGATTGAGTGTTAGTGAGGTCAGGTACTGATGTTGAACATTGCTGTGAGGGTTTGATTGAGTGTTAGTGAGGTCAGGTACTGATGTTGAACATTGCTGTGAGGGTTTGATTGAGTGTTAGTGAGGTCAGGTACTGATGTTAAACATTGCTGTGAGGGTTTGATTGAGTGTTAGTGAGGTCAGGTGCTGATGTTGAACATTGCTGTGAGGATTTGATTGAGTGTTAGTGAGGTCAGGTACTGGTGTTGAACATTGCTGTGTGGGTTTGATTGAGTGTTAGTGAGGTCAGGTGCTGATGTTGAACATTGCTGTGAGAGTTTGATTGAGTGTTAGTGAGGTCAGGTACTGATTAACATTGCTGTGAAGATTTGATGGAGTGTTAGTGAGGTCAGGTACTGGTGTTGAACATTGCTGTGAGGGTTTGATTGAGTGTTCGTGAGGTCAGGTGCTGATGTTGAACATTGCTGTGAGGATTTGATTGAGTGTTAGTGAGGTCAGGTACTGATGTTGAACATTGCTGTGAGGATTTGATTGAGCGTTAGTGAAGTCAGGTACTGATGAACATTGCTGTGAGGATTTGATTGAGTGTTAGTGAGGTCAGGTACTGATGTTGAACATTGCTGTGAGGATTTGATTGAGTGTTAGTGAGGTCAGGTACTGATGTTGAACATTGCTGTGAGGATTTGATTGAGTGTTAGTGAGGTCAGGTGCTGATGTTAAACATTGCTGTGAGGGTTTGATTGAGTGTTAGTGAGGTCAGGTACTGATGTTGAACATTGCTGTGAGGGTTCGATTGAGTGTTAGTGAGGTCAGGTACTGATGTTGAACATTGCTGTGAGGATTTGATTGAGTATTAGTGAGCGGCCTTCAAACAACACAAACACACACAACAACACAAACATAAACAACAACACAAACACACACAACAACACAAACACACCCAACAACACAAACATACCCAACAACACAAACACACACAACAACACAAACACACACAACACAAACACACACAACAACACAAACACACACAACAACATAAACAACACAAACACACACAACAACATAAACAACACAAACACACACAACAACACAAACACACACAACATCACAAACACACACAACACAAACACACAACAACACAAACACACACAACAACATAAACAACACAAACACACACAACACAAACACACACAACAACATCAACAACACAAACACACACAACACAAAAACAACACAACACAAACACACCCAACAACACAAACACACACAACATAAAATACACAACACAAACACACACAACAACATACATATACACACAACACAAACACACACAACAACATACATATACACACAACACAAGTACACACAACATAAAAATACACAACACAAACACAACACAACAACACAAACACACACCACATAAAAATACACAACACACAACAACACAAACACACAAAACAACACAAACACACACAGCATAAAAATACACAACACACAACAACACAAACACACACAACATAAAAATACACAACACAAACACACACAACAACATACATATACACACAACACAAACACACACAACATAAAAATACACAACACAAACACACACAACAACATACATATACACACAACACAAACACACACAACATAAAAATACACAACACAAACACACACAACAACACAACAGCTGTTCAGAACTTTGTCCCCATCAACACACAACGCTATAGTACAGCAAGAGAACGTCCTTCCCAACAAACAACCCAACTGTCAGAGCTCCATGTTGATCTTTAAACCAGCCTGAAGTTCCTCTTCTCCACATTCTTCATCTAATGTTCCACCTTAAACACTGCAGCTCCTACAGACACCAGAATGGAACCACAGCAGCGTTTAAGGTGGAACGGAGAATTCCCAAAACCAGCTGCTGAACTTCCAACATCTTTAACAGAATCCTGAACAACTTTAACTCTGCAGTCTGTACGTTTCACTCCGGACAGTTTCTCCAACACTCGGACACCGTGGAGCAGCTTCAGCTCAGCGTTCAACACTGAAGAGACTGAAGAGACGAGCAGCTCCACCTTTATTAGCACCACAACCTCCAACAGTGACTGGAAGTAGCAGCCATGCTGTGTGAGTGGATCACTGTGTGCTGGTTGAAGCAGATCATCTTCAACTGGAAGTTTCACAGAGACACCTTTCATCTACTTTGTGTTTGATGTCCAGATCAAAGAGTTTAGCTAGTATAGGTAACCTTAGCAACCAGCAGACTCCAAGTAACTAGCATAGCTAACTAAATAGTATGAGGGCGGAGCTTATTTACACAGAGGCTCATTTTATTTGGTGTGTGTTGCTTCTGTGTGATGATCACTGCTGTAAACAGAGATGTCCAGATATGCTACCACTACACTTCAGCGCAGTAAGTCTCATTGAAGACCTCCAGCATGGACTCCGCGGAGCAGCATGACTGACAGTAATGCCTCCCTCTTCGTCATGCTTGGCTGGTTATTTGAAGAAAATGAGCGAGCAGCACTGGAAACGTCCAACCTCCTCCCCAACTGGTGGGCCAGATTCACTCCAGCAGCGCCACAAGTCCAGATGGCAGCTTCACATAATAACCGAAGCTGAGACTAGATCAGATGTCCAGACCAATTGGTCCTGGTATTAAAAACCCACTGGCTTTAATCCTATTTGCGGCCACGGTCAGTCGATTCTGAGGCGAGAGAGCATTACTGCTAATGGCCTATTTAAGAAAACGTGGTGGTCATATTCCTTCACAAAGACGTAGTCCCTGAGTTAGATGTTTGAACATGCTGGAGCTGAAGGGGGTTCAGCTTGGTGGGCTTTACTGCCGAGATAAGCTGTGCTATCCTGGAACCTGCACACGGACAGAGAGCCATTAAATAACAGGAATAAAAACATCAGATGTGTGTATGTTTTATAGAATGAGGTCAGTGCTGACCAATCCCAAAAAATGGGGGGGGGGGGGGGGGGTGCAATAGAACATGCTTCATCTTCTTCTGCAGTGAGATGTTTAGCAGCACACAAACAAGAATAAAAACATGGGCTTTGGTAACCAAACCCCACACTCACACTACACGACTGTCTGAGTGGTCAGGTCTTTATACCTGGTCACACTACACGACTGTCTGAGTGGTCAGGTCTTTATACCTGGTTACATTACACGACTGTCTGAGTGGTCAGGTCTTTATACCTGCTTTACACTACACGACTGTCTGAGTGGTCAGGTCTTTATACCTGGTCACACTACACGACTGTCTGAGTGGTCAGGTCTTTATACCTGCTTCACACTACACGACTGTCTGAGTGGTCAGGTCTTTATACCTGCTTCACACTACATGACTGTCTGAGTGGTCAGGTCTTTATACCTGGTTACACTACACGACTGTCTGAGTGGTCAGGTCTTTATACCTGGTTACACTACACGACTGTCTGAGTGGTCAGGTCTTTATACCTGGTTACACTACACGACTGTCTGAGTGGTCAGGTCTTTATACCTGGTTACACTACACGACTGTCTGAGTGGTCAGGTCTTTATACCTGGTTACACTACACGACTGTCTGAGTGGTCAGGTCTTTATACCTGGTTACACTACACGACTGTCTGAGTGGTCAGGTCTTTATACCTGCTTCACACTACACGACTGTCTGAGTGGTCAGGTCTTTATACCTGCTTCACACTACACGACTGTCTGAGTGGTCAGGTCTTTATACCTGCTTCACACTACACGACTGTCTGAGTGGTCAGGTCTTTATACCTGCTTCACACTACACGACTGTCTGAGTGGTCAGGTCTTTATACCTGGTTACACTACACGACTGTCTGAGTGGTCAGGTCTTTATACCTGGTTACACTACACGACTGTCTGAGTGGTCAGGTCTTTATACCTGGTTACACTACACGACTGTCTGAGTGGTCAGGTCTTTATACCTGGTTACACTACACGACTGTCTGAGTGGTCAGGTCTTTATACCTGGTTACACTACACGACTGTCTGAGTGGTCAGGTCTTTATACCTGGTTACACTACACGACTGTCTGAGTGGTCAGGTCTTTATACCTGGCTTCACACTACACGACTGTCTGAGTGGTCAGGTCTTTATACCTGGTTACACTACACGACTGTCTGAGTGGTCAGGTCTTTATACCTGGCTTACACTACACGACTGTCTGAGTGGTCAGGTCTTTATACCTGGTTACACTACACGACTGTCTGAGTGGTCAGGTCTTTATACCTGGTTACACTACACGACTGTCTGAGTGGTCAGGTCTTTATACCTGCTTCACACTACACGACTGTCTGAGTGGTCAGGTCTTTATACCTGGTTACACTACACGACTGTCTGAGTGGTCAGGTCTTTATACCTGGTTACACTACACGACTGTCTGAGTGGTCAGGTCTTTATACCTGGTTACACTACACGACTGTCTGAGTGGTCAGGTCTTTATACCTGGTTACACTACACGACTGTCTGAGTGGTCAGGTCTTTATACCTGGTTACACTACACGACTGTCTGAGTGGTCAGGTCTTTATACCTGCTTACACTACACGACTGTCTGAGTGGTCAGGTCTTTATACCTGGTTACACTACACGACTGTCTGAGTGGTCAGGTCTTTATACCTGGTTACACTACACGACTGTCTGAGTGGTCAGGTCTTTATACCTGGTTACACTACACGACTGTCTGAGTGGTCATGTCTTTATACCTGCTTCACACTACACGACTGTCTGAGTGGTCTGGTCTTTATACCTGGTTACACTACACGACTGTCTGAGTGGTCAGGTCTTTATACCTGCTTCACACTACACGACTGTCTGAGTGGTCAGGTCTTTATACCTGGTTTACACTACACGACTGTCTGAAGTGGTCAGGTCTTTATACCTGGTTACACTACACGACTGTCTGAGTGGTCAGGTCTTTATACCTGCTTCACACTACACGACTGTCTGAGTGGTCAGGTCTTTATACCTGGTTACACTACACGACTGTCTGAGTGGTCAGGTCTTTATACCTGGTTACACTACACGACTGTCTGAGTGGTCAGGTCTTTATACCTGGTTACACTACACGACTGTCTGAGTGGTCAGGTCTTTATACCTGCTTCACACTACACGACTGTCTGAGTGGTCAGGTCTTTATACCTGGCTTACACTACACGACTGTCTGAGTGGTCAGGTCTTTATACCTGGTTACACTACACGACTGTTGAGTGGTCAGGTCTTTATACCTGGCTTCACACTACACGACTGTCTGAGTGGTCAGGTCTTTATACCTGGTTACACTACACGACTGTCTGAGTGGTCAGGTCTTTATACCTGGTTACACTACACGACTGTCTGAGTGGTCAGGTCTTTATACCTGCTTCACACTACACGACTGTCTGAGTGGTCAGGTCTTTATACCTGCGTTACACTACACGACTGTCTGAGTGGTCAGGTCTTTATACCTGGTTACACTACACGACTGTCTGAGTGGTCAGGTCTTTATACCTGCTTCACACTACACGACTGTCTGAGCGGTCAGGTCTTATACCTGGCTTACACTACACGACTGTCTGAAGTGGTCAGGTCTTTATACCTGGCTTCACACTACACGACTGTCTGAGTGGTCAGGTCTTTTATACCTGCTTCACACTACACGACTGTCTGAGCTGGTCAGGTCTTTATACCTGCTTCACACTACACGACTGTCTGAGTGGGTCAGGTCTTTATACCGTGGCTTCACACTACACGACTGTCTAAGTGGTCAGGTCTTTATACCTGGTTACACTACACGACTGTCTGAGCGGTCAGGTTCTTTATACCTGCTTCACACTACACGACTGTCTGAGCGGTCAGGTCTTTATACCTGGCTTCACACTACACGACTGTCTGAGTGGTCAGGTCTTTATACCTGCTTCACACTACACGACTGTCTGAGCGGTCAGGTCTTTATACCTGGTTACACTACACGACTGTCTGAGTGGTCAGGTCTTTATACCTGGTTACACTACACGACTGTCTGAGTGGTCAGGCCTTTATACCTGGTTACACTACACGACTGTCTGAGTGGTCAGGTCTTTATACCTGCTTCACACTACACGACTGTCTGAGTGGTCAGGTCTTTATACCAGGTTACACTACACGACTGTCTGAGTGGTCAGGTCTTTATACCTGGTTACACTACACGACTGTCTGAGTGGTCAGGTCTTTATACCTGCCTTACACTACACGACCTGTCTGAGTGGTCAGGTCCTTTATACCTGCTTCACACTACACGACTGTCTGAGTGGTCTGGTCTTTATACCTGGTTACACTACACGACTGTCTGAGTGGTCAGGTCTTTATACCTGCTTCACACTACACGACTGTCTGAGTGGTCAGGTCTTTATACCTGGTTACACTACACGACTGTCTGAGTGGTCAGGTCTTTATACCTGCTTCACACTACACGACTGTCTGAGTGGTCAGGTCTTTATACCTGGTTACACTACACGACTGTGTGAGTGGTCAGGTCTTTATACCTGGTTACACTACACGACTGTCTGAGTGGTCAGGTCTTTATACCTGGTTACACTACACGAGTGTCTGAGTGGTCAGGTCTTTATACCTGGTTATACTATACGACTGTCTGAGTGGTCAGGTCTTTATACCTGGTTACACTACACGACTGTCTGAGTGGTCAGGTCTTTATACCTGGTTACACTACACGACTGTCTGAGTGGTTAGGTCTTTATACCTGGTTACACTACACGACTGTCTGAGTGGTTAGGTCTTTATACCTGGTTACACTACACGACTGTCTGATTGGTCAGGTTTTTATACCTGGTTACACTACACGACTGTCTGAGTGGTCAGGTCTTTATACCTGGTTACACTACACGACTGTCTGAGTGGTCAGGTATTTATACCTGGTTACAGTACACGACTGTCTGAGTGGTCAGGTCTTTATACCTGCTTCACACTACACGACTGTCTGAGCGGTCAGGTCTTTATACGTGGTTACACTACACGACTGTCTAAGTGGTCAGGTCTTTATACCTGGTTACACTACACGACTGTCTGAGCGGTCAGGTCTTTATACCTGCTTCACACTACACGACTGTCTGAGCGGTCAGGTCTTTATACCTGGTTACACTACACGACTGTCTGAGTGGTCAGGTCTTTATACCTGGTTACACTACACGACTGTCTGAGTGGTCAGGTCTTTATACCTGGTTACACTACACGACTGTCTGAGTGGTCAGGTCTTTATACCTGCTTCACACTACACGACTGTCTGAGTGGTCAGGTCTTTATACCAGGTTACACTACACGACTGTCTGAGTGGTCAGGTCTTTTATACCTGGTTACACTACACGACTGTCTGAGTGGTCAGGTCTTTAATACCTGCTTCACACTACACGACTGTCTGAGTGGTCAGGTCTTGATACCTGCTTCACACTACACGACTGTCTGAGTGGTCAGGTCCTTTATACCTGGTTACACTACACGACTGTCTGAGTGGTCAGGTCTTTATACCTGCTTCACACTACACGACTGTCTGAGTGGTCAGGTCTTTATACCTGGTTACACTACACGACTGTCTGAGTGGTCAGGTCTTTATACCTGCTTCAAACTACACGACTGTCTGAGTGGTCAGGTCTTTATACCTGGTTACACTACACGACTGTCTGAGTGGTCAGGTCTTTATACCTGTTTACACTACACGACTGTCTGAGTGGTCAAGTCTTTATACCTGGTTACACTACACGACTGTCTGAGTGATCAGGTCTTTATACCTGCTTCACACTACACGACTGTCTGAGTGGTCAGGTCTTTATACCTGGTTACACTACACGATTGTCTGAGTGGTCAGGTCTTTATACCTGGTTACACTACACGACTGTCTGAGTGGTCAGGTCTTTATACCTGGTTACACTACACGACTGTCTGAGTGGTCAGGTCTTTATACCTGGTTACACTACACGACTGTCTGAGTGGTCCGGTCTTTATACCTGGCTTACACTACACGACTGTCTGAGTGGTCAGGTCTTTATACCTGCTTCACACTACACGACTGTCTGAGTGGTCAGGTCTTTATACCTGGTTACACTACACGACTGTCTGAGTGGTCAGGTCTTTACACTACACGACTGTCTGAGTGGTCAGGTCTTTATACCTGGTTACACTACACGACTGTCTGAGTGGTCTGGTCTTTATACCTGGTTACACTACACGACTGTCTGAGTGGTCTGGTCTTTATACCTGCTTCACACTACACGACTGTCTGAGTGGTCAGGTCTTTATACCTGGTTACACTACACGACTGTCTGAGTGGTCAGGTCTTTATACCTGCTTCACAATACACGACTGGTTGAGCTGTAATGGTGAGTCTTTCAGTTGTCATGGTTTTCACACTACATGACTGATCGGCGACACGGGGTCACACTGGTCTTTCATCAGTTCACACTACACGACTGAGCGAGCGCCGAGTGATCACCGATTCTCCTCCAAACAGAGGTTTTTATCGGCAATCTACAAAAAACAATTGGCGACTGAACATCAGGATAAAGTCGTGTAGAGTGAATTAGACATTAGAGAGCTGAAGACATCCTGAAGAACCTTCTGGCTCTTTTGTTTGACCGGCTAATAGACTGGACAGTGCACTCCACAGTTTTGGAGCTCCTTCAGAAGCACTGCCTGCAGGAAATCCACACCTTCTAATCATGATCCCGAAAGGCAGAGTAAGTAAGCGGTGAAGTAATTAGACGAGTAATTAAGGGAATAAATAAACGAGAAGGTGGCAGCCTTAACATCCTGTTTCACTCTTTCATCTCCTGAATGCTTCTTCCGTAAGTGTGTCTGGCTTTGTCTCTTTTTCATCTCATTTCTCTGAAACGCTGAACGCACTTCTATAAAAAGCTCTTCTCTATTGTCAGCAAAGAGAGACTGAGCGACGCTTCCTGGTGCTAAGCCATGAAAGTCAGTCTGAGACTAGGCTGGATCTGCTTGGACAATCCCAAATTTTCTTCATATCTACGTAGGAGGAGCTCGTCTTCATCCCTCCACTTTGTTGTTGCCTCCAAAAGCATCTGGACAAACCGCAACAAGGTTGTTTGCAAATCATGTCACATCAGTGCTTTGCTGTAATGAGAACTGCCGATGGGGGGGCAGGAAGTGATTTTTTACTTGGAGTGCTCTATCAGGTCGTTCTTGAGTCTAGAGGAGAAGATAGATCTTGAGTAGAAGGACGTATGGAAGAGACACATCTGGAGGAGAGGGTGGTTCTAAGTAAAGGACCTTTGGAGAAAACGGTAGTACTTTAGCAATAGGGCATCTGGAGGAGAAGGTAAATCCTGAGCAGAAGAACGTCTGGAGGAGAAGGTAGTTCCTGAGCAGAAGAACGTCTGGAGGAGAAGGTAGTACCTGAGCAGAAGAATGTCTGGAGGAGAAGGTAGTTCTTGAGTAAAAGGACGTCTGGAGAAGAAGGTAGTTCCTGAGTAGAAGGCCGTGTGGAGGAGAAGGTGGTTCTTGAGTAGAAGGACATCTGAGGAAGAAGGTAGTTCTTGAGTAGAAGAAAGTCTGGAGGAGAAGGTAGTTCTTGAGTAGAGGAACGTCTGAAGGAGAAGGTAGTTCCTGAGCAGAAGAACGTCTGGAGGAGAAGGTAGTACCTGAGCAGAAGAATGTCTGGAGGAGAAGGTAGTTCTTGAGTAAAAGGACGTCTGGAGAAGAAGGTAGTTCCTGAGTAGAAGGACTTGTGGAGGAGAAGGTGGTTCTTGAGTAGAAGGACATCTGAGGAAGAAGGTAGTTCTTGAGTAGAAGAACGTCCGGAGGAGAAGGTAGTTCTTGAGTAGAAGAACGTCTGGAGGAGAAGGTAGTTCTTGAGTAGAAGAACGTCTGGAGGAGAAGGTAGTTCTTAAAAAGTCTGGACTCACTATCACCTCTTCAGGTACAAAGTGGTACTACAGTGACTCACTATCACCTCTTCAGGTACAAAGTGGTACGAGTGTACTCACTATCACTCTTCAGGTAAGGAAGGTCAAAGCGGTATGTACAGTGTGACTCACTATCACCTCTTCAGGTACAAAGCGTATTACAGTGACTCGACTATCACCTCTTCAGGTACAAATGTGGTACTACAGTCGACTCACTATCACCTCTTCAGGTACAAAGTGGTACTACAGTGACTCACTATCACCTCTTCAGGTACAAAGTGGTTACTACAGTGACTCACTATCACCTCTTCAGTACAAAGTTGGTACTACATCGACTCACTATCACCTCTTCAGGTACAAAGTGGTACTACAGTGACTCACTATCACCTCTTTAGGTACAAAGTGGTGGTACTACAGTGACTCACTATCACCTCTTCAGGTACAAAGTGGTACTACAGCGACTCACTATCACCTCTTCAGGTACAAAGTGGTGGTACTACAGTGACTCACTATCACCTCTTCAGGTACAAAGTGGTACTACAGTGACTCACTATGATCTTATTAGATATAAAGAGGTATTGTGAGACAGGACAGGCCAGGGCTTAGAGGCTAAAGCTTTACATAAAAGATTTAAACATGTTTGACAAATATAGACATTTTATTTACCGTCTTAAACCACAAGTAATGTCAACAAAATCTGGCAAAATCTAAAGTAGTATGTTTTCGTTGTGGACTATTTTTGTCCCATAGCACTCTGCATGTATACTTCCACTATGACTGTTTTCAAAATATGTTTTAGAGCAAAATCTGATCTGATTATTGTTATTATTGTTGCAACCCACGAGCTGGAGGTGTAGCAACGTGGATGGCCACATGCAAAGGCTCATGTTATATATTGTTTATATCTGATAATGTGTACATGTTTTATTTGTTAATCTGTGTCAGGGTGTGGGGTTATTGTGTGGGTGTTCTGTTTAGAGGGGGGTCGCTCACCATCAGTGTGAAGTGTGTGGCTAATGGTGGTCTCCCATATAGCTTCCCCCCTCTGTATGTGTCTTTCCTGTGTTTATTAATGAGAACGTCTGGCAGCATCATGGCCTCCCGCCTCTCTCTGCTGACGCTATAATATCATTTCATATTAAAACCACAACAAATTGGTTATGATTTTGTTATGCATAAACGTTGTCTGGTACCATTTATCTCCTTTATTGTATGGAGATAACCTGTTAGCCAGCACTGCTCTGGTCATTAGCCATCTGGAGCCATTCAGCCTTGTTAATTGTTGTGCTAGAAGTAAGTGGCCAGCATTAGTTTGACTATTCGTGATGTACAGGATGGTCTGCACCTGCAGTTGTATTGGTTTGGAAACACATTACATGAATATTTATGTCTATTTTATTTGCAATAATTGAAACAATGCACAGGGTGAGTCAAAAAGTATCCGGACACCCTTTTATTTTAGAAAGGAAAGTGAAAATGACGTATCTGAAGACCCAAGCAAGTACCGGGTGAGGGGGTCTATCTTTTAGGCTACGTCCCAAACATGGCCACCATCTTGAAAGCCGCCATATTGGGACAACATGTTGTTCAACGTGGTTGTTGTTGTAACTTCCTGTGTTGATAACATTCAAACCACAAGAGATATTGCAATTCTGATTGCATTAATCAATTTCTGAGACAGCTCTGGTCTGCTTTGATCTGCTACACGCCCACCTTCCCATTGGAAAAAGTTACTCTTGATCCAATATGGCAGCTTTCAAGATGGTGGCCATGTTTGAGACATAGCCTGAAAGATAGGCCCCCTCACCCGTTACTTGCTGGGGGGGTATTCAGATACGTAATTTTCCCTTTCAGATCTGGAATAAAGGGGTTATAGAAGATACTTTTGACTCTCCCTGTAGATTTAAATATTATCCAACACATATATATGAGTGACACTTTTGTGTTGTCCTTGTGAAGATTTGAATATTGTTCTTCGTTTCACATGTTATGTAAAAAATCTCAGTTTTGCATGTTAGTTTTATTACAGCTTCATTTTTCAACGTTCTTCTGTTGAATTTGGACCAGACCAGCAGAAACTAATCTGGTTTCATATAATTATACACACTGGTTCATTTGGTGTTTACAGTGGTAGTGGTGATGGTGTTTACAGTGGTGATGATGTTTACAGTGGTGGTGATGGTGTTTACAGTAGTGGTGATGGTGTTTACAGTGGTGGTGGTGATGGTGTTTACAGTAGTGGTGATGGTGTTTACAGTAGTGGTGATGGTGTTTACAGTGGTGGTGGTGATGTTTACGGTGGTGGTGATGTTGGTTACAGTGGTGGTGATGGTGTTTACAGTGGTGGTGATGATGGTGTTTACAGTGGTGGTGATGGTGTTTACAGTATTGGTGATGATGTTTATAGTGGTGGTGGTGGTGATGGTGTTTACAGTGGTGGTGATGATGGTGTTTACAGTGGTGGTGATATTGGTTACAGTGGTGGTGATGATGTTTACAGTGGTGGTGATATTGGTTACAGTGGTGGTGGTGGTGATGGTGTTTACAGTGGTGGTGATGGTGTTTACAGTGGTGGTGATGTTGGTTACAGCGGTGGTGATGTTGGTTATAGTGCTGGTGATGGTGTTTACAGTGGTGGTGATGGTGTTTACAGTGGTGGTGATGATGGTTACAGTGGTGGTGATGTTGGTTATAGTGCTGGTGATGGTGTTTACAGTGGTGGTGGTGATGGTGTTTACAGTGGTGGTGATGTTGGTTACAGTGGTGGTGATGTTGGTTATAGTGCTGGTGATGATGGTTACAGTGGTGGTGATGGTTACAGTGGTGGTGATGATGGTTACAGTGGTGGTGATGATGGTGTTTACAGTGGTGGTGATGTTGGTTACAGTGGTGGTGGTGATGGTGTTTACAGTGGTGGTGATGTTGGTTACAGCGGTGGTGATGTTGGTTATAGTGCTGGTGATGGTGTTTACAGTGGTGTTGATGGTGTTTACAGTGGTGGTGATGATGGTTACAGTGGTGGTGATGTTGGTTATAGTGCTGGTGATGGTGTTTACAGTGGTGGTGGTGATGGTGTTTACAGTGGTGGTGATGTTGGTTACAGTGGTGGTGATGTTGGTTATAGTGCTGGTGATGATGGTTACAGTGGTGGTGATGATGGTTACAGTGGTGGTGATGATGGTTACAGTGGTGGTGATGATGGTGTTTACAGTGGTGGTGATGTTGGTTACAGTGGTGGTGGTGATGGTGTTTACAGTGGTGGTGATGGTGGTGTTTACAGTGGTGGTGATGTTGGTTACAGTGGTGGTGGTGATGGTGTTTACAGTGGTGGTGATGATGGTGTTTACAGTGGTGGTGATGACGGTGTTTACAGTGGTGGTGATGGTGTTTACAGTGGTGGTGATGATGGTGTTTACAGTGGTGGTGATGATGGTGTTTACAGTGGTGGTGATGATGGTTACAGTGGTGGTGGTGATGGTGTTTACAGTGGTGGTGATGATGGTGTTTACAGTGGTGGTGATGATGGTTACAGTGGTGGTGGTGATGGTGTTTACAGTGGTGGTGATGATGGTGTTTACAGTGGTGGTGATGTTGGTTACAGTGGTGGTGATGATGGTTACAGTGGTGGTGATGGTGTTTACAGTGGTGTGATGATGGTTACAGTGGTGTTGATGATGGTTACAGTGGTGGTGGTGATGGTTACAGTGGTGGTGATGTTGGTTACAGTGGTGGTGATGATGGTGTTTACAGTGGTGGTGATGTTGGTTACAGTGGTGGTGGTGATGGTGTTTACAGTGGTGGTGATGGTGGTGTTTACAGTGGTGGTGATGTTGGTTACAGTGGTGGTGGTGATGGTGTTTACAGTGGTGGTGATGGTGGTGTTTACAGTGGTGGTGATGTTGGTTACAGTGGTGGTGGTGATGGTGTTTACAGTGGTGGTGATGATGGTGTTTACAGTGGTGGTGATGATGGTGTTTACAGTGGTGGTGATGGTGTTTACAGTGGTGGTAATGATGGTGTTTACAGTGGTGGTGATGGTGTTTACAGTGGTGGTGATGATGGTGTTTACAGTGGTGGTGATGATGGTGTTTACAGTGGTGGTGATGATGGTTACAGTGGTGGTGGTGATGGTGTTTACAGTGGTGGTGATGATGGTGTTTACAGTGGTGGTGATGTTGGTTACAGTGGTGCTGGTGATGGTGTTTACAGTGGTGGTGATGATGGTGTTTACAGTGGTGGTGGTGATGGTGTTTACAGTGGTGGTGATGATGGTGTTTACAGTGGTGGTGATGATGGTTACAGTGGTGGTGATGTTGGTTACATTGGTGGTGATGATGGTGTTTACAGTGGTGGTGATGATGGTTACAGTGGTGGTGATGTTGGTTACAGTGGTGGTGATGATGGTTACAGTGATGGTGATGGTGTTTACAGTGGTGGTGATGATGGTTACAGTGGTGGTGGTGGTGATGTTGGTTACAGTGGTGGTGATGATGGTTACAGTGGTGGTGATGTTGGTTACAGTGGTGGTGATGGTGTTTACAGTGGTGGTGATGATGGTTACAGTGGTGGTGGTGATGTTGGTTACAGTGGTGGTGATGTTGGTTACAGTGGTGGTGATGTTGGTTACAGTGGTGGTGGTGATGGTTACAGTGGTGGTGATGTTGGTTACAGTGGTGGTGATGTTTATAGTGGTGGTGATGATGGTTACAGTGGTGGTGATGTTGGTTACAGTGGTGGTGATGGTGTTTACAGTGGTGGTGATGTTGGTTACAGTGGTGGTGATGATGGTGTTTAAAGTGGTGGTGATGATGGTTACAGTGGTGGTGATGTTGGTTACAGTGGTGGTGGTGATGGTTACAGTGGTGGTGATGTTGGTTACAGTGGTGGTGATGATGGTTACAGTGGTGGTGATGTTGGTTACAGTGGTGGTGATGATGGTTACAGTGGTGGTGATGATGGTTACAGTGGTGGTGATGTTGGTTACAGTGGTGGTGATGGTGTTTTTTTATTTTTATACTTTCCAACATTTTTCTGGATTCATATCATTCTAAAGTTCCAGCGTTTGAACCGTAGTGGATACGAGTCTCTGGTCGTGTCCTGTTGCTGTAAATGGGGTCAGACAGGTGCGTTTGTGAGAACTGCAGACAGGTACGGGTCAGAAAGCTGACATGCACATCATTACCGAACAGAAATCCCTGACCCAGACAGGTCTCAGGGTCAAAGTGCAATGACGAGCAGGTCATCCATTTATTACCTTCAGAACAGCTTGTGGGTTCATTCTCTGAGCAAACGAAGGTCAAAAGAAGGACCACAACGATTCTGTCTCTCACCCACACACACAAACCACACATGGAGTTTAATTCTGTGTCTCACACTCAAACAAGAGTGAGCAAACAAAAACACACACACAAAACTACAAACTGCTAACCGGTCTGTTAGTGAAGCCGCTGGTTGGCGCTGATAGATGGTGTGAAGTCTGGCCATGGTGAGTGTCATCTCGTGCTACTCTTGGCTCCTGAAATTTGTTTCAAGGGTGGAAAGACCACCAGTGAGGACCCTGTATAAACACTAGAGTGTCGCATATTTCACCCACCAGGTCAAAGGTCGTCTACAGGTGGTGAGGAGCACCCATGTTTCTAGAACAAAGACTTTTCAGAATGAATTAGGAAGCGACGGCACACAATCAGCACCAAAACCCACTGAAACAGCGTGTAATCAAGACAGAACCTACTCAAACTGTAGGTGGTCTCGTACAGCAACTGCAGCAGCGCTGCTTAAAGAGGAATCCCACCAGTACTCCATAATTTCTGTATAATTCACTGTCTGGTATGCAATCAGAGTATTTCAAAGAGCTTTGGTGTGAAATGGTCCAGGTGTTCTTTACAGTATTGGTGATGTTTAAGGTGGTGATGGTATTTACAGTGATGATGGTGATTACAGTGGTGGTGATGTTTATGGTGGTGATGATTTTTACAGTGGTGGTAATGATGTTCACAGTGATGGTGATGGTGTTTACAGTGATGATGGTGATTACAGTGGTGGTGATGTTTATGGTGGTGATGATTTTTACAGTGGTGGTAAAGATGTTCACAGTGATGGTGATGGTGTTTACAGTGGTGGCGGTGATGTTTACAGTGGTGGTGATGTTTATGGTGGTGATGATTTTTACAGTGGTGGTAATGATGTTCACAGTGATGGTGATGGTGTTTACAGTGGTAATGGTGTTTACAGTGGTGGTGGTGTTTACAGTGGTGATGGTGTTTACAGTGGTGATGGTGTTTACAGTGGTGGTGGTGTTTACAGTGGTGGCAGTGATGTTCACAGTGGTGGCAGTGATGTTCACAGTGGTGGTGATGGTGTTTACAATGGTGGTGATGTTTACAGTGGTGATGATGATGTTGATTACAGTGGTGGTGATGGTGTTTACAGTGGTGGTGATGGTGTTTACAGTGGTGGTGATGGTGTTTACTGTGGTGGTGATGGTGTTTACTGTGGTGGTGATGGTGTTTACAGTGGTGGTGATGTTATTTAAACCTCAAGGTATCTTAACTGCCCTCAGTAGAGAAGATTATACAACACAACCGACCTCACCACACCTGAACACTTCGGAGAGCTTGTGTTTCAGTACTTTATCAGAATATATCAACAATCACAGCATAATACTGAGAACTGTGATCATCTCAGCCACTATACTCACCACATACATATTCATACTGTTTCTTCTGTAATCACTCTGCAGTGTGTATGGCTACATCACACAGGCTGCTGCTGTTTACAGCCTCTCTATAATGAACTAAAATCTTTTTATGATCAGTTTTTGGTTGTTCAGTGTTTATGAAGTACTACTGATCTCAGAAATCACACTGCTGCTTCATTTCTCACAGTAACTATAACGCATCGTCATATCCCCCACCCTCAGGAGAGATCTGACACTGAGTCTACTCGACTCCACCGAGTTCCACTTCCTCATCTGGGGAGGGCTGGGACAACGCAGCGGCGTGAGAGAGAGAGAGAGAGAGAGAGAGAGAGAGAGAGAGAGAGAGGTGTGTGCAGGACGGGGAGGCTAAGTAAAGCCTGCCGTAGGCTGTCACAGGAGCTGACCTGCTTTGCTACAGAAAGGCTGCCTTCAGATCAGCTCACAGCTGAGGGAGAAAGGCAGACACCTGGATGTCAGAGAACCTGTCCTTCAAGTAACATCTCACATCACAGCGCCTGAAGCTGGTCTGTGCCTCAAAGCCCTGCGAGAGAAAGAGAGAGAGAGAGAGAGAGAGAGAGAGAGAGAGAGAGAGAGGTTCTAGAAAACCTATAGGATTACTGGTAGTCCAGGACTGAAGGCAGCCCGCAGGAGGCTCTGTGTGTGCAGCTGTGTGTACTGGGAATGGAGAGAGAGAGAGAGAGAGAGAGAGAGAGAGAGAGAGAGAGAGTATAACAAGGTGAGGAAGGAATAAAGAATTAGGAGAGAGAGAGAGAGAGAGTATAACAAGGTGAGGAAGGAATAAAGAATTAGGAGAGAGAGAGAGAGAGAGTATAACAAG
Source organism: Megaleporinus macrocephalus (assembly GCA_021613375.1). NCBI lineage: Eukaryota > Metazoa > Chordata > Actinopteri > Characiformes > Anostomidae > Megaleporinus > Megaleporinus macrocephalus. The sequence continues at coordinate 1,950,006 of CM038705.1, forward strand.
GTGAGGAAGGAATAAAGAATTAGGAGAGAGAGAGAGAGAGAGAGAGAGAGAGAGAGAGAGTATAACAAGGTGAGGAAGGAATAAAGAATTAGGAGAGAGAGAGAGAGAGAGTATAACAAGGTGAGGAAGGAATAAAGAATTAGGAGAGAGAGAGAGCCTGAGGAAGACAGAGACTGGAAGAATGGGCAGAAAGAGACGGAGAGAGAGACTTTCTAAAAAAGAAAGAGGGGACAACTGTATATCAATATAGCGGAGAAAGAGGGCACGCGAGCTGAGAGTATAAAAGGAGAGGGAGAGAAAAAGAGAGAAAGAATATCAAAATTAGGAAATAATGGACAGAGACAGAGAGTGAAGGGGGGTATAGAGAGAAGGAACGAGTGAGGAGAGCAAAGAGTAGAGTGAGAGAAAAAGTGAAAGTGTATAAAAAGTAAGTACAAAGAAGGAGAGAGAAAGAGATGAAAGAAAGTGAGAGGAAAGAGAGATAGAAAGAGAGAGAGATGGGGAAAGAGAAAGAGATAGAAGGAAAGAGAGAGAGAGAAAGACAAACGAGAGAGACAAAGAAATGGAGGAAAGAGAAAGAGAGAAAGAGAGAGAGAGAGAGAGAGAGAGAGAGAGGGTAAAGAGAAAGAAAGCAAGAGAAAGAGAGAGAGAGAGGAATGCTAGATAGTAGAAGAGAAACATTCCCCCAGCAACAGGCAGTGCCACAGGCTCACACACTCACTCATGAAAATTCATGCACACACACACACACACACACACAAACACCCCCCCCCACACACAACCCCACACACGCCCACACATACACACACACACATACCAAAACACACACAACCCCACACACGCCCACACATACCAAAACACACACATACCAAAACACACACAACCACACACACCCACACATACACATACACCCCACCACACACACACACCCCCACACACGCCCACACATATACACACACACACACACATATCGTAACACACACAACCACACACACCCACATATACACATACACACTCACACAGCTGAAAAGATGAAACACAGGTGTGTGTATGTGTGTGTAGGTGTGTGTATGTGTGTATAGGTGTGTGTAGGTGTGTGTAGATGTGTGTATGTGTGTAGGTGTGTGTATGTGTGTGTATGTGTGTGTATGTGTGTGTATGTGTGTGTAGGCGTGTGTGTGTGTAGGTGTGTGTATGTGTGTGTGTGTGTAGGTGTGTGTAGGTGTGTGTAGGTGTGTGTATGTGTGTGTATGTGTGTAGGTGTGTGTATGTGTGTGTAGGCGTGTGTATGTGTGTGTATGTGTGTGTAGGTGTGTGTAGGTGTGTGTATGTGTGTGTATGTGTGTAGGTGTGTAGGTGTGTGTATGTGTGTAGGTGTGTGTAGGTGTGTGTAGGCGTGTGTATGTGTGTGTATGTGTGTGTAGGTGTGTGTAGGTGTGTGTAGGTGTGTGTATGTGTGTGTAGGTGTGTGTATGTGTGTAGGTGTGTGTATGTGTGTGTAGGCGTGTGTATGTGTGTGTATGTGTGTGTAGGTGTGTGTAGGTGTGTGTAGGTGTTTGTATGTGTGTGTATGTGTGTAGGTGTGTGTATGTGTGTAGGTGTGTGTAGGTGTGTGTATGTGTGTGTAGGTGTGTGTATGTGTGTAGGTGTGTGTATGTGTGTGTAGGCGTGTGTATGTGTGTAGGTGTGTGTATGTGTGTGTAGGCGTGTGTATGTGTGTGTATGTGTGTGTAGGTGTGTGTATGTGTGTGTAGGTGTGTGTATGTGTGTGTATGTGTGTAGGTGTGTGTGGGTGTGTGTATGTGTGAAGGTGTGTGTATGTGTGTGTAGGTGTGTGTATGTGTGTAGGTGTGTGTATGTGTGTGTAGGTGTGTGTATGTGTGTGTAGGTGTGTGTATGTGTGTAGGTGTGTGTATTAGTGTGTATGTGTGTGTAGGTGTGTGTATGTGTGTGTATGTGTGTAGGTGTGTGTATGTGTGTAGGTGTGTGTAGGTGTGTGTAGGTGTGTAGGTGTGTGTATGTGTGTGTAGGTGTGTGTAGGTGTGTGTAGGTGTGTGTATGTGCTGAAGGTCGGAGCTAAAAATGAGTAAAGGCTGGGGACGTGTGGACTCTCAGCCCTGCAGACGGTCCGGCCCACATGGCTGCCCCACTGCTAGAGGGACGATAGTAAACTCAGCTGACCATTAAAGAGGAAACACACATACTCGGAGACGCGGGGGGCTCGCTGTGTACCCCCCTGAGCACGGAGCCCAAATAACACATCAGTGCTTCCTGCATCAGAGTACACAGACACGCACACAACACAAACACACTCCCGCGCAGCATTACACCCCCCCCCCGCCCCCCCGTTTAACTTTCTAGTTCAATATTTACCAGCACTGACATTTCTACACCAAACCCTGTCCACTCCGTACGCACGCCACATGACAAGCTGCTCACCGCGCACACACACACACCAAACACCCTGGACAGGGTGAGAGGGCTCACAGGCCGACTACAGGCCCACTCAACTCAGACAGGGAGGGTGAACCTTCTCATCCTGCAACTGAATAAACAGTCAACATATAATAATACTAATACTAATACTAATACTAATACTACTACTACTACTAATACTGCTACTAATACTACTACTACTACTAATACTGCTACTAATACTACTACTAATACTAATACTACTACTACTACTAATACTAATACTGCTACTAATACTACTACTAATACTAATACTACTACTAATACTAATACTAATACTGCTACTAATACTACTACTAATACTAATACTACTACTACTACTAATACTAATACTACTACTAATACTACTACTACTACTAATACTACTACTAATACTAATACTAATACGACTACTAATACTACTACTACTACTAATACTAATACTAATACTAATACTACTACTAATACTACTACTACTAATACTAATACTACTACTAATACTAATACTAATGCTACTACTAATACTACTACTAATACTAATACTAATGCTACTACTAATACTACTACTACTACTACTACTAATACTAATACTACTACTACTACTAATACTACTACTAATACTAATACTACTACTACTACTACTAATACTAATACTACTACTAATACTAATACTACTACTAATACTACTACTAATACTAATACTAATGCTACTACTACTACTACTACTAATACTACTACTACTACTACTACTACTAATACTACTACTACTACTACTACTACTACTAATACTACTACTAATACTAATACTACTACTACTAATACTACTACTAATACTAATACTACTACTACTACTACTACTACTACTACTACTAATACTAATGCTACTAATACTACTACTAATACTAATACTACTACTAATACTGATACTACTACTAATACTAATACTACTACTACTACTACTAATACTAATACTACTAACTACTACTAATACTAACTACTACTAATACTACTACTAATACTAAAACTACTACTAATACTAATACTACTACTAATACTAATACTACTACTACTACTAATACTAATACTACTACTAATACTAATACAGTGTCTGTGTGTGTGTTTCACTGCCCCCTAGTGTGTATGTGGGTGTTTCACTGCCCCCTAGTGTGTCTGTGTGTGTGTTTCACTGCCCCCTAGTGTGTATGTGGGTGTTTCACTGCCCCCTAGTGTGTCTGTGTGTGTGTTTCACTGCCCCTTAGTGTGTGTCTGTGTGGGGGGGTGTTTCACTGCCCCCTGGTGTGTGTTTCACTGTCCACTGGTGTGTGTTTGTATGTGGGTGTTTCACTGCCCCCTGTTGTGTGTGTTCACTAGTGTGTGTATGTGGGTGTTTTACTGCCCCCTAGTGTGTGTGTTCACTAGTGTGTGTGTGTGTGTGTATGTGGGTGTTTCACTGCCCCCTAGTGTGTGTGTGTTCACTGTGTGTGTGTATGTGAGTGTTTCACTGCCCCCTAGTGTGTGTGTGGGTGTGTGTATGTTGGTGTTTCACTGCCCCCTGGTGTGTGTTCACTGCCCCCTGGTGTGTGTGTTTACTAGTGTGTGTGTATGTATGTTGGTGTTTCACTGCCCCCTGGTGTGTGTGTATGTATGTTGGTGTTTCACTGCCCCCTGGTGTGTGTGTATGTATGTTGGTGTTTTACTGCCCCCTAGTGTATGTGTTCACTAATGTGTGTGTGTATGTTGGTGTTTCACTGTCCCCTGGTGTGTGTTCACTGCCCCCTGGTGTATGTGTTCACTAGTGTGTGTGTATGTGGGTGTTTCACTCCCCACTAGTGTGTGTGTTTACATAATTGTGTACAGAAACGTTAGGGTCTGTAGAAAGTCAGTCGGTCCCCTATGTGGAAGCCAGTACAAGACCAGTAAGCCCACTAAAGGCCAGTCTGACATACGACCGCTGGTGTCAGTCCTGATTCTTTCAGCGTTTATTTGTTGATGGAACGTGTATCAGATTTAAACCAGTATGGAGTGAACGGTGCACTACACTGGTGAACCCCGCGTCCAATACAGTCATGAAGTATAATAACCGTGTGTGTGGTATTAGGTTAAGCAGAGTGAGTCTGTCTATACTTGGTCACCAGAAAAACCAGGCCATTTCAAAGTTCACATAATTTTCTTAACATTATATATTCTCTAGAAAACAGTCTCCACCAGCGACGAAGAATAAAGGACCTCCTATTCTAGTCCCAGTTCTCTGAACGTTATTCTATTCAGTCTTTAGAGTTTGTTGTATTAGTGACTCAGTTCGTTGAGTATAACTTTATTATGTACTGAATATTTAAGGGACAGGCAGAGGTAACTGACTTTACAGGACATGATGCTCCGTCTCTGACCATGCAGAACTTGTTATGGCAGTCTTCGGGACACTGGAGAGAAGCACGCTCAACATCGGATCCTGAAAGCTCTGCAGATCAGCTCCAGCTCCTCACCCTGTTGTCTTCTCAGAGGTATCCAAGCTGACCAGTCCACAGATGAATAGGTGAAGGGATGGACAAACAAACATATAGATAAACAAACTAACAGGCAAAACAACAAACAAATGGAGGGACGAATATACAGATGTCCAGACAAGCGGATAAACAAACAAACAAACAGTCCTGTGCTGGTCAGGGAGGTGCTTAAGGAGGCGCTTCCCATAATTAGAGCCCAGTTTACATGGAGAGGAGACAAATACAGTGATATATATGATCAGTTATTGGTCAGTGGAACCGTATTTCATAGTTTACTTACTACATGTTTACTGTTTACCTGCGTTACCTGAGATTAACACTCAGGTTTAGACACGTGTAGCTTCACTGGTGGGTTTGATGGTAAATAAAATGTGTATAGATGTGTTGTAGACATGGAGACCCCTGGTTACCATCACACAGGTCTGACTGTTGATTAACAGACCAAAGCAGGCTAACGCTACTAGACTAAGCTAAACCTGAACCACACAGCTGACTGTTGATTAACAGACCAAAGCAGGCTAACGCTACTAGACTAAGCTAAACCTGAACCACACAGCTGACTGTTGATTAACAGACCAAAGCAGGCTAACGCTACTAGCCTAAGCTAAATCTGAACTGAATGTCGGGGGCGAGTGTTAGTTTTGTAAACAGAGAACACAGAGGTGTGTGTGTGTAGATGCTGCAGGCTGTGGATTAAACTTTCTTTTATTTCATTTCAGCTGTTTTTTAAAATCTGCTCTCTTTATGTACCTCAGCAGCTGCTCCCTGATCAAACCCTCACAGCTGATTGTGGGGCGGTTGGTGGGTGAGGAGTCATGACCCTGCCGTAGTTATGACTCCTCGGTCGTGCCAGCTGCAGAGCGAGGCTCCTCCGTAGGTGGAAAAAGCTGAGAAAGCTGTGAAGGACACATTCAACTACAAACTGTCCCTTACAGGAGACACTGAGACATTTACAGCGGTCAGTGGACGCCGACATTACACCATGTAACATACACGTCAACCCATCTGAGGACGGATTCACAGAAGGTTCTTAAAAGCCAACACTAAAAGTGTATAAACTTTGAATTTTTAAAAAATATTAATATTAATTTTCTCAAGATTTTCTTGGGGGAGTGGGGGGTGGGCACAGTGGTGTAGTGGTTAGCACGGTGGTGTAGTGGTTAGCATGATGTTGTAGTGGTCAGAACAGTGGTGTAGTGGTTAGTACGGTGGTGTAGTGGTCAGTACGGTGGTGTAGTGGTTAGTACGGTGGTGTAGTGGTCAGTACGGTGGTGTAGTGGTTAGTACGGTGGTGTAGTGGTTAGTACGGTGGTTTGTAGTGGTTAGTACGGTGGTGTAGGTGGTTAGCATGGTGGTGTAGTGGTTAGTATGGTGGTGTAGTGGTTAGTACGGTGGTGTAGTGGTTAGTATGGGATGTAGTGGTTAGTACGGTGGTGTAGTGGTTAGTATGGTGGTGTAGTGGTTAGTACGGTGGTGTAGTGGTTAGTACGGTGGTGTAGTGGTTAGTACGGTGGTGTAGTGGTTAGTGCGGTGGTGTAGTGGTCAGTACGGTGGTGTAGTGGTCAGTACGGTGGTGTAGTGGTCAGTACAGTGGTGTAGTGGTCAGTACAGTGGTGTAGTGGTCAGTACGGTGGTGTAGTGGTTAGTACGGTGGTGTAGTGGTTAGTATGGTGGTGTAGTGGTTAGTATGGTGGTGTAGTGGTTGGTATGGTGGTGTAGTGGTTAGTACGTTGGTGTAGTGGTCAGTATGGTGGTGTAGTGGTCAGTACGGTGGTGTAGTAGTTAGTAGGGTGGTGTAGTGGTTAGTACGGTGGTGTAGTGGTTAGTATAGTGGTGTAGTGGTTAGTTTGGTGGTGTAGTGGTTAGTATGGTGGTATAGTGATTAGTACGGTGGTGTAGTGGTTAGTACGGTGGTGTAGTGGTTAGTACGGTGGTGTAGTGGTTAGTATGGTGGTGTAGTGGTCAGTACGGTGGTGTAGTGGTTAGTATGGTGGTGTAGTGGTTAGTATGGTGGTGTAGTGGTCAGTATGGTGGTGTAGTGGTTAGTATGGTGGTGTAGTGGTTAGTATGGTGGTGTAGTAGTTAGTAGGGTGGTGTAGTGGTTAGTACGGTGGTGTAGTGGTTAGTATGGTGGTGTAGTGGTTAGTTTGGTGGTGTAGTGGTTAGTATGGTGGTATAGTGATTAGTACGGTGGTGTAGTGGTTAGTACGGTGGTGTAGTGGTTAGTAAGGTGGTGTAGTGGTTAGTACGGTGGTGTAGTGGTTAGTATGGTGGTGTAGTGGTCAGTATGGTGGTGTAGTGGTTAGTATGGTGGTGTAGTGGTCAGTATGGTGGTGTAGTGGTTAGTATGGTGGTGTAGTGGTCAGTATGGTGGTGTAGTGGTTAGTATGGTGGTGTAGTGGTCAGTATGGTGGTGTAGTGGTCAGTATGGTGGTGTAGTGGTCAGTATGGTGGTGTAGTGGTCAGTATGGTGGTGTAGTGGTTAGTATGGTGGTGTAGTGGTCAGTATGGTGGTGTAGTGGTTAGTATGGTGGTGTAGTGGTCAGTACAGTGGTGTAGTGGTCAGCACTGTCTCCTCACAGTAAGATGATCTGGGTTGGATTCCCGGTCCGGGTGGTTCTGTGTGGAGTGTATATGTTCTCTCCGTGCTTGAGTGGGTTCCTACGGGTTCTCCGGTTTCCTCCCACAGTCCAAACACATGCATGTTAGGATCCTCACTCTGAACTGAGTGTGCTTGAGTGTGTGTTGGTCTTGCGATGGACTGTCCATGGTGTACCCCGCCTTCGCCCGATGATGCTGGGACTGGATGGATGGATTTTCTAGGCTATCAACTCTCACTTACACCCACTTAGGCCGATGTTCTTTATACACTTCGGTGAATCCGACCGCTGGCCGACGCAGACCGTGTACAGACTGTGGTCATCACGCGCACCTCTCTCCAGTCACAGGGTCATCAATTCATTAATGCATTACATTGTGATTAGAATCAAATTGATCATCATCTTTAATAATCAATCAACAGGAGCAAGAACACAGTAGCTACTGGTCTCTGTTTTTTGCTAAGTGTGAGAGCTGACACAGGGATAAAGCAGTGCGTCAGAGCACGAACTCAAAACAGGGGTACATGTGGAGCAGTGGAGCTATCAGGACTGGCAGGTTAAAAGAAACATGTGAATTAATATCAGGAGACACCTGGTGATTTAATAATACAGCAGATCATATAAAATTAATCCCAAACATTGAATGTGCGCATGAATAAGACAGCAGAACGAGAGAGCAGTAGATTAGGTAGTATTAGAATCGAGTAACAGTGTTGGAGCTGAACAGAAAAAAACAAAAACAACAACTTATAAGCTTACCAATACCTACTGATGGATGGATGGATGGATGGATGGAGGGATGGATGGATGTGAGAAGTCTGAAAAAGAAACATAAGAGCAAAACCTTTACAGAAGCGTATATTAAAGCAGTATTAAAGTGAAAAACCCGCTCGCAAATACCAAAGAATCGGGGAGGAAATGGGCGGAAATGGAAGGATGGATGAGGAGATTGGACTTGATTCTTGTCTTTTTTCTTCTTTTCACAGGCACTAATGTTTTCACAGTCATATAGGAGGAATCGAAAGTCAAAAAGATCTCCGTGTCTCTAGAATTGCTACAAAGCTAAAACATTTAAAACTATTTCTCTAACACTTCCTCCAAGTATACCAAACTTAACTCTGTGTGTGTATATATATATATATATACACACCTGTCTTGATATATATATGTATATATTTATTTGTACATATATATATATATATATATATATATATATATATTTCGTATAGATAAATGATAGAATTCAAATGGGAACTTAATACAATGGTCAATCAAATATCTAAGTTAATTCACAGCATAACATGATACATTCTCCAAAAACAGCATATATAGAGAGAGAATTATTTTTTTCGTATTCTCAGCAAAAAAATGAAGCTACATGGACGAAAGAAAAGGATTCTGTTCTGTACATGCAGTCACAGAGTACCGTGTTAGCGCCTTTTAACTTGAAGTGAGGGTCAGTGACAGGTCGAGTGAACACACGCCACACCAGATCCGTTCGATTGCTATGCAGAAACCCACCCCCCAAACCCCAACCCACCACACTGCATTCTGACCGTAAGACCCCCTGCACCGAAACCAGAAAGCAGTTCATACGAGTCTGTGATCGAACTACAAGGCTCAGCTGTTCTCTTCTTAATCTGTTTATTAGGAGGTATAATGCTGGCGCGTTAGCAGCTAAAGCGTTTAGGAAATGGAAACTGTAACTGGGGAGCAGTGGCTCTGATACACAGCAGGGGGCGCTCTTACAGTACTCAGAGCTTCCAGTTTATCACAGTTTGGTTAAACGTCCAGCTGTTTATTAGGAGAAGTAACATTTGCACATTATCCGCTAAAGTGTGGAGTGGTGGCTCTGATACACAGCAGGGGGCGCTCTTACAGTACTTCTAGCGTCCAGTTTATCACAGTTTAGCTGAACGTGGGGCTGTTTATTAGGAGGAGTAACATTAGCACATTAACGGCTAAAGTGTGGAGTGGTGGGCACTGATACACAGCAGGGGGCGCTCTTACAGTATTCATAGCTTCCAGTTTATCACAGTTTAGCTGAACGTGGGGCTGTTTATTAGGAGGAGTAACATTAGCACATTAACGGCTAAAGTGTGGAGTGGTGGGCACTGATACACAGCAGGGGGCGCTCTTACAGTATTCATAGCTTCCAGTCAATCACAGTTTAGTTGAATGTCCAGCTGGTTATTAGGAGGAGTAAGGGTAGAGCGTTCGCGGCTAAAGCGTTTTGGAAATGGAAACTGTAACTGGGGAGCGGTGGCTCTGATACACAGCAGGGGGCGCTCTCACAGTACTCGTAGCTTTCAGTTAATCACAGTTTAGCTGAACGTGGGGCTATTTATTAGGAAGAGTAACGTTAGAGCGTTAGCAGCTAAAGCATTTGGGAAATGTAAACTGTAACTAGAGAGTGGTGGCTCTGATACACAGCAGGGGGCGCTCTTACAGTATTCATAGCTTCCAGTCAATCACAGTTTAGTTGAATGTCCAGCTGGTTATTAGGAGGAGTAAGGGTAGAGCGTTCGCGGCTAAAGCGTTTTGGAAATGGAAACTGTAACTGGGGAGCGGTGGCTCTGATACACAGCAGGGGGCGCTCTCACAGTACTCGTAGCTTCCAGTTTATCACAGTTTAGCTGAACGTAGGGCTGTTTATTAGGAGGAGTTACGCTAGTGCATTAGCAGCTAAATTGATTGGGAAATGGAAACTGTAACTGGGGAGCGGTGGCTCTGATACACAGCAGGGGGCGCTCTTACTGTATTCATAGCTTCCAGTTAATCACAGTTTAGCTGAACATCCAGCTGGTTATTAGGAGGAGTAAGGTTGAAGTGTTAGCGACTAAAGCGTTTAGGAAATGGAAACTGTAACTGGGGAGCGGAGGCTTGATACACAGCAGGGGGCGCTCTCACAGTATTCATAGCTTCCAGTTTATCACAGTTTAGTTAAACGTCCAGCTGTTTATTAATAGGAGTAACTATTGCACATTAACGGCTAAAGTGTGGAGTAGTGGCACTGATACACAGCAGGGGGCGCTCCTACAGTACTCGTAGCTTTGAGGTTATCACAGTTTAGCTGAACATGGGGCTATTTATTAGGAGGAGTAACGTTAGAGCTTTAGCAGCTAAAGCGTTTGGGAAATGGAAACTGTAACTAGAGAGCGGTGACTGTGATAAACAGCAGGGGGCACTCTTACAGTATTTAAAGCACATAGCTTTCTGTTTATTACAGTTAAGCTGAACATCCAGCTGGTTATTGGGGAGTGGTGGCTCTGATACACAGCAGGGGGCGCTCTCACAGTACTTAAAGCTTCCAGTTTATCACAGTTTAGGTCTTTTTCACGTCAGTAACAGGAGCTGTCTGTATAACAAACTCAGATTTTAATAATATATTGATTACGTGTTTATGTCTCAGCTGTGCGTGTACAATCGGTGGTTCGGGAACAGACATAACAGTTGATTGTCGTAGTTTAAAATTTCAAGATAAGATATAATTTCTAAATTAGATCTTAAGGTAGGAAGTTTCTGTAAAGCAGCTCCTGGTCACCACTGTGTTCTAACAGGATAGCAGAGACTGGTTTATTGAGTTCGCCTGCACTAATACAGAGTCCGAATAAACTTTAAAATTGATTATATATTTTATTTTTTCAGTCCTGCTCTGCTAGTAATCACTGTATTATGATGTATGTAGCTGTTTCTGTGTGTAACAGAAAAATTGTGTCACGCCTGATTATATAATGTGAGCGTTTCACTGACCCCTAGTGTGTATGTATACTAGTGTGTGTGTGTGTGTGTGTGTATGTGGGTGTTTCACTGCCCCCGAGTTTGTATCTTCACTAGTGTGTGTATGTGGGTGTTTCACTGACCCCTAGTGTGTATGTATACTAGTGTGTGTGTGTATGTGGGTGTTTCACTGACCCCTAGTGTGTATGTTCACTAGTGTGTGTGTGTATGTGGGTGTTTCACTGCCCCCTAGTGTGTGTGTATGTGGGTGTTTCACTGCCCCCTAGTGTGTATGTTCACTAGTGTGTGTGTATGTGGGTGTTTCACTGCCCCCTAGTGTGTATGTTCACTAGTGTATGTGTGTATGAGGGTATTTCACTGCCCCCTAGTGTGTATGTTCACTAGTGTGTTTCTATGTGAGTGTTTCACTGCCCCATAGTGTGCATGTCCACGATTGTGTTTATGTATATGGGTATTTCACTGCCCCCTAGTGTGTATGTTCACTAGTGTGTGTGGGTGTGTGTGTGTGTGTATGTAGGTGTTTCACTGCCCCCTAGTGTGCATGTCCACTATTGTGTTTATGTATGTGGGTGTTTTACTGCCCCCTAGGGTGTGTGTTTACTAATGTGTGTATATGTGAGTGTTTCACTGCCCCCTAGTGTGCATTTTCACTAGTGTGTGTGTGTATGTGGGTGTTTCACTGCCCCCTAGTGTGCATGTCCACTAGCGTGTTTGTATATGTGGGTGTTTCACCGCCCCCTAGTGTGTGTGTTCACTAATGTGTGTATATGTGAGTGTTTCACTGCCCCCTGGTGTGCATTTTCACTAGTGTGTGTGTGTGTGTGTATGTGGGTGTTTCACTGCCCCCTAGTGTGCATGTCCACTATTGTGTTTATGTATGTGGGTGTTTCACTGCCCCCTAGTGTGTGTGTTCACTAATGTGTGTATATGTGAGTGTTTCACTGCCCCCTAGTGTGCATTTTCACTAGTGTGTGTGTGTGTGTGTATGTGGGTGTTTCACTGCCCCCTAGTGTGCATGTTCACTAGTGTGTGGGTGTATGTGAGTGTTTCACTGCCCCCTAGTGTGCATGTCCACTAGTGTGTGTGTGTATGTGGGTATTTCACTGCCCCCTAGTGTAAGTCCAGTCCAGTGCATCCAGTGAGTTAGAACCGCTGTTAGAACACAAGGGTGGTTAGAGCTCTAGTTAGAAGCTGAGTTGTGGTCGCAGTGCTACAGGCTTTTCAAGCACCTGTCTGCAGCACAGTGTAGAATTTAGTTTGACTACTTATTTTTATAGTTTTTATAGTATAAATTTCTGTTTTACTTTCATAGATTTTTATGGCTTATTTCACTGCATTTCACTGCATTTTGCTGGTACACTCTCTAAATACCTGTACCCCTATGTGATAGCACGAGGGCTGAAATGAAGTGGCACAGTGTTTTAAAACGGAATATTTAATAATAATAAATTTAACTGAATAACGCTAATGTAATTCAACAATAACAGCAGAACAACAATTTACGCTTATAATATAACAAAATGAACACAAGCTACACATTTGATTACAAAACTAGTGAACATGAACAGCCATCGCGATCTGAGTAGAACCATTCTGGGCTGTCCGAACTCTAAGCTCTGGTCAGATCACAAGCAGGTGAACTGCCAGGTGCAGGGGGCGGAGCTTGTCAGAATACACGTAGAAATAAAGAAACAACAGAAAAAACCCATGGAGCACAAGGGACTGAGCGGCTGCGCTCACAATTCAATTGCACAAACCGCACTTCGATACCTGAGCATGTTCGTTTTTTAACCCCTACCACGCGACGACGCGTAGCTACCCTTCGCAAGGACGGGGCAAAGAAATCCCTCAAACGAGAACGCCTCCGAAACAAAACCAGGTCCAATGAGAGAGACGGACATCACAGATCATCTGGAACAAAAGGGTGAAGGGCGACCTAACCTCCCCGCCTCCGCGACCTGCAGGCGTGACGTCCCGGGACGTGAGCATCCGGGAAATGCTACCGAGTGTCTCGACGTGTTGCTACATCATGTCAAAGCTACATTCAACTACGACGAGGGCAAATGAGCTGTGCCTGACGTCAAATAAGCCTCGCTAACGCTGATCTGAAAGGAAGGGATGTGTGGTCCATGTGAGTCGGCGCTGCTTTGGATAGAGGCGGTTGTGTGGTTTGCCCTTAATGCTTTAAATGATGACGCTGATGCCTTTGCTGGCACGAGCCAGAGCTGTTGTGCTTTCTAAGACGCGGTCCTCTTTGTGGTGGAAAGTAGTTTCTGCCAAAGCGACAGGTGGCGGCGAAGCCCCCCCCTCCCCCATCCCCCCCGAGAGTTGCCGATCCCTTCTATCCGCACGGTTAGTGGACTGTTAAAGAAAGGGTACAGTTACGCATCTAAAAGACAAGGCCCACCAGCAAGTGTCATTAACTAATTTTAATATTATGTAGCCATCTAGTGCCAATTATAGATATTGCAACCCATCCTCGTTTTGGTTAAGACAGTTATGTATTGCTTTTTGAGTTAAATACTGTAAAAGCCAACAAGAGAGATCAAATGGCATGGGTCCACTCTAATGATCTGTATGCTCTGTTATTTGGCATCCAAGACTACTAGCCTACTATTTAACTTCAGACACAGCTAGCTTACTCTACTTTTAAAAGACTAACACAGTGAGAGCAATAAATAGACAGAATAAAAAAGGAGTGGGGAACCCTGGAGTAACAAAACAAATCTTACAGAAAAACTGCTACATGTACTTCGTTGTTGTCCTCGGTTGTTGTTTCCTTTTGAAGAGTGCGTCTCCTCCGGCCGCGGTCCCGTCCCTGTTTGACACAACCGCGGCGTCTGAGTTCTGACAGGACAAGAAAAGCTCAGATGAGAGGAGGGGGGGACAAGTTCCCCCGGTGGAATCCGGTCGGCTGATGTCTTTTCCTTAAAAATAAAGCAAATGCAGGTAGCAGAGATCCTTGACTGTTAAGGGATGAGGTCAAGTTCAAACATCTCCTTCTGACGTGGCCTTGAGGGTCGGACGCAAACAGGAGGGACGCGACTGCATCGCTGGGGCGAAAGCAAGAGAAGCAAGGCCGTCTCTCGGACGTTCGGGGGGGGGCGGGAAACAACCACAGGTCCGGCTGAACGCTTGCTCGGCCGTGAAGAAATTGAAAAGGCAGTTGCCGTAGTCCGTGAGCTTCCGTTGGAGGCGGCCGAAAAAAACCCCAAACAAATAAACAAGGAAGTCTTTCCCGTACATGACAGAGTGAGTGCGTGTGTGTGTGTAAACATGACATCATTACTCACAGATTCCGGAAACAGCGCTATCCAGCATTCTCGTTGGAGGACAGGACTACGGATGACATCGTGATGCACAGTTCGGACCGGAGGTGGAGCACGGCTGGGGTTTCCGTGGTGACGGAGACGGCCTTCGCTGACCCGTCCCCTGTCGTGACATCACTGCCGCCGTCTCGGCCGCCGCCGCTGCCATCGTGGCGGCTGTAGTCGCTGCCCTGGTCCCCGTGCGGCACGTGTATGTGCGTCACACTCCAGCTGCGTCTGACCGTAGAGCTCACACACACGCGCAGCAGCGAAGCCCCGTGTCATACCTCGCTCTCCAGGCTGGAGAAGTGGGCGGAGCCACGGCGCGAGCACAGGCTCTTGGCTTTGAGCGGCAGGTGCGGTGAGTAAAAGCGTCGCGGTTGGGGAACAGAGCGCAGTCTCTGGTACTGGAGCTTGGCGCTGGCCGTCACGGACTGGGAAGCACCCGTGGCCGGCCCAGGTGACAGCACTGGTGGGGGGGACACTGACGCAGAGGAAGGAGGTGGGGGAATGGGCATGGGCAGGGAGGAGGGTGCAGAGGAGGAGGGTAGTAAGGGTTGAGGAGAGGAAGGTGCAGGCTCGGAATGCTGGGCCTGCTGGCTACTGAGGTTGGACTGGCTCCCGGATTTGGAGGTGTCAGGCTTCGGGGGTAGTTTGGGGCGGGAGCCCCCACTGAAGCTGTGGCAGTGGGGGAGCAGCTCCTCCTGGCTGCGAGAGGTGACACTGCCCCGCTTGGAGTGGCCGTGAGGTCTGCCCTGGCTAAACTGCGCATATGAACATGCATCTTGCTCCCTGCCCCGAGCCCTTTGACTTTTACCCTTTGACCCACTGCGAGTGCGTTTCTCACCTTTCATCGGCAACTTATCTACGGACCAATAGCGTCGAGGAGGTGGGAGAGAGGTGGGAAATGGAGGGCACTGTGGGCCGAGTCCCCCACTCCCTCCTCCAGAGCCCCAGCCAATTCCCGCACCCGAACCCCAAAAATCTCCCCCTCCCCACCCTTCAGATCGTCCCAGGATGGAATCGTCTCGGCTGTTTATACTTCCTCCTTTCTCCCGGGCAGGGTATGTTCCGAAAAACCAGCCCCCACCACCTATTCCACTGCCCCCTCCTGTCCCGTTGCCCTCCCAGTACCTTTCAAAGCGGCCAAACTCCCCAGAGGACCCATCATCGGAGTAACTCTCCTCTGCCTGGACCCGATCCCTCTCAGACTCAGATACCGCCCCTCTCCCCCCTACCCTCCTCACTCTGTCCTCCACCCTCTGCCTTTCTCGCTCCCTTTCTCGGTCCTCCTCATCTTCTTCATCATCGTCCTCTTCATCCTCTGAGTCCCACTCGTGGAACGACAATCCCTCTCGCGTGTGCGCCCGGCCCCTCTCGTAGTGCAGAAGCAGCGGCCGCCGCTCTCCTCCTCTGCCTCCTGCGTCCCTCTCTGCTCCACTACTCCTCCGCCGCTTGGCTGTTGGAAGAAGGGTATGCAGGGAGGAGGGAGGTGACCCTCCGGATGCTTCTGTGCCCCCTCCACTGACCCAGAATTTGACAGAGGCAGGTAATTTATTGAGGTTAGAGTATCGCTTGCTGGAAGGCCTGTGGCGTGTGTGACTGCCCTTTGACCTCCTTTCTCTGCTCCGACCCCCTCCACTTTCTTCATCTCGTTCATCACCCACCTCCTCTCCTCCTTCTCTCCTCCCTCGCTCCCTGTCACCCTCCCAAACAGAGAGGTTTCCTTTGTCTCCAAATGTGCTGCGGTACTGGGTGGAAAAAGAGGAGTATTCTCCCTCCCTCTCTACATCCCCGTCTCCATCCCTCTCTGCCTCCACATCACCCTCCTCTGGCTCAGAGCGCTTGCCGGCAGACACCTTCTTCTTCTTTTTAATTTTTGTTGCCTTCTTCTTCTTCTTTTTCACCTTCCGCCGCTTGCGTTCCCTCTCTCTCTCACGCTCCTCCCTCTTCTTTCTCTTCTTGTTCTTCTTTTTCTTTTTCTTCTTCTCCTTTTCACGTTCTTTCCGGCGCTTCTTTTCCCGCTTCCGTTCAGTGTCACCAGATCCTCCACCACTCCGCTCCCTCTCTCTTTCGCCCCATCCCGCCCACCACTCCTGGAGTTGGGCGAGCTGGCTTCCGACCCTCTCTCTCTCTCTCCCACTGTCTCTCTCGCCATGTGGGCCACGAGGCTTGCGTGGGGGTACAGGAGGTGGTGGAGGACCATGTGTGAGGGATCTGGGAGACAGAATGGAGCGTTCTCTGTCTCGGTTGTGTCCCTGCAGAAGGCTTGACTCCTCGGTTAGCTCGTCCAGGTCCTCTTCCTCATCCTCCTCTGCCTCTCTTTCCCTGGTGCTGCGTGAGGATGTGCTAGAGGTGGATGAGGGAGATGTGGATCGAGAGGAGGTTGCAGAAGAAGTGGTGGAGGAGCTAGTGCTTGAGGAGGAGGAGGAAGTGGAGCTGTAGGGGAGTGAGGCAGATACGGATGGAGGAGTGTATGTTGGGGAAAGGGGTACAGGCACAGGAATGGGAAGTGGGGGGGATGGTCTGGGTCTACGACCGGCCTCTCTGCCACCTCCTCTCCGGCCCAGGGGCAGAATGTTCTCATACAGGGGACCACCAGGCTCCTTTGGCTTTTTGGGCCGTCGCTTTCTCCAGAGGGATGAGGGGAGAGGGGGAGAGGGGTGCTGCAGTGGGGGGTTAGGAGGTAGTGGGGCTGGGGTCTGACTTTTCGGGGGCAACCTAGGTGTCCCCAGAGACTTCACCCCCTTCCCCTGACCCCCTCCACCAGTACCCACCCCCACCTTCTTCCCCAACCCATGGTCCATGCCCTTTTCCTGGTAGAAAGCCATGCTAGCCTGTGGGGGTTGCTGGTGGCTCCTGGGAGCTGATTTGGGGGTCTGAGAACCTGCCTGCTGGTCCACACATGGCCCCAAGCCCTCAGGATCAATAGGCCCATAGTAGCGCTTATATCCATCCAGACCGCTGCCAGCAGCTCCACTGCCTGCCCACGTAGGGGCTACCTTTGGCGGGAAGGGCCCTATATCAGAGAGGCCCCCTCTGACCCCTATGGCTGCACTGGTGGATTTGGGAAGCCTCCAGCGGTCCACCACAGCCAGTCTACGGTCTGGACGAGGCAAGAAGGTGGAGCATGGCAGAGGGGCACCCATAAGAGGTGTGGCGGAGGGCCCCATCGCTGCTCCGGAGTGCACCACTGCAGGAGGGGACCCAGGAAGCGGGGTCTTGTAGGACTGTGGAGGCTGAGGCTGCTGCTGCTGCTGCTGCTGCTGCTGCTGAGGAACCAAGGCGATGGCTGGGTTGGCGACAGCCGCCGTGACAACATGGGACGAGGGAGGGGCTGACACCACGGAGGGATGATGGTGGGCGGAAACTGTGACTTTGGCTCCACCTTGTGCAGTCTCATCCTCAAAACTGCAGCAGCTGTACATTCCCTGAGAGAGGGTGGGAGAGCGGGAGAGAGAGAGAAAGAGAGAAAAAGAAAGGGGGAAGAAAGAGAGAGAGAGATAAAAAGGGTATTGGCAACAGAGGTGTTATTTTGTGAGACGAGTATGTGTCCCAGAAATAAGATTGCAGTGTTCTGATACGATTTTCCAGTAGGCTCAGCTATTCCGAGCGTATATGGGGATTTAATTTGGGAGGGACTCTAAGCCTGGAGGTACAGTATTACCAAGCAACCTTATGGGCTCGAGCATCTCTCCCACTCGACTGCGCAATATCTCACACACAACACACCCCACTATTCACCCCACCCCCAAACCACTCCTCCTATCTTCTTCTCTCCCCCTTTAATCCCATCCATCCCGCCTTATCCGTCCTCCCGTGCCCCTCTCACCCTGCTGAAGGCCAGCAGGAAGTCCAGTTTGCCCGTCTGGCCCAAGCCGCTCATGCAGTGGCGGAGCCTCCAGTAGACGAGGTGCTCCCAGGCGAACACCAGCAGGCTCAGGCCCATGGCCACCAGCAACATGTAGAACACCCCGGCCATGTTGTCGATGTCCAGCTTGGAGCTCATCACCTCGATTTTATCGTTGTGACAGATCCCCGAGAGCCAGAGACGCTCCAGCATTTCGATCTCATCTGCGGGGAAGGGGGGGTGGGGAGGGATGAGGGGAGGGGAGGAGGAGAGGAGCACACAGTTTGTTTACAGTGCGGCGTAACGATATACGAGAGACAGATGAAAAATTCAAAAGACCTGTTTCGATCAATAAAACATGAATACAGTTCAGCTGCTCTCCTGCCTCAATCAGCTAAGACTGAAGATAACATCCACACTGACTCTTTACGCGCCGCCTCTGCATCTCGGCCACTGCAGAGCCGAGGCCAAGCTCGGCGCGGAGACCGGTTTGTCATCTGAGGGTAATCTTACAGGTGAGGAGTCCAGGTAATCATGCAGTCACGGAGCAGAGGTCAGGTCATTACCGCAGACGAAGAAAGAGAGCATGTGAGAGAGCGGGGCGAGAGGAGAGAACCGGTTGTCTCTCGATGCCGCATTGTGTCGGGGAAGACGGGCGGACAGGGGGGGTAAAACAAAGCGTGAGGTGGAGGGAGGGAGAGAGAGAGAGAGACATAGATAGGATGGTGTCATAATGACAAACTGCAGGAGCGCCTTTTCAATTCAGGGAGGAGTGCGTTAAGGTAGGAAGAGCAAGGCGAGGGCGAGCGAGGGAGGGAGGGAGGGAGAGAACGAGGTACGCAAGCATGTACGCCTGACAGCGCAGAAGCGTAGAAGGACTAGCGGGATGAAATGAGTCGGAAAAAGAGAGGGCGCGTGGGAAAAACAGGAGAGAGGGAGGGGTTGAAGGGGGAGATCATAATCATTTAATTGTGGTGGAAGGTGGTCAGCGTGGTTAAAGGGGAGGGAGGGACTGGAGACGCCTGGGAATGGCTGGAGAATCTTCATCTTCTAACAACTAAACGACAGGCTGGACCGCAGCTTCCATGATTGTAGAATCTTACACACGTATAACTGAGTTCAGTATCAATCTCGGACCGCTCTGTGGTTTGGTATTGATATCTGGGGGGCGGGCATGTTTATAGAGAAGGCTCTGATGACAAACGAGACTAAAATGGTAAGAGAGACAGTGGGAGAGAGAGAGAGCGAGTCGGAAGCCAGCTCGCCCAACTCCAGGAGTGGTGGGCAGGATGGGGGGAAAGAGAGAAGGAGCGGAGTGGTGATGGATACAGTGATACTGAACAGAAGCTGGAAAAGAAGCGCCGGAAAGATCGTGAAAAGGAGAAGAAGAAAAAGAAGAACAAGAAGAGGAAGAACAGGGAGGAGCGTGAGAGAGAGGGAACGCAAGCGGCGGAAGGTGAAAAAGAAGAAGAAACCTCTGCCTCAAAATGTGGAATTAAAGTACATCAGATAAACCAGTGGGGTACGCACAGGTACACACGGGTAGGCACAGGTATGCACAGGGGTTTGCACGGGTACGCACAGTTATACACAGGTACACACGGGTTAAACACAGGTAATCACAGGTACGCACGGGTATGGACAGGTTAACATGATCACCACCACTGTAAACACCATCTCCACAATTGTAAACACCATCACCACCACTGTAAACATCATCACCACCACTGTAAACACCATTATCACCACTGTAAACACCACCACCACTGTTAACACCATAACCAACATTCTAAACTCCATCATCACCACCACTGTAAACATTACCACCATTGTAAACATCATCATCACCAACACTGTAAACTCCATCATCACCACCACTGTAAACACCATCACCACCACCACCACTGTAAACACCATCACCACCACTGTAAACACCATCACCACCACTGTAAACGCCATCTCCATCACTGTAAACACCATTACCACCACTGTAAACACCATCACCACCACTGTAAACATCATCACCACCACTGTAAACATCATTGCCACCACTGTAAACACCATTATCACCACTGTAAACATCACCACCACCACTGTAAACACCACCACCACCACTGTATACATCATTACCACCACTGTAAACACCATCACCACCACTGTAAACATCATTACCACCACTGTAAACACCATCACCACCACTGTAAACATCATCACCACCACTGTAAACATCATTACCACCACTGTAAACACCATTATCACCACTGTAAACACCACCACCACCACTGTAAACACCACCACCACCACTGTATACATCATTACCACCACTGTAAACACCATCACCACCACTGTAAACATCATTACCACCACTGTAAACATCACCACCACTGTAAACACCATTATCACCACTGTAAACACCACCACCACTGTTAACACCATAACCAACACTCTAAACTCCATCATCACCACCACTGTAAACATCACCACCATTGTAAACATCATCATCACCAACACTGTAAACTCCATCATCACCACCACTGTAAACACCATCACCACCACCACTGTAAACACCATCACCACCACTGTAAACGCCATCATCACCACCACTGTAAACACCATCACCACCACCACTGTAAACACCATCACCACCACCACTGTAAACACCATCATCACCACCACTGTAAACACCATCACCACCACTGTAAACGCCATCACCACTGTAAACACCATCATCACCACCACTGTAAACATCACCACCACTGTAAACACCATTATCACCACCACTGTAAACACCATCATCACCACCACTGTAAACACCATCACCACCACTGTAAATATCATCACCACCACTGTAAATATCATCACCACCACTGTAAACACCATCACCATTGTAAACACCATCATCACCACCACTGTAAACACCATCACCACCACTGTAAATATCATCACCACCACTGTAAACATCACCACCACTGTAAGCATCATTACCACCACTGTAAACACCATTATCACCACTGTAAACACCACCACCACCACCACCGTAAACACCACCACCACCACTGTATATATCATTACCACCACTGTAAACACCATCACCACCACTGTAAACACCATCACCACCACTGTAAACATCATTACCACCACTGTAAACATCATCACCACCACTGTAAACACCATCATCACCACCACTGTAAACACCATCAGCACCACTACTGTACACACCATCACCACCACTGTAAACACCATCACCACCACCACTGTAAACACAATCACCACCACTGTAAACGCCATCACCACTGTAAACACCATCATCACCACCACTGTAAACATCATCACCACCACTGTAAACACCATCATCACCACCACTGTAAACACCATCACCACCACTGTAATATCATCACCACCACTGCAAACACCACCACCACCACTGTAAACATCACCACCACCACCACTGTAAATATCATCACCACCACTGTAAATATCATCACCACCAACACTGTAAGTGTGTAAATTTTTCTAAATCCACACATTTAACATCAAAGCACTCCGGGTCACTTTCTTGAGATCTCTATAATGGAATGATTTGCTACCAGCACGTGAAAACAGTGAGTACTGGTTCTTATTTTTACTTTCACCACTGAAACAGACATAATGTCTCTTTAAGTGTAAACATATTATTCTCTTCACTAACAGGACAAACGGAGCCATCGGGAGACACAAGAGCAGCAGAGAGAGTTCCTCCTCCTGGACGAAGAGCTGAAACTGCAGAGGCTTTTACATGCAGCTCAGAAGTGCGAGCCGCTTTTGGTGATGCCAGCAGCGTAGACAACAAAGCAGAGCACAGACTAATTCTCTTGATGTTTATCAAAAAGTGCAGGTTGTTGGGACACAATCGATCGGTCAGCCGGGTTGTCGCCATGCCAATGGCAACAGAGGCAACTGTGATTGGCCCAGAGGGCATATGTAACCTGCAAACCCTGAAAACAAACAAACAGAGGACGGAAAAAGATACTGTCTGACTGTCTGAGTGGTCAGGTCTTTATACCTGGTTACACTACACGACTGTCTGAGTGGTCAGGTCTTTATACCTGGTTACACTACACGACTGTCTGAGTGGTCAGGTCTTTATACCTGCTTCACACTACACGACTGTCTGAGTGGTCAGGTCTTTATACCTGCTTACACTACACGACTGTCTGAGTGGTCAGGTCTTTATACCTGCTTACACTACACGACTGTCTGAGTGGTCAGGTCTTTATACCTGGTTACACTACACAACTGTCTGAGTGGTCAGGTCTTTATACCTGGTTACACTACACGACTGTCTGAGTGGTCAGGTCTTTATACCTGGTTACACTACACGACTGTCTGAGTGGTCAGGTCTTTATACCTGCTTACACTACACGACTGTCTGAGTGGTCAGGTCTTTATACCTGCTTACACTACACGACTGTCTGAGTGGTCAGGTCTTTATACCTGCTTACACTACACGACTGTCTGAGTGGTCAGGTCTTTATACCTGGTTACACTACACGACTGTCTGAGTGGTCAGGTCTTTATACCTGGTTACACTACACGACTGTCTGAGTGGTCAGGTCTTTATACCTGGTTACACTACACGACTGTCTGAGTGGTCAGGTCTTTATACCTGGTTACACTATATGACTGTCTGAGTGTTCAGGTCTTTATACCTGGTTACACTACACGACTGTCTGAGTGGTCAGGTCTTTATACCTGGTTACACTACACGACTGTCTGAGTGGTCAGGTCTTTATACCGAACTAAACATTAGGCTAAAGACAAGACCTAGTGTAAACTAAAGTAGACGGCAGCTGCAGTGTTTGAATAATGCAGAAAATTAAAAATAGTTAAAAAAATTATATGTATAGCAACAATATGTAGACTGGATAAAGAGGCTTGTGCAGGCTTGTGTATATATATATATATTTAAACACATACTCATATAAAACAAAAAGCACATAAACTCCTGAAGCATTGCTCTCTTAAAAGCCTGTTGTTCGACCACTGCAGTGTATCACTCCAAAGGCAGCCCCTATTCAGCTCCTCTATTCACGGCCAGTGGCCATGGCAAACACTTCCACGACCAAAGCCAAGCTCAGCAGGTGTGTAAGACTAAACACACACACCTCTCGGCCTGCCTTGGCATGACTCAGTTTGTTTGGCAGCGTGGGCCGGGGGTTGGCACAGGGAGACGGGCACGGTTAAGTGGGCACATTTTAGCGAGCGAGCTTTAGCAAGGTCCTTAACCTGGGCCGGGGGCCAGACGTGCTGCCATCTGTGTGACCTACAGCCCTGATCCCTCAGCCGCCCCTCCGATCCCACACTGACCTCAACTATTATCAGTCCAAATACAGCCACTAACGTGGGTCCGACCTGAAGGTCAGCTCACCAGGAGTCTCACACCGAACGATCTTACAGTTAGACAGCAGTCCTGGAACGCCACCATGCAGGAGGTACATGCTGACCATGCTAAAGTAGATAATAGTCTGTACCTCCATGAATGATCTTTGTTAGGGAGGGACAAATATCGTTCTTATCCTTTAATTCAAATTAATACAAGAACATTTGAGAACATGTGCTTCTTGCCGATTTCCATTTAAAACATTTCCAAGGGTGATAATGAGGTCGTGGTGGAGGGAATTTGGAAAGAGTTAAAAACAGTAGAAGAGTAAAAACAGTAAAAGAGTAAAAACAGTAAAAGAGTAAAAACAGTGTGGAGCTGCTTAAACAAAACAGAAAGCGAGGCGAGGCGAGGCGAGGTGGTGATGCTAGTACAGCATATTATTGTGTAGGAGGTTGTACGTCTTATCAGAAGCCAGACTGTGATCACGACTCGTCTTTTCATCAATACCAGGAAATCGATGACGAGACAAGCCAAGATCACTTTCTTGTCTTTGATAAGAGGTCCAGCCTGTTACACAACAATACGCCGCTCTAGTATTCTAGTCCAAATGTTCAGAACAGGGTAGACGATAACAGGGTAACTGAGGAGGGGACCTGGTAACAGGGTAGCTGAGCAGGTTACAAGGTAGTTGTGCAGGATACAGGGTACAGGATAGCTGAGCAGGGCACAGGGTAACTGAACAGGGCACAGAGCAACAGGGTAGCTGAGGAGGGGACAGGGCAACAGGGTAGCTGAGCAGGGTACAGGGTAGATGAGCAGGGTACAGGGTAACAGAGAAGCTGAGGAGGGGACAGGGCAACAGGGTAGCTGAGCAGGGTATAGGGTAGTTGTGCAGGGTACAGGGTAGTTGTGCAGGGTACAGGGAAGTTGTGCAGGGTTCAGGGAAGTTGTGCAGGGTACAAGGAAGTTGTGCAGGGTACAGGGAAGTTGTGCAGGGTACAGGGTAGTTGAGCAGGGTATAGGGTAGTGGTACAGGGTAGTTGTGCAGGGTATAGGGTAGTTGAGCAGAGTATAGGGTAGTTGAGCAGGGTATAGGGTAGTTGAGCAGGGTATAGAGTAGTTGTGCAGGGTATAGGGTAGTTGAGCAGGGTATAGGGTAGTTGAGCAGGGTATAGGGTAGTTGTGCAGGGTATAGGGTAGTTGGGCAGGGTATAGGGTAGTTGTGCAGGGTACAGGGTAGTTGTGCAGGGTATAGGGTAGTTGTGCAGGGTATAGGGTAGTTGAGCAGGGTACAGGGTAGTTGAGCAGGGTATAGGGTAGTTGTGCAGGGTATAGGGTAGTTGTGCAGGGTAAAGGGTAGTTGAGGGGGGTATAGGGTAGTTGTGCAGGGTATAGGGTAGTTGAGCAGGGTACAGGGTAGTTGAGCAGGGTATAGGGTAGTTGTGCAGGGTACAGGGTAGTTGAGCAGGGTATAGGGTAGTGGTACAGGGTAGTTGATCAGGGTATAGGGTAGTTGTGCAGGGTACAGGGTATCTGAACACAGTAGTAAAGGCAGTGTTTTCATCTGCACAGTTCACAACCAGAGGCAGAACGTTTCAGCTCCTATTCCAGTTTTTATAACTCCAGTTCCTGTGCTGGGAAGAACCGGGTATGATGTAACTGTATGTAATTACAACTTGTAAAATGCTATAACGTGTAAAATGAGTAGCGAAGGCTACGGGAGGCTTTAACTGACGGACGCAAATCTGATAACTGTCCAGTGACCCCAAACACTGCTGCTGAAACTGGAGCACACGCGGTGATGAGCAGCTGTTTTGCGGCTTCATCACCTTCAAATATAATAATTACACAGCGCGGCTTCATAAAGCCCACAGCTTAGTGTGTTCTTTCATTTCACCGGGAAACTGTAACCGTGCTCACGAAGCCACGTTTGCCGAGTGAAACAGCAGAATCACGGATTCCGCACCGGCACTGCGAGTGACTACTAAACGTCTGGTATCGTAACATGCCTAGCTGGAGGCGCCACGGAACTTGGCGGAGGCGGCGGCTGGTAATACTCTGTGCAGGAGAAATCTTTAATTATGCATTATTATCTACTATTATCTCCTGAGGAACATCTCCTGAAACATTAATACTGTGGGCTTAATGGCCGTTTTGACTGGAATCTGAATGAATAAATAAAAATGGGGTCTCTGACTTTTGCACAGTACTGTATGTCAGCGCCGGGACGGGGAGTCACACGTCTATAGGTGCCGTGGGCTGCAGGGCCGTGTGGTAACAGGGGCGCAGGCAGCCTCCGTGGCTGTGTGATTGTATAAGACTCACCTGAATTGACACTAATTAATAAAACATAGTTGAATATTATGAAAATCCTCCAGTTTTAGAAACTCAAATTTACTGCTTTATTAACTCCAGACATCTTTTATTGCCTAAATCCACAATGAATGAAGATGTGCTGCACCAACACTTTTGGAGCCGCTGCATTAGTCAATGCAAAACGCCCATTAGAGCGAGCTGAGCCGAGGATTAACAGGGGGCCCTTCATTACCCCTTTGTTTTACAGGACAAAGTATCCTCGGTGTAGTGGAGGCCAAGCCGTGGGAATCTGAACAGTTTGAATTACCTGTGTTTCTGTATTGATTACTAATAACATGAGGTCTGATCTAAGTCACTAATAACACTCTGTTTGCACTGGACATGTTGGGTATTGAGCACATTGAGCAACATCCAGGGGCGACTGTAGGCTAAGAGGTAATATGAAAGTCATTTCGGACCATCTGTGACAAAAGACGCCCCTCCTGATGAGCTTAGAGGTGTTTT
The DNA here is from genome assembly GCA_021613375.1 of Megaleporinus macrocephalus. NCBI lineage: Eukaryota > Metazoa > Chordata > Actinopteri > Characiformes > Anostomidae > Megaleporinus > Megaleporinus macrocephalus. Next base: position 1,976,645 of record CM038705.1, read on the forward strand.
GTTATTGCTCTTCCCGAGTACCCCGGATGTTTCCCTGAATTTCACAACAAGAATTTTTTTTTCACCTAAAAATTCCAAGACCTGAATTTGAAATACCAAAAATTTTGGTGGATCATATCATTTTGCAAGGCGGGGGGAAGGGGCTGCTGTAATGTCATTGTTAAAATAATTGGTTTAAACATATACTCTCTATATACTGTCTATATACTCTCTACACACTCTCTATATACTTTCTTTACACTATATACTCTCTATATACTATCTATATACTCTCTATATACTCTCTATATACTCTCTATATACTCTCTATACACTCTCTACATACTCTCTATATACTTTCTATACACTTTATACTCCCTATATACTCTCTATACACTCTCTATATACTCTCTATATACTCTCTATACACTCTCTATATACTCTCTATATACTTTCTATACACTATATACTCCCTATATACTCCCTATACACTCTCTATATATTCTCTATACACTCTCTACATACTCTCTATATACTTTCTTTACACTATATACTCTCTATATACTCTCTATATACTCTCTATATACTCTCTATACACTCTCTACATACTCTCTATATACTTTCTATACACTTTATACTCCCTATATACTCCCTATACACTCTCTATATATTCTCTATACACTCTCTATACACTCTCTATATACTTTCTTTACACTATATACTCTCTATATACTCTCTATATACTTTCTTTACACTATATACTCTCTATATACTCTCTATATACTCTCTATATACTCTCTATACACTCTCTATACACTCTCTACATACTCTCTATATACTTTCTATACACTTTATACTCCCTATATACTCTCTATACACTCTCTATATACTCTCTATACACTCTCTATACACTCTCTATATACTCTCTATACACTCTCTATATACTTTCTTTACACTATATACTCTCTATATACTCTCTATATACTCTCTATACACTCTCTACATACTCTCTATATACTTTCTATACACTTTATACTCCCTATATACTCTCTATACACTCTCTATATACTCTCTATATACTCTCTATACACTCTGTATATACTCTCTATACACTCTCTATATACTTTCTTTACACTATATACTCTCTATATACTCTCTATACACTCTCTATATACTCTCTATATACTCTCTATACACTCTCTACATACTCTCTATATACTTTCTATACACTTTATACTCCCTATATACTCTCTATACACTCTCTATATACTCTCTATACACTCTCTATATACTCTCTACATACTCTCTATATACTTTCTATACACTATATACTCCCTATATACTCTCTATACACTCTCTATACACTCTCTATACACTCTCTATATACTCTCTATACACTCTCTATATACTCTCTATATACTTTCTATACACTATATACTCCCTATATACTCTCTATACACTCTCTATATACTCTCTATACACTCTCTATATACTCTCTACTTACTCTCTATATACTTTCTATACACTATATACTCTCTATATACTCTCTATATACTCTCTACATACTCTATACACTCTCTATACACTCTCTATATACTTTCTATACACTATATACTCCCTATATACTCTCTATACACTCTCTATACACTCTCTATATACTCTCTATATACTCTCTACATATTCTCTATATACTCTCTATACACTCGCTATATAATCTCTATATACTTTCTATACACTATATACTCCCTATATACTCTCTATACACTCTCTACATACTCTCTACATACTCTCTACATACTCTCTATACACTTTCTATAGACTATACACTCTCTATATACTTTCTATACACTATACACTCTCTATATATTCTCTTTACACTCTTTATACACTCTCTATATACTCTCTACATACTCTCTATATACTCTCTACATACTCTCTATACACTATACACTCTCTATATATTCTCTATACACTATACTCTCTATCTACTTTCTATACACTATACACTCTCTATATATTCTCTATACACTCTCTATACACTCTATATACTCTCTACATACTCTCTATATACTTTCTATACACTATACACTCTATATATTCTCTATACATTCTCTATATACTCTCTACATACTCTCTATATATTCTCTATATACTTTCTATACACTATACACTCTCTATATACTCTATATACACTCTCTATACACTATATAACCTCTATACACTCTCTATACACTCTCTATATACTCTCTATATACTCTCTACATACTATCTATATCCTCTCTACATACTCTCTATATACTCTCTATATACTTTTTATATACTTTCTATACACTATAAACTCTCTATATACTCTCTATACACGATACACTCTCTATACACTCTCTATATACTCTCTATACACTCTCTACATACTCTCTATACACTCTCTATATACTCTATACACTCTATAGTCTCTACATACTCTCTATATACTTTCTATACACTATACACTCTCTATACACTCTATATACTCTATACACTCTCTATATACTCTTTATACACTCTATAATCTCTATACACTCTCTATACTCTCTATACATTCTCTATAATCTCTATACACTCTCTATACATTCTCTATACACTCCCTATACACTCTCTATATACTCTCTATACACTGTCAATATACTGTCTATATACTCTTTATACGCTCCCTATACACTGTCTATGTACTCTCTATATACTCTTTATAGTCTCTATACACTCTCTATATACTCTCTATACATTCTCTATAATCTCTATACACTCTCTATACATTCTCTATACACTCCCTATACACTCTCTATATACTCTCTATACTCTCTATACACTCTCCATATACTCTTTATACACTCTCTATATACTCTCTATACACTGTCAATATACTCTCTATACACTGTCAATATACTCTCTATATACTCTTTATACGCTCCCTATACACTGCCTATGTACTCTCTATAAACTCTCTATATACTCTTTATAGTCTCTATACACTCACTATATACTCTCTATACACTCTCCATATACTCTCTATACACTCTCTATATAGTCTCTATACACTATATACTCTTTATACACTCTCTATACACTCTATATACTCTTTATACGCTCTCTATATACTGTCTGTACACTCTTTATACACTCTCTATGGTTTTAACATTTCCAGCCTCTTAGAGACAACATTAAAAGAAAAAAAATGTTTTACTATGATCTTTAGGGGTGCTGGGGCTCGATTTAAACTAGGGCTAGCTACACCCCTGGTAACATCTACAGTTGAGGATCACCAAACGTTTCCTGTAGCTGAATAGGACCTACACACCACTGAGGAGGACCTCTGAACCATTTTCCTCCCTTAGCATGTGTTTCGGATCATCAGTGTTACTGGGATGTTTCATTTGCACCAGCACTCGCTCTTCAGGTTAGTATCTCAACAGGGTTCAGGTCAGGAATCTGACCCGGTCAATCCTAAACACACGTCTTCTTCTCCTCCAGCCGTGCTTTAGGTGGTTGTGCAGCTGGAGGTCACATAGACTGTCGTCTCTACATTCTCCTGTGCAATGTTCTGATACACCTTTGTTCCCCCAATGACCACTAGGCGTCCAGACCCAAAGCATGAAGCTTCCGCGGCCATGTTTCACAGGTGGGACGAGGTTCTGCTGTTGGTGTCCTTCCACTGTTGTCTTATCTGCTTATCTGTCCACAGAACATACACTTGGGTTCCTTCTCACCTCTTTCAGGAGCCCGTTGTGATCTTGGAGTGATATCAACAGGATACCGGCTCTTAGGTAGAGCAGCAGCAATGGTCCTGAAGGTTGCTGATGGTCCAGAGTGGTCGGTCAGTGATCAGACCTTGTGCGCTGCCTGTATTTAATGGATGAGGCACGTGTGAACGCCACCCTGTTCCAATCTCAGCTCCTTAATTCAAACACCTTAAACCAATCAGCTCTTGGAGAGCCTTAACATGGAGGTTCACTCACTGTTGCTTCTGGCCTGCACCGCATCTCAGCTCGTTCCAAACAGCTCGTTTACATCTTCCTGCAACTGTATTTATAGATTCAGTTACATCACACAATGGCACTAATCCAGGAGGTGTGCGGGAGGGTGGCACTTTAACAAGACGGAAGACCTTATTCTCTTTTCCTAAGCGAGGCTGCAGCATTCTTCCTGCACCCCCCCTTCAAATCAAGGCTGGCTGGAACTCTCTAAAAGGAGGAGAGGAGCGAGGGATTACAGTCAGAAAGGTATAGGGGAGGATGGGAAGGATTACAGCCGTGCAGGTGGAGGAGGGAGGGAGCAGTCACACAGAGAAGCGACACCTGTGAACCGCTTTAAAAACAACAAATGAAAAAAAA
>CM038705.1:1985990-1988490 GCA_021613375.1 Megaleporinus macrocephalus
AATATCCAGCGATTACTGAGTTCTCCCCACCAATGTCAACGTCTCGTTAGACCACTAGGTGCAGAAAGGGTTAACTCACGTTCTCTACTCGAGTCCTACCTCCCTGTAACACATACAGCCAGTGTGATTAGCTGAGGCCTTTCCCTGCTGTCACGTGACCCTCTGTAGCTACGTTGCTAACCACTACACCACCATACTAACCACTACACCACCATACTAACACTACACCACCATACTAAACACTACACCACCATACTAATCACTACACCACCGTACTAACCACTACACCACCATACTAACCACTACACCACCATAACTAACCACTACACCACCATACTAACCACTACACCACCATACTAACCACTACACCACCATACTAACCACTACACCACCATAATAACCACTACACCACCATACTAACCACTACACCACCATACTAACCACTACACCACCATAATAACCACTACACCACCATACTAACCACTACACCACTATACTAACCACTACACCACCATAATAACCACTACACCACCATACTAACCACTACACCACCATACTGACCACTACACCACTGTGCTGCCTATATATACAACATGTATTCTTATTCTCGTTATGGATCAATATTTGTGGTTAAACTGACTTACATTGAAATATATATATAATAATAAAACTAAAACATAATTCTTTATATTTAATGTTTTCTGAACTTTACAGCAGTAAATCCAGTTTTTTCTCACGTTGTAGTATGCTAGTGTTCTTTAAGTATTGGTGATACAATATACTTAAGCATATACACGATATATATATCAAGTTTGCTTAAAGAAGAAATTCATACATCATCTTCAGCGTTTATATTTGTTATGCTCTTTAACAAAAGCCTGAAGGTCAAACATCATTAAGGTTAAGAAAACATTAGGAATATTAGAGTCATCACAGCGAACCCGCTCGTCTCCTCCTGTTCTCCTCTAAACAGTAAGAGCACAGCGGAGAAAACAGGAGGTGGGAAAGCTGTCGCGCTGAGCGCGGATCAAAACTAAGCCAGAGATGTTTTCTCTGAATAAGACGCGCTGGGAAGAAAAGCATTAGCCGCCTTAAACGGGCTGCGGAGGATCATTTCCTCAGACGAGTCAGTGAAAGACAAACAGATACAGTTCCTCTCGCGAGGAGCCGGTGACGCACCACCGCTGACGTTCATGAAGATACAGGTTTCACTCCCGGCAGGTACCGGCCCGGCCGGGCGCCTCAGCTGCAGGACGCGGTTAGGTTTGACATGTAAAGTCATTTTCTTGCCGTGTTCAGGTTTAGGAGCTGCCTCCTGACTCACTTCTGTATTCGGTATGTGCAGAAGTTACAGTCTGCGTGAAGCTTTGAAGTTTGTCATGTGTGCTATTAACCAGCTAGTCCTAGTTAATTATATAAATATATAAATATCTCATTAAATATGTAAATGAAGTAAATACAATTATAAAACATGGTGCTCTGAGGTGAAACCACACCCAAGCTGAGGAACAGTCTCACCATGTTCCTCAGCGCTGTGGTCAGGTACTCACTGATCCCACCACCATCCAGACCTAATGTTTACATATCAAAATAAGGACCAACCTACATTCAGCTGGGACTAGCTGAGCCGCCGTTAGGGTTTACTAGCCTGCATCTTCTAAAGACTTTAGACTTTAGATGAACTGGATCTTCAGAAGATCTAATACAGACCTGGTGCAGTTTTATATACAGGACAGTAGAGCAGTAGAGTCACTGGTTGGTGTCTAGCCAGGCCACACTGTAAGATCACTGGAAGCCTCAGCTCTCCATCAACATCCTACATCTCAATACATCACTCCAGCTCTTCTCCATCCTTCTCATCTTTCTCAGGAAACCTTAATAAGGAGCGTATCTGCCAGTTCTGACTCCAGTGTTTACAGTGTTATGATACGTTACGTGCGGCTCCAGTGCCGCCTCGAGTCCTGAACACAACACGCAGCTGTTCTTCATGTGTAACACGTTTAGAATCAAAGCTCTGAATTTACTTTAACAGACTTTAACAAACAGACCAACAAACAAATCAGCAGCGCACACAGTCAGCAGGGAGTGAACATATGCTTCGTTATTCCTAGAAAGCCCGAATCAGCCAGAACTGAGAATTAGGACTGTTTATTGGCCAACATGTCCATCGGGTTTAGCAGGAATGATAATGCTATTACAATAAGAGTCCCACATAATTATATAAATGATTAATTTAGTAACACTTTATATATTAACACAGCTAATACTTATGTGCATTATTATTATTATTATTATTATTATGATTTTGTTTTTTTTATTATTAGTAGTAGTTGCTGTTGTTGTGGTGACAGAATAATCCCTAATAAACATTGGGCCTCATTCACCAACCAGTCGTCTTAATCAGCTCTCAGCCAACAAGAAGTAAACATATACTTCATTATTCGTAGAAAGCCAGAATCAGCCAGAACTGGGAATTAGCAGGACTGATAATGCTATCACA
>CM038705.1:1993490-2060990 GCA_021613375.1 Megaleporinus macrocephalus
AGACATAGACAGAGTGGTGAATACAGAGAGAGAGAGAGAGACATAGACAGAGTGGTGAATACAGAGAGAGAGAGAGAGAGAGAGAGAGAGAGAGAGATAGATAGAGTGGTGAATACAGAAAGAGAAAGAGAGAGAGAGATAGACAGAGTGGTGAATACAGAGAGAGAGAGAGAGAGAGAGAGAGATAGACAGAGTGGTGAATAGAGAGAGAGAGAGATAGACAGAGTGGTGCATACAGAGAGAGAGAGAGAGAGAGAGAGAGAGAGAGAGAGAGAGAGTGGTGAATACAGAGAGAGAGAGAGTGGTGAATACAGAGAGAGAGAGAGAGAGTGGTGAATACAGAGAGAGAGAGAGAGAGAGAGAGAGAGAGAGAGAGTGGTGAATACAGAGAGAGAGAGAGAGAGTGGTGAATACAGAGAGAGAGAGAGAGAGAGAGAGAGAGAGAGAGAGAGAGAGGTGAATACAGAGAGAGAGAGAGAGAGAGAGAGAGAGAGAGAGAGAGTGGTGAATACAGAGAGAGAGAGAGAGAGAGAGAGAGAGTGGTGAATACAGAGAGAGAGAGAGAGAGTGGTGAATACAGAGAGAGAGAGAGAGAGATAGAGAGAGAGAGTGGTGAATACACAGAGAGAGAGAGAGAGAGAGAGAGAGAGAGAGAGAGAGAGAGAGAGAGAGTGGTGAATACAGAGAGAGAGAGAGAGCTCCCAGGGGGGCCGCTGAGTTTCAGGTTTGTTGTGTGTTGTGGTTTCGTTTGGGGGTCTTTAAACTCACCGAGGAAGGCGGAGGGTGAGACTGTTCCGTTGCTACGGGAGACCATGACGCTGATCCCCGTCTCCACGAAGGGCACTGAGAAGTCGATAACCTCCGACCTCTCCTCGTTAATCGTGAGCGAGCCGATCGCCATGTCTGCCCGCTTGTACACCACCTGGTGGACGGGAGGAATAACAGAGTAACTTCAGGACAAACTATAACAACCCATATCTTACACCCTAGTACACTCTATAACACACTATTACACTCTACAGCACTTTATTACACTCTACTACACCCTACTACACTCTACTACAGTCTATTACACTCTATTACACCCTACTACACTCTATTACACCCTATTACACTTTACTACACTCTATTACAATCTACTACACTCTATTACAGTGTATTACACTGTATAACACTTTATTACACTCTACAGCACTTTATTACACTCTACTACACCCTACTACACTCTACTACAGTCTGTTACACTCTACTACAGTCTGTTACACTCTATTACACTCTATTACACCCTACTACACTCTATTACACCCTATTACACTTTACTACACTCTATTACACCCTACTACACTCTATTACAATCTACTACACTCTATTACAGTGTATTACACTCTATAGCACCCTATTACACTCTACAGCACTATTACACTCTACTACACTCTACTACACTCTATTACACTCTATTACACCCTACTACACTCTATTACACCCTACTACTCTCTATTACACTCCATTACACCCTACTACACCCTATTACACTTTACTACACTCCATTACACCCTACTACACTCTATTACAATCTACTACTCTCTATTACACCCTACTACACTCTATTACACCCTATTACACTTTAGTACACTCTATTACAATCTACTACACTCTACTATACTCTACTACACTCTATTACACCCTATTACACTTTACTACACTCCATTACACCCTACTACACTCTATTAGAATCTACTACACTCTATTACACCCTACTACACTCTATTACACCCTATTACACTTTACTACACTCTATTACACCCTACTACTCTCTATTACACTCCATTACACCCTACTACACCCTATTACACTTTACTACACTCCATTACACCCTACTACACTCTATTACAATCTACTACTCTCTATTACACCCTACTACACTCTATTACACCCTATTACACTTTAGTACACTCTATTACAATCTACTACACTCTACTATACTCTACTACACTCTATTACACCCTATTACACTTTACTACACTCCATTACACCCTACTACACTCTATTACAATCTACTACACTCTATTACACCCTACTACACTCTATTACACCCTATTACACTATACTATACTCTACTACACTCTATTACACCCTATTACACTTTACTACACTCTATTACACCCTACTACACTCTATTACAATCTACTACACTCTATTACACCCTACTACACTCTATTACAATCTACTACACTCTACTACACCCTACTACACTCTACTACAGTGTATTATACTCTATTACACTCTATTACACCCTACTACACTCTATTACACTATACTAAACTCTATTACGCTCTACTACACTCTATTACACCCTACTACACTCTATTACACCCTACTACACTTTACTATACTCTATTACACTCTACTATACTCTATTACACCCTACTACACTCTATTACATTCTACTACACTATTACATTCCACTACACACTACTACACCCTACTACACTCTATCACAATCTACTACACTCTATTACACTCTACTACACTCTACTACACTCCACTACACTCTGTTACACCCTAGTACACTCTATAACACTCTATTACACTCTACTACACCCTACTACACTCTACTACAGTCTATTACACTCCATTACACCCTACTACACTCTATTACACCCTATTACACTTTACTACACTCTATTACACCCTAATACACTCTATTACAATCTACTACACTCTATTACACCCTACTACACTTTATTACACCCTATTACACTTTACTACACTCTATTACACTCTACTACACTCTAATATACTCTACTACACTCTACTATACTCTACTACACTCTACTATACTCTACTACACTCTACTACACTCTACAACACTCTATTACACTCTACTGCGCTCTACTACACTATTACACTCTACTACACTTTACTACACTCTACTACACTATTATACTCTACTACACTCTATTACACTCTACTGCGCTCTACTACACTCCACTACACTATTACACTCTACTACACTCTATTACACTCTACTACACCCTACTACACTCTACTACACCCTACTACACTCTACTACAGTCTATTACACTCTATTACACCCTACTACACTCTATTACACTCTATTACACTCTACTACACTATTACACTCTACTTCACTCTACTAGACTATTACACTCTACTACACTCTACTACACTATTACACTCTACTACACTCTTCCAAGGTCTCATTGTTTCCTTTTACAATATTAACATATAAAAACACAGTCGGATTAAAATCAGGTCTAAATAAGGTTCCTCAGTAGCAGCATGTTTAAGGTATGTAAGAATTGGGGCAGTCTACATTTGTTGAGTGCATACTATGACATAATATGCTGCCTACGTAGGGAGCTCACTAGGTTTTGAGACAGACCCATAACAGTCAGATAGATAGAGGCTCTGTCCCAAACCCTAGTGAGTATGTAAGTAGGCTGTCTAGGTAGTGAGTGTGTAAGTAGGCTGTCTAGGTAGTGAGTGTGTAAGTAAGCTGTCTAGGTAGTGAGTGTGTAAGTAGGCTGTCTAGGTAGTGAGTGTGTAAGTAGGCTGTCTAGGTAGTGAGTGTGTAAGTAAGCTGTCTAGGTAGTGAGTATGTAAGTAGGCTGTCTAGGTAGTGAGTGTGTAAGTAGGCTGTCTAGGTAGTGAGTGTGTAAGAAGGCTGTCTAGGTAGTGAGAGTGTAAGTAGGCTGTCTAGGTAGTGAGTGTGTAAGTAGGCTGTCTAGGTAGTGAGTGTGTAAGTAGGCTGTCTAGGTAGTGAGTGTGTAAGTAGGCTGTCTAGGTAGTGAGTGTGTAAGTAGACTGTCTAGGTAGTGAGTGTGTAAGTATCAGTGTTCTCTCCTCATCTCTCCTCATAAAACAGATTACTGAGACGCTCTAGTTAGAGAGAGACTGCGTCATGGCTTGTTCCCGCCCACTGCAGCACACCACCGGTGGTTTACCTGGTTGCTAAGCAACCGGCCGGCATCCAAAACAATAGCCAGAGGCTTAAAACTCTGCTAGTATAAATGCTAATGTCTGGAGTATAAAGTGTAAATGGTGAAGGACTCGTTACAGAGTTGATAATAAAATACTGTTTTGTGTGATTATATGACCAGAAACACATTAAAACTCCAGAGAATCAAAATAACTTACATTTTAAAACCACTTCACTGCTCCTAGATTAGCCTGCGGTGCATCATGGGATTGTCTTAGCAGCTGAGGAAGCGTTCAATACTTCTTAAAATCAGGTCTAAATAAGGTTCCTCAGTAAACAGCATGTTTAAGGTATGTAAGAATTGGGACAGTCTACATGCTGCCTATGTAGGAGCTCAGTAGGATTTGAGACGGACCCATAGTTTGATCAGAAGGTTTGGGGCAGACGTGCTTTCTTCCCTCTGTTTAGCAGAAGGAACATTAAAGCTACGGGGCAACTGAAATAAAGTTACACTGATCCAAACTATCTTCTAGATTCTTCAAAGCTCTGCACTCTCTTGGCATTCTCCACAGCGGCTTTATGAGGAGCCACCTGGGACGTCCTTCCGAGCGCTGAAGAACATACACATGTGCGAGAGAGAGAGAGAGAGAGAGAGAGAGAGAGAGAGAGAGAGAGAGAGAGAGAGAGAGAGAGAGACTGGCTGCGGGGAGCGTTTCAGAAAAGATGCTTTTCCTTTGCATGTTTTTTTTCTTTCTTTCTTTCTCAGGGTCCCGAGCGGCACCAGCCTCTGAGCGTCTCCCAGCTGCCGGGAGCTCGGTCCCCAGTGGTGCCGGCGCCCGGAGGTTCTGGACACTTTCTTTTGGTCCAGAATGTAAAAAACAACAGATATACAGACGCTGTGTAATCTCAGCTGTGAGAATATTTGTCTCGGATATACCAATCAATCAATCAGTCAACCCTTATTTACACTCGGGGGGACGTTGAGGGAGACCCCCATTTACAATGTCGCAGAGCATTACAATTATCAAACAAAAAGCAACTGAAGATAAATTAAAATTAATTTTAATAAGTACTTAAATGTAAAAGAAACAATAAGAACAGACACAAAATTAAGATAAATCATAAAAGAAAAACTGATAAAACCTGAATAAGTACAAAAAAAGTAAAAAATCTATAAAAATAGATATAAATATAGTAGTAAAACATAAAATAGTAAAATAAATAATAATAAAAAAATAAAAGTAATTGTAACGTAGAGCAGACGTGGAGGCCGGATGCAAGTGCAGGCGGGAATATAGTTATTAAGAAACTAAACAGAAGATAAATTAAAATTAATTTTAATGAGTACTTATAATGTAAAAGAAACAATAGAAACACCTACAAAATTAAGATAAATCATAAAAGAAAAACTGATAAAAACTGATTGAGTAAAAAAAAAGTAAAAAATCAATGAAAATAGATATAAATGTAGTAAAACATGAAATAGTAAAAGAAATAATAATAAAAAAATAAAAGTAATTGTAACGTAGGGCAGACATGGAGGCCGGATGCAAGAGCAGGCGGGAATATAGTTACTAAGAAACTAAACAGAAGATAAATTAAAATTAATTTTAATTAGTACTTATAATGTAAAAGAAACAATAAGAACAGCCACAAATTTAAGATAAATCATAAAAGAAAAACTAATAAAACCTGAATAAGTACAAAAAAAAATCAATAAAAATAGATATAAATATAGTAGTAAAACATAAAATAGTAAGAGAAATAATAATAAAAAAATAAAAGTAATTGTAACGTAGGGCAGACATGGAGGCCGGATGCAAGAGCAGGTGGGAATATAGTTATTAAGAAACTAAACAGAAGATAAATTAAAATTAATTTTAATTAGTACTTAAATGTAAAAGAAACAATATAAACAGATAAAATTAAGATAAATCATAAAAGAAAAACTGATAAAACCTGAATAAGTACAAAAAAAAATCAATAAAAATAGCTATAAATATAGTAGTAAAACATAAAATAGTAAAAGAAATAATAATGAAAAAATAAAAGTAATTGTAACGTAGGGTAGACGTGGAGGCCGGATGCAAGTGCAGGCGGGAATATAGTTAAGAAACTAAACAGAAGATAAATTAAAATTAATTTTAATGGAGTACTTATAATGTAAAAGAAACAATAAGAACAGCCACAAAATTAAGATAAATCATTAAAGAAAAACAGATAAAAACTGAATGAGTAAAAAAAAGTAAAAAATTAATGAAAATAGATATAAATATAGTAGTAAAACATAAAATAGTAAAAGAAATAATAATAAAAAAATAAAAGTAATTGTATCGTAGGGCAGACATGGAGGCCGGATGCAAGTGCAGGCGGGAATATAGTTGCTAAGAAACTAAACAGAAGATAAATTAAAATTAATTTTAATTAGTACTTATAATGTAAAAGAAACAATAAGAACAGCCACAAAATTAAGATAAATCATAAAAGAAAAACTGATAAAACCTGAATAAGTACAAAAAAAAATCAATAAAAATAGATATAAATATAGCAGTAAAACATAAAATAGTAAAAGAAATAATAATAAAAAAATAAAAGTAATTGTAACGTAGGAGGCAGGATGCAAGTGCAGGTGGGAATATAGTTATTAAGAAACTAAACAGACGATAAATAAAGAAAACAAACAAACAAGAAACTAGAAACACTGACTACTGACAGATACAAACGAAAGCACAGCTGAGATGAACCTAAATCCAGACTAACCAGACAACCAGGGATAAATACAGGAGCGAACAAAGAACACCTGGGGCTAATCAAGGGGGACACAACACCATCAGGTGAGGGGCGGAGACAGAGGACGTGACAAAACAGATCCACATGGCGGGAAAGATAAACACAAGCACATGGGAATGTAAACAAAGAGGGAGAACCAATAATAATAATAATAATAATAATAATAATAATAATAATAATAATAATAATAATAATAATAATAATAATAGAGTAATGAAAATCAAGACAAGAATGGTAAAGAATTAATTTATAAAAAAATTAATAATTAAAAAAAATTATAAAACATTGACGGGTCATACGGAGGTGGTTAAAAATAAAGAGTTTAGAATGACAAGGAACCTGAAGCTGATCCAATCACTGGAGCGAGTTCTACTATTCTCAGTGAACATTGTTGTGACATATGATGGCATGCGGCCAGAAAGTGCTATAAAAATAAAAAGAAACCAATGTTTTTTTTGACGCACATCAAGAGAAGACCAGCCGACGTGTTCGTATAGTAAACAGTGATGTGTGTGCTGTAGGGGTCTCCAGTAATAAACCTTAATATACATCTCAAGCATGTGAGGTTAAAGGGCCCATCACCTCCAGTCACATGACCGTCCAGCCTCTCTTTACATCTTAAAATGAAACAGGTGTTTGTGTTACCGTGCCTTTAAGACTGGTTCAGGATCATATGCTCTGTTCTGATTGGCTGGCCAGTATTAGGTCTCATTCAGAAAAGCACTCAGAGGTGGAACACTCCTTAGAACTTCAATATGAGTGGGCGGGGCTAGACTGCTGTAGACTGAATAGGAGGATATATGTAAATGAACTGGTTACTGTAACATCACAGAAACAATGAATTTAAGAACAGGCTGACTTAGCAGCTTAGTGTGCGTATACGGGCTGTCTGGTCCGAGAGTGAACAGTGAAAATCACTTCAGAGGTGAATTTTTTTTTTCTATGATATGGGCTGTTTAAAGTCTCTCTCTCTGCAGCCCCCTCTAGTGGCCAGAATGGAAGCCGATATCTTTAATTACTAAATAAGTTGTTTTCTCTGAGATGAACTACGCCGTTGTTGTCTCTCTGAATATGATATGAGTTACAATTACAGTTAATTACAATATATACATTTTATATATATATATATATATATATATATATATATATATATATATATATATATATATATATATATATATATATATATATTTCAGTGGGGAACCGTCATGGCCCTCTACGCCCTAAATTATTTTTAACACACACACACACACACACACACACACACACACATCATTTTATTTTATCTACTTTACAACAGCGGTGGTCCCGCTGTTCATGCTGTCAGGCTTTCAGCAGGTTCGGACACAAACGCTAGCTTTAAATAAACAATACTTTTAATTAACCAAAACAAACATAAACGAAGGGTAAACAAATGGGATACACACACAGAGCTAACATTACCTATACCAACAAAGATGGACTGCAAACACAGGGTATAAGACAAGACAGGGAATACGAAACACCTGGACACGAGAGGGGTTACAGATACGGGTCAGGTGGGAGGCGGAGACACTAGGAGCACATGATAACAACAGAAGCACATGGACAGGATGTAAACAAACAGGTGAGGGGAACAGGGCGGAGCATGACACATGTACAGAGGGGGCCAGGCAGTTATAATTCAGAGCCATACCAATTTCAAACAGTAAAACTGACCAATCATATCTTCCCTCTAAGTGGGCGGGGCTTAACTGTATGATCATTTCTGCCTGCTGTGGTGACGCTAGCTGGAGAAACAGTTAGCTAGCACTAGGCTACCACCGCACGATGGAAGCTCATGCCCCGCCCCCAGACTGTCAAAACCACGCCCTCTGAAAACTTGAGCACAAATAATCAAATCGCGAGAGTAAATATAACATTAAATGAGGAAAAAAATATATATATTTTTACACCAGTAGAACCTGTTAGGCCACATGACCAACATGGTGACCAGCTTTTGGAATGAGAAGGTGAGTGAGTGACATATCAAACCAGTAACAGAAAAAACACAGCTGTGCTTCATGTTCGAACAGCGAGTCTATGTGAAACCAGAAAATGATAAGGTCTACAGAATGTGCTGGAGTGCTGTCCACCATGTGTGAGTGAGTTCTCCCAGTGCTGATGAACTTCCACCAAAACATCTGGCTAAATGCTGCACAGGCATCTTTAGGATGAACAACATTCAGTAGGATTTTGGCTGTGTCTCAAATCCTACTGAGCTCCTACATAGGCAGCATTCTACGTCATAGTACGCGCTCCCGACACGTAGACTGTCCCAATACTTACATACCTTAAACATGCTGTCTACTGAGGAACCTTATTTAGACCTGATTTTAAGAAGTATCGAACTCTTCCTCAGCCGCTAAGACAATCCCATGATGCACCGCAGGCTAATCTAGGATCAGTGAAGTGGTTTTAAAATGTGAGTTATTTTGATTCTCTGGAGTTTTAATGTGTTTCTGGTCATATAATCACACAGAACAGTATTTTATTATCAACTCTGTAACGAGTCCTTCACCATTTACACTTTTATACTCCAGACATTAGCATTTATGCTAGCTAGCTTTTAAGCCTCGGGCTGTTGTTTGAATGCTGGCTGGTATCTTAGCAACCAGCTAAACCACCGGTGGCGTGCTGCAGTGGGCGGGAACAAGCCGTGACGCAGTCTCTCTCTAACTAGAGCATCTCAGTAATCTGTTTTATGAGGAGAGAACGCTGCTACTTACACAGCTGACTACCTAGACAGCCTACTTAGACACTCACTAGGGTTTGGGACAGACCCCATATCTTCACAGAGTGAACAAGCGCGTTGGCTTGACCTCACAGACTGAAATCTGAAGTGGTAAAATCAGGAGAACACAGTGGCCACGGGTTTGGACCACTATGACCAGTACACTGCTGGGGAAACTACTTTTAATGGAAGTCAATGGAACCAGAATTTGTTCCAAATCATTACGATAAAGAGCCTTTAAGTAGAAGCCACATTCCAGTAGGCGTGCCCAAACTTTTGACTCGAGCCATATCTAAAGAAAGAGCTCCACAGCCCACCACTGTCAGCCCCAGGATAGGTGTGTTATTGACAGATGAGTGTTTGTGCACCTGTGTACCGACTCCCCTTCCACAGTTTATTCTGGTCGTGATGCCGCAGACCAGGCTGTAGTGATCACACGCCGACTGCTGTGTGTGTGCAAACAGCCGCCGCTGAACACACGCTGCAGCTTCCCGAGCGTGCGGAGGAGGCCGTCCCCGAGCGCTGCGAGAGCCCCCGTCTCTTCCATCACAATTCACAATGCACTCTTTTCTTTGATCACTCTCTCTCCTCGGCGGCCGCGCGGCGCCTGCGCGTGACGGAGCAGCTACGTTAAATCACCTACGTTAGAAGCTCCTCCAAAGCTCCTGTGACAGCTCCAACGCTGCAGCGAATTCAGAGAGGATGTGAGTGTGTGTGTGTGTGTGTGTGTGTGTGTGTGTGTGTGTGTGTGTGTGTGTGTTGGCGTAGCCTCCTGTTACAGTACCAAAAATTTACATTTCATAAAACTAAAATATTTTTTATATTCTGAAGTGGACATGGGGCGCAAACTGAGCTCGAGATCTGATCATTGTTTAGTTTAGACGTGTTAGTAAATTTTAGTGCACAGTTTATATTGATTTGCTGATTTTAACAGAAATTTAAAACATAAAAAACATATTACATGCTTTTACATGAGCATCATTTTGTGTTCTTTCCAATCAGCAGAGGAGAAATGTTCAGTAAGCTGGTAAACTTGGCCTGTAACTCAGAATGAGGCTAATGTCATTAGAACATCAGACAACACCTCTTTTTTATTGCTATTTCAGCTGATAAACACAGGCTCCATACTGTTAATTTTATTAGAACTTTATTCTGGACATAAATTTTATTAGAAATTCATTCTGCATATTAACATTTATTAGAACTTCATTCTGGATATTAATTTATTAGAACTTCATTCTGGATATTAATTTATTAGAACTTCATTCTGGATATTAATTTATTAGAACTTCATTCTGGACATTACGTTTTATTAAAGCTTCATTCTGGATATTTTCTTTTATGAGAACTTCATTCTGGACATTAAATTTATTAGAACTTCATTCTAGATATTATTATTTTTTAGAATGTCATTCTGGGTATTAACTTTTATTAAAACTTCATTCTGAATATTAAGTCTTATTAGAACTTCATTCTGGATATTGACCTTTGATAAAACTTCATTCTGGATATTGACCTTTGATAAAACTTCATTCTGGATATTGACTTTTATTAGAACTTCATTCTAGATGTAAATTTTATTAGAACTTCATTCTGAATATTAAGCTTTATTAAAACTTCATTCTGTATATTAACTTTTATTAGAACTTTATTCTAGATGTACATTTTATTAGAAATTCATTCTTCATATTAACTTTTATTAAAACTTCATTCTGGATATAAATTTTATTAGAACTTCATTCTGTATATTAACCTTTATTGGAACTTTATTCTGGCTGTAAATTTTATTGTAAGAACTTCATTCTGGATATAAAGTTTTATTAGAACTTCAGTCTAGATGTAAATTTTATTAGAACTTCATTCTGCATATTACTTTGTACTAAAACTTCATTCTGAATGTAAATTTTATTAAAACTTAATTTGGGACATTAATTTTATTAGAACTTCATTCTGGATATACATTTTATTAGAACTTCATTCTGCATATTAACATTTATTAAAACTTCATTCTGGATGTACATTTTATTAAAACTTAATTCTGGATGTAAATTTTATTAAAACTTCATTCTGGATATACATTTTATTAGAACTTCATTCTGGATGTAAATTTTATTAGAACTTCATTCTGGATATTGACTTTTGTTAAAACTTCATTCTAGATATAAATTTTTATTAGAACTTCATTCCAGATATTAATTTTATTATAACTTAATTTTGGACATAAATTTTATTAGAAATTCATTCTGCATATTAACATTTATTAGAACTTCATTCTGGATATTAATTTATTAGAACTTCATTCTGGACATTACGTTTTATTAAAGCTTCATTCTGGATATTTTCTTTTATGAGAACTTCATTCTGGACATTAAATTTATTAGAACTTCATTCTAGATATTATTATTTTTTAGAATGTCATTCTGGGTATTAACTTTTATTAAAACTTCATTCTGAATATTAAGTCTTATTAGAACTTCATTCTGGATATTGACCTTTGATAAAACTTCATTCTGGATATTGACCTTTGATAAAACTTCATTCTGGATATTGACTTTTATTAGAACTTCATTCTAGATGTAAATTTTATTAGAACTTCATTCTGAATATTAAGCTTTATTAAAACTTCATTCTGTATATTAACTTTTATTAGAACTTTATTCTAGATGTACATTTTATTAGAAATTCATTCTTCATATTAACTTTTATTAAAACTTCATTCTGGATATAAATTTTATTAGAACTTCATTCTGTATATTAACCTTTATTGGAACTTTATTCTGGCTGTAAATTTTATTGTAAGAACTTCATTCTGGATATAAAGTTTTATTAGAACTTCATTCTAGATGTAAATTTTATTAGAACTTCATTCTGCATATTAACATTTATTAGAACTTCATTCTGGATATTACTTTGTACTAAAACTTCATTCTGAATGTAAATTTTATTAAAACTTAATTTGGGACATTAATTTTATTAGAACTTCATTCTGGATATACATTTTATTAGATCTTCATTCTGCATATTAACATTTATTAAAACTTCATTCTGGATGTACATTTTATTAGAACTTCATTCTGGATGTAAATTTTATTAGAACTTCATTCTGGATATTGACTTTTGTTAAAACTTCATTCTAGATATAAATTTTTATTAGAACTTCATTCCAGATATTAATTTTATTATAACTTAATTTTGGATGTAAATTTTATTAGAACTTCATTCTGAATATTAACTTTTATTAGAACTTCATTCTGGATGTAAATTTTATTAGAACTTCATTCTGGACATTACGTTTTATTAAAGCTTCATTCTGGATGTAAATTTTATTAGAACTTCATTCTGGATATTCATTTTATTAGAAATACATTTTAGATGTAAATTTTATTAGAACTTATTCTGCATATTAACTTTTATTTAAACTTCATTCTGGATGTAAATTTTATAAGAACTTCATTCTGGATATTACCTTTATTAGAACTTCATTCTGAATGTAAATTTTATAAGAACTTCATTCTGGATATTACCTTTATTAGAACTTCATTCTGAATGTAAATTTTATTAGAACTTCATTCTTGATGTTAACTTTTATAAGAACTTCATTCTGGATATTAACTTTCATTGGCAGCTCATTCATCATTCTGAACACATCTACAGATTTTTCAATTTTATTTACAGCTCCTGTCTGATGATCTGAAAGCTGTGATGTTTTTCAGAATCACTTCATAGATTTGCATAAATTAGAATACTAGGAAATAGAGGGTTTTATTACCTCCCTGAGAAAAACTCAGCCAACACTGGAGGAGTGCTGATGAAGTTGTTTGCATGGGGGGGGGGTTGTTCTACAGTCTGGGGGCCTGTGGGGTGGGGGGTCAGTTCTGCTGCGAGCCAGATCAAAGTAGCATGCGCGCCCACTCGGCCTGAGAGAATAACCTTTAGCCCAGTGCGGAGGGGCCTGCGCTGACAGCTGATTGGCTGAGCATCAGCCCGTGCAGAAAAAGGACTGACGGCGGCGGAAGGAGTGACTGAGCAATGGTGTGATCCTTAATAAGAGCCAAAGGGGAAATAGAGGAGTGAAGGAAGAGATAGAACGGGGCGAGATAGGAGGAAGACAAAAGTGAGGGAAGAAAGCCGGAGAGAGGGAGACGCAGACGGAGAGAGAGAGAGAAAATAGAACGTGAAGAATACAGATAAAGTGAGAGAGGAAATGGAAAAAGAGGCAGATGGAGAAAAGAGCTGCTCCGATTCCCTAGCAACCGTCTCCAGCGGGCCTCCCCTGGGGGGTGTGAGCACCACAGCGGGGTCTGTCTCTCCAAACAACACACGCACACTCAGACGCACAAGCGCGGGCATATCCGAGACACGCTTCTGAGAGTGGTATGAAAGCGAGGCAGTGTGCGAGGCAGTGTGCGAGGCAGCGTGCGAGGCGCTCGTGGGCGCCGTGTTAAAAAGGGTGCGCTGTGTTTTCTGGCGGTGGTCTTGCGGGCGAGCCGAGACACGGGCCGAGAATCCAGCCATTAAACACAACACTTCACAGCCTCCGTGTTACATCACACAACAACAGAGAGCATCACCCACTCGTTCACACGCTTACACGCTCGCACGCTCGTACCCAACACGCTCACTTCATCAGACTGTGTAGCACTTCCCATCACGCCTTCACACCCACACACGGGGTTAAACACTCAGAGCACAACACAATCGCACAACAAACAATCCCATCATCCACACCAACATCTACACAAAATATCCCATCATCCACCCCAACATCTACACAAACAATCCCATCATCCACCCCAACTTCTACACAAACAATCCCATCATTCACACCAACATCTACACAAACAATCCCATCATCCACCCCAACATCTACACAAACAATCCCATCATCCACCCCAACATCTACACAAACAATCCCATCATCCACCCCAACATCTACACAAACAATCCCATCATTTACACGAACATCTACACAAACAATCCCATCATCCACCCCAACATCTACACAAACAATTCCATCATCCACCCCAACATCTACACAAACAATCCCATCATTCACACCAACATCTACACAAACAATCCCATCATCCACCCCAACATCTACACAAACAATCCCATCATTTACACGAACATCTACACAAACAATCCCATCATCCACCCCAACATCTACACAAACAATCCCATCATCCACCCCAACATCTACACAAACAATCCCATCATTCACACCAACATCTACACAAACAATCCCATCATCCACCCCAACATCTACACAAACAATCCCATCATCCACCCCAACATCTACACAAACAATCCCATCATTCACACCAACATCTACACAGACAATCCCATCATCCACCCCAACATCTACACAAACAATCCATCATCCACCCCAACATCTACACAAACAATCCCATCATTCACACCAACATCTACACAAACAATCCCATCATCCACCCCAACATCTACACAAACAATCCCATCATTCACCCCAACATCTACACAAACAATCCCATCATTCACACCAACATCTACACAAACAATCCCATCATTTACACGAACCTCTACACAAACAATCCCATCATCCACCCCAACATCTACACAAACAATCCCATCATTCACACCAACATCTACACAAACAATCTCATCATTCACACCAACATCTACACAAACAATCCCATCATCCACCCCAACAGCTACACAAACAATCCCATCATCCACCCCAACATCTACACAAACAATCCCATCATCCACCCCAACATCTACACAAACAATCTCATCATTCACACCAACATCTACACAAACAATCCCATCATTTACACGAACATCTACACAAACAATCCCATCATCCACCCCAACATCTACACAAACAATCCCATCATTCACACCAACATCTACACAAACAATCTCATCATTCACACCAACATCTACACAAACAATCCCATCATTCACCCCAACATCTACACAGACAATCCCATCATTCACACCAACATCTACACAAACAATCCCATCATCCACCCCAACAGCTACACAAACAATCCCATCATCCACCCCAACATCTACACAAACAATCCCATCATCCACCCCAACATCTACACAAACAATCTCATCATTCACACCAACATCTACACAAACAATCCCATCATTCACACCAACATCTACACAAACAATCCCATCATCCACCCCAACATCTACACAAACAATCCCATTATCCACCCCAACATCTACACAAACAATCCCATTATCCACACCAACATCTACACAAACAATCCCATCATTCACCCCAACATCTACACAAACAATCCCATCATCCACCCCAACATCTACACAAACAATCTCATCATTCACACCAACATCTACACAAACAATCCCCTAATTCACCCCAACATCTACACAAACAATCCCATCATCCACACCAACATCTACACAAACAATCCCATCATCCACACCAACATCTACACAAACAATCCCATCATTCACCCCAACATCTACACAAACAATCCCATCATCCTCCCCAACATCTACACAAACAATCCCATCATCCACCCCCACATCTACACAAACAATCCCATCATTCACACCAACATCTACACAAACAATCCCTAATTCACCCAACTTCTACACAAACAATCCCATCATCCTCCCCAACATCTACACAAACAATCCCATCATCCACACCAACATCTACACAAACAATCCCATCATTCACACCAACATCTACACAAACAATTCCCTAATTCACCCCAACTTCTACACAAACAATCCCATCATCCACCCCAACATCTACACAAACAATCCCATCATTCACACCAACATCTACACAAACAATCCCATCATTCACACCAACATCTACACAAACAATTCCCTAATTCACCCCAACATCTACACAAACAATCCCATCATCCACCCCAACATCTACACAAACAATCCCATCATCCACCCCAACATCTACACAAACAATCCCATCATTCACCCCAACATCTACACAAACAATCCCATCATTCACACCAACTTCTACACAAACAATCCCATCATTCACCCCAACATCTACACAAACAATCCCATCATTCACCCCAACATCTACACAAACAATCCCATCATTCACACCAACATCTACACAAACAATTCCCTAATTCACCCCAACTTCTACACAAACAATCCCATCATTCACCCCAACATCTACACAAACAATCCCATCATTCACACCAACTTCTACACAAACAATCCCATCATTCACCCCAACATCTACACAAACAATCCCATCATTCACACCAACATCTACACAAACAATCCCATCATCCACCCCAACATCTACACAAACAATCCCATCATTTACACGAACATCTACACAAACAATCCCATCATCCACCCCAATATCTACACAAACAATCCCATCATCCACCCCAACATCTACACAAACAATCCCATCATTCACACCAACATCTACACAAACAATCCCATCATTTACACGAACAATTCCACGTCTACTTCTATTAATGCCGTCATCTACACAGAGAGAACCAAAACCTTCTTCACTTTCAATGTAAGTCAATGGAAGCAGAAGGTACTTTGGAGCATTTCTATTGGTCCATTCATTCTAAATCATTCACACGTTGTAAACCGCAGCTGTCGGCATTCTTTAGCGCGTTCGCTAAACTGCAGCGTGAAACTTGCTGGTTCAAATATACACACTGTAGCAACAACATGGGGCTCAGAGCTCGGTCTGGACGTTCAGGTGTGAAGATGCTCCAGGTCAGGCCTCCAGCTCCAACCAGTGAACCGCTCTGAACTTTTTAAAGGTGCACTGATCAACTCCTGCAAATCCCAGGAGACTGACGCTGCAGGCTGGGCCGAAGTCTCTGAACCCAAAGGCAAACGGAACCAGTAGGCTTGTCTCCGCGTCTCTGTCCTATACCGTAACGTCAGGACTGTACAGCTGCACGCTTCTCCACAAGTCAGTGATACCAGAAATGATATCAGGCTGTTCTGGAGATTTCTATTGGTCCATTCATCATGAATTTTTCACACAGTATTAAGGGCGGCTGTCGTGTTCCAATGATGTAGATCAATTCTTTGAACAGTGAAGATACATACAGTATATATACAGTGACGGAGGAAGAGGGGGGCAGTAAACTAAGGGGGGGGGGGGGGGGGGGGGGGGGGAAGTAAACTCTCACTGTGCTCTTCTTCGCTCAGGTGCTCACACTGCTGTTAACAAGAGACCACTGAGCTGCTCTGACTTTGAAAGCATGGGCACCTTAACAGAGAGCAAGAGAAAGAAAGAGAAAGAGAGAGCAGAGAGAGAGAGAGAGGGAGAGAGGTAGAGAGATAGGGGGAAGGGAGAGGGAGAGAGAGAGACAGCAAGAGAAAGAGAGAGAGAGAGAGAGAGAGAGAGAGAGGTAGAGAGATAGGGGGGAAGGGAGAGGGAGAGAGAGAGCAAGAGAAAGAAAGAGAAAGAGAGAGAGAGCAGAGAGAGAGAGAGAGAGAGGGAGAGAGGTAGAGAGATAGGGGGGAAGGGAGAGGGAGAGAGAGAGCAAGAGAAAGAGAGAGAGAGAGATAGAGAGAGAGTGAGAGAGGGAGAGAGGTAGAGAGATAGGGGGGAAGGGAGAGGGAGATAGAGAGAGAGAGCAAGAGAAAGAGAGAGAGAGAGAGAGAGAGAGAGAGAGAGAGAGAGAGAGAGAGAGAGAGAGAGAGAGAGAGAGAGAGGGGGGGGAAGGGAGAGGGAGAGAGAGAGCAAGAGAAAGAAAGAGAAAGAGAGAGAGAGCAGAGAGAGAGAGAGAGGGAGAGGTAGAGAGATAGGGGGAAGGGAGAGGGAGAGAGAGAGCAAGAGCAAGAGAAAGAGAGAGAGAGAGAGAGAGAGATAGAGAGAGAGAGGGAGAAAGAGGGAAAGGAGAGGGGAGTGAGAGAGAGAGGGAGACAGAGAGATATATAGAGAGAGAGAGCAAGGAAAAGAGAGAGAGAGAGAAAGAGAAAACAGAGAGAGACAGCGAGACAAAGAGAGAGAGAACACTCACAGAAAGAGAACAGAGAGAGAGAGGGAGAGAGGAAGAAAGAGAGAAAGGGAGAGGAATAGAAAGAGAGAGAGAGAGAGAGGGGAGTAAGAGATGGAGATAGGGAGAAAGAGGGAGAGAGAGAGGGATAGTGAAAGAAGGAGAGAGAGAGAGAAGGAGAGATATATATAGAGAGCGGTACAGAGATACAGAGAGAGAGACAGTGAGGGAGGACCGGCGAGCAGCAGCAGTGAGGAGCTGAGGAGCTGGAGGGCTGGTGTAGGAGAGGGGCTGAGGGTCCGGACTGTGAGTTTAATTTGTGTGTAAAATAAACTGCAGGCTAGATCTCCCCCCGGAGCGGCCCCTCACTACAACCCCGACCCGCCTCACAACCAGCCGGCGGTTTCACTACTGAAGCTGAAACAAACGTCCTTCAGAAACTTCTACTGTACTGATCCATCCAGAACCTCCGGCTCACACTGACTACCTGGAGCCTGTGGAGACGCAGCGGAGGAGCAGGTTCTCATCACCTTACAGGTTCCTCTGCTCCCAACACCACCCGCTCACGTACCTGCTGAAAACTTAGATTCCCAACTTTTACACAATGCTGGTTTTGATGGCTGTACAGATCAAAGGCGCTGGATCTGAATTATTAAAGCTGTTTGTTTTGATTGGGCGTCAGGTGCGCCGGCTCATTCTCTCGCGCTGTCCTGATGAAACCACGCGCCTGGACTGCGGACTGTTTACGTCCTCGCTGAGGAATTCCGTCTCGCGGCCCTGAGGGGCCGACATCTCTGACTCCGAGCCTGAGCTCCCACCCCGCAGCACACAGCGGAGTTTGTTTACACTCAGATACCAGAGCGACCTGTTAACAAGACTGAAAATTCTCAAACCCGTCCAATATAGTGAAACACCCACATATACACACACTAGTGAACATACACACACTAGTGAACATACACACACTAGGAGGCAGTGAAACACCCACATATACACACACTAGTAAACATACACACTAGTGAACATACACACACTAGGAGGCAGTGAAACACCCACATATACACACAGTAGTGAACATACACACACTAGGAGGCAGTGAAACACCCACATATACACACAGTAGTGAACATACACACATTAGGAGGCAGTGAAACACCCACATATACACACAGTAGTGAACATACACACACACTAGTGAACATACACACACACTAGGGCGCAGTGAAACACTCACATATACACACACTAGTGAACATACATACACACTAGTGAACATACACACACTAGGAGGCAGTGAAACACCCACATATACACACACTAGTGAACATACATACACACTAGTGAACATACACACACTAGAAGGCAGTGAAACACCCACATATACACACACTAGTAAACATACACACTAGTGAACATACACACACTAGGAGGCAGTGAAACACCCACATATACACACACTAGTGAACATACACACACACTAGGGCGCAGTGAAACACCCACATACACACAAACTAGTGAACATACACACACACTAGGGGGCAGTGAAACACCCACATACACACAAACTAGTGAACATACACACACACTAGGGGGCAGTGAAACACCCACATACACACCAAATAGTGAACATACACACACACTAGTGAACATACACACACACTAGGGGGCAGTGAAACACCCACATACACACAAACTAGTGAACATACACACACACTAGGGGGCAGTGAAACACCCACATACACACAAACTAGTGAACATACACACACACTAGTGAACATACACACACACTAGGGGGCAGTGAAACACCCACATACACACCAAATAGTGAACATACACACACACTAGTGAACATACACACACACTAGGGGGCAGTGAAACACCCACATACACACCAAATAGTGAACATACACACACACACTAGTGAACATACACACTAGGGGCAGTGAAATACTCACATACACACACACACACACACTAGTAAACATACACACTAGGGGGCAGTGAAATACTCACATACACACACACACTAGTAAACATACACACTAGGGGGTAGTGAAACACCCACATACACACAAACTAGTGAACATACACACACACACACACTAGTGAACACACACACACACACACACACACACACACACTAGTGAACATACATACACACTAGTGAACATACACACACACTAGTGAACACACACACTAGGGGGTAGTGAAACACCCACATATACACACATTAGTGAACATACACACTAGGGGGTAGTGAAACACCCACATACACACACACACTAGTGAACAGACACACTACACCCTCACTAAGGGGAAGTGAGCACGCCTGGAGCGGTGGGCAGCCCTACCTCAGCACCTAGGGAACAGTCAGGGGTTAGTCATGTCCTGTTGGTCCAGGGGGTCGAACCACTGGCCTTCTGGTCACAAGACTGGATCTCTAACCTTCTACAAGGTGGACCAGCAAGTAGTAGAAGTGCCTAATAGAGTGGACAGTGAGTGGACACAGTGTTTAAACACTCCAGAAGCAGCAGTCTGATCCACTCACACCAGCACAACACACACTAACTAACACACCACCACGTCAGTGTCACTGCAGTGCTGAGAATGACCCACCTCCCTAATAGCAGCTGCTCTGTGGTGGTCCTGTGGGGGTCCTGATCATGTCCACAGACGAGAGACGTAACACAGAGTGTTCATGTATGCCGTGGACCGTTCAGGAGACTTTATGCTAATTAACATATTTGTGAAATCACTAGTAATTTGAACCGGGGGTCCGAAATCAGCACCACTGAACAACGTTGAGGCAAAATGGTTAGAGTGGCCCCTCCGTACTGTAGCCAGAGGAGAAACCACAACACCACAACATCAGAATCTACTGCCGGGATCAGACTGCACACTGTACTCAGAGCTCAGTCGGGAGACTGGCAGCACTCCACGCTCACGCCCCTACGTGAGGTTCACAGCCCGTCAGGAGGGTCTCAGCTGTTAATCCTGCCTACAGAAGCCCCGCGCCAGACACTGACAGCTCTGTGTTCCGGAAAGAAAAGAAAGAAACGAGTGTGGATCTGTTCCTGAGGGTCAGGAAGACGACAGTATAGAGCGTCTGTCCCTCAAAGAGAACTGAGAGAGAGCAGCTTCACCCACACGGGGTTTAAACTGGGAGCACCAAGCTGCTGTGATTCTCTGTATACTTTATTACTCTTTATTCAATGATCAGGACCCCCACAGGACCACCACAGAGCAGATACTATTAGGGAGGTGGGTCATTCTCAGCACTGCAGTGACACTGACATAGTGTGTGTTGTGCTGGTGTGAGTGGATCAGACACAGCTGTGAGTGTCCACTCACTGTCCACTCTATTAGACACTCCTACTACTTGCTGGTCCACCTTGTAGAAGTAAAGTCAGAGACAGTAGCTCATTTGCTGCTGCACAGTTTGTGTTCCTCTAGTTCTTCATCAGTGGACACAGGACGCCGCCCACAGGACACTGCTGTCCGGATAGTTTTGGTTGGTGGACGATTCTCATGTCACCACAGCCTGTTCTTCACTCCCGACACTCATATTTGGGTCCAACGCTACGACAACATTAGCCTACATTCATGTCGTCCCATCCCGGGACTAAGACTAACTCAATTATTCTAACGATAACGAGACCAGATGCTCCAGCAACACTCAACAGACGATTGAAACGTCTAGAACCTCGCCTTCGACTACCACCCGATAGCACACAGCACCGGACCCCCATTCCCCCTCCTACAGGTTGTGGGCCTATGGGAGGGTGGACCCATGTAGCTCCTTCGGGCTAAGCCCGGCCAGGCCCCATGAGTGAAAGCCAGGCCACCAGGTGCTCACCGAGGAGCCCCTTCTCCAGGCCTGGCTCCAGGGTGGGGTCCCGTTAACCCTAGACAAGGCCGTCTAGGTTGCGCCTAAGTAGGATACAAATGCTTGAGACTCTGGGGGTCCGTATCTCTGCTTCCCTGAAAGCTAGGAATGTGATCCAGGGCTTGTTGCAAAGGACACATTACACAGATTACTCCTGACTTAGAATTTAGAACTAGAATTAGCCACATGTGTTTGGACACAGCAGAATCTGACCTTACATTTAAACCATCCGTGCAGTGAAACACCCACATATACATAGTATACATAGTATACATGTATAGTCCTTTATATATTTCAGTATAACTATATGTATATTTTTAGCTTATTTTTACTTTAATATTGTCTATTTATTGTGTGTTTGCACTGTTTTACATTATAATGCTGCCCTGCTGTAGAGTTTATCTGAGTCTCACCCCAAGCATTTCAATGCATGTTATGTCCTGACATGATGTGCAAATGACAAATAAACTTGAAACTTGAAACTTGAACACACACTAGGGTGCCCACCGGAGCGGGTAGCCCTATCCACTGCGCCTAGGGAGCAGTTGGCGTTAGGTGCCTTGCTCAAGTAGTGGTCCCGGGGATCGAACCTGTGACCTTTCCGGTCGCCCCCGATGGTGTGTACACCTCGTTCATGGGAAATAATTGCACTCCCCAGTCCCAGTCACGATTGGGGTTCAGCGGATCACCCGCACCTCTCGGCGTGGGGTAGCCACACGCTGATCCACGCTTGAAGACTGACAACAAGTCGCTAGTTGTTTAGCATTTCTTTCTCCTGTGGCTTTATTCACAACATCATCAGCAAATAGAAAGTAGTCCCATCGACTTCCCTCACACCACTGTAGTGCAGCCTCTAGCAAGTCCTGGATTTGGGTTTTGGTTTCAGGCAGAAATTAATTTCTCTTTTAAGCATCTCGAAAAAACCACCGGAGTAAGGAAAAGAAAAGCTGCTTCTGTTTACAGTCTGTGCGTATTAAACTATTATTTTTCTACTACAGAACCGACGTGTTTGTGTTAATAGTGCTCGCATCAGACAACATTCTTCTTGTTTTGCTAATTGGACTATAACAGCTGAATAAATTAAGTGAATTCAATGTCAGCGTTTCCTTTTTTACTCCAGTACTGAACGAGTGAAGCCGACACCACATACATACATACTAAATGGTGCAACGTACACCCCCAGTGCATACGCGCACCCACGCCGCACACACTCCCAGCCTCCACACGCTTCCTCACACCAGCATCAGGTCCTCCTCCATCCCATAATCTCTACTGTTTGATCATCAGGAGTGCTAATACCGAAGGGAACTGCAGCCTGGCTTTAATCAGCGCGCTTCCTTCTGCTTAATGCCTTTATTCACACATGCAGGAGCGCAGCCTCGCCACGGATACCGCTGAGTGAGCAGCACATCCCATTACCGACCATCTCTCATCAGCACGGTGAGGAAGGACAGGCATCGGGCAGAATGTAGAAAAATAGATCCCGAGCGATACGAAAAGCGCGTCAGTGATACGGTACTGATTGTAGAGACACCACTGATAATAAGGCACAATATAGCTGTATGTGACTCTGTTAGCAGCTGTAGGCTTCTTTCAGCCATCACTCCACCACCATACTAACCACTACACCACCATACTAACCACTACACCACCATACTAACCACTACACTGCCATACTAACCACTACACCACCGTACTAACCATTACACCACCATACTAACCACTACACCACCATACTAACCACTACACCACCGTACTAACCACTACACCACCATACTAACCACTACACCACCATACTAACCACTACACCACCATACTAACCACTACACCACCGTACTAACCACTACACCACCGTACTAACCACTACACCACCATACTAACCACTACACCACCATACTAACCACTACACCACCATACTAACCACTACACCACCGTACTAACCACTACACCACCGTACTAACCACTACACCACCGTACTAACCACTACACCACCGTACTAACCACTACACCACCATACTAACCACTACACCACCATACTAACCACTACACCACCATACTGACCACTACACCACCGTACTAACCATTACACCACCATACTAACCACTACACCACCATACTAACCACTACACCACCATACTAACCACTACACCACCGTACTAACCACTACACCACCGTACTAACCATTACACCACCATACTAACCACTACACCACCATACTAACCACTACACCACCGTACTAACCATTACACCACCATACTAACCACTACACCACCATACTAACCACTACACCACCATACTAACCACTACACCACCGTACTAACCACTACACCACCGTACTAACCACTACACCACCGTACTAACCATTACACCACCATACTAACCACTACACCACCATACTAACCACTACACCACCATACTAACCACTACACCACCGTACTAACCACTACACCACCATACTAACCACTACACCACCGTACTAACCACTACACCACCATACTAACCACTACACCACCATACTAACCACTACACCACCGTACTAACCACTACACCAGCCACAGTCTGACTTAATGATACACTTTATTGCCAAAAGTATCATTCATCCATCCAAATCACCGAATTCAGGAGTTCCAATCACTTCATGGTCACAAGTGTATAAACCAGCTCCTAGTCCTGCAGACTGCCTCTACACACATTAGTAAAGAGTGAGTCTCTCAGGAGCTCAGTGAACTCCAGCGTGGTACCGTGATAGGACGTCACCTGTGGAACAAGTCCAGTGGTGAAGTTTCCTCACTACTAAATATTCCACAGTGGACTGTCAGTGGTGTTCTAACAAAGTGGAAGTGATTGAGAACGACAGCAACTCAGACACCAAGTGGTAGAACACGTACAATGACAGAGCGGGTCAGCGGATGCTGAGGAGCATAGTGCACAGAGGTCACCAACTTTCTACAGAGTCCATCACTACAGACCTCCAAACTTCATGTGGCCTTCAGATCAGCTCAAGAACAGAGCGTAGAGAGCTTCATGGAATGGGTCTCCATGGCCGAGCAGCTGCATCCAAGCCTTACATCACCAAGCGCAATGCAGAGCGTCAGATGCAGTGGTGTAAAGCACACCACCACTGGACTCTAGAGCAGTGGACTTCTCCATCTGACAATCCTATGGACGAGTCTGGGTTTGGCGGTTGCCAGGGGAACGGTACTTGTCTGACTGCATAAAGTTTGGTGGAGGGGGGATTATGGTGTGGGGTTGTTTTTCAAGACTTGGGCTCGGACCCTTAGTTCCAGTGACAGGAACTATTAATTCTTCAGCAGACCAAAAGACTCTGGACAATTTGATGCTCCCAACTTTGTGGGGACAGTTTGGGGACGGCCCCTCGCTGTTCCAACGTGACTGTATGAATATATAGAGTTAGTATCGGTACTTGGTATTGACCTATATTTATCAATCATCACTACTGGAAGGGAAATCCTGGTTTCAGTACATCCCTACTTAGTACTTTACTTCCAAACAGGCCAATAACATCGAGAGTCTTCTTGCAACGGTGTAGCCGCAGCCGTATTCCTCAAAGAACTTTTCTTTCAGGGAATATCATAAACATCCCTGCTGTATCAGAGGCAAATCCACTGATACGATAAATCTGTGGAACACTTTTATACTGGCCAGTGTTATAAAGAAAACGAGTGCTTGAGGCCCAGAGGCAGCCCTACCTCCCCCACCATGCCGTTCCACACGCCGTCAATCTTCTTCCCATGCTTTCCGTTGGTCACCAGGTAGAGATCATACGTGAAGCCCACGATCCTGGCCAGACGTTTGAGGATGTCGATGCAGAAGCCCTTGCAGCACTGTTTCACTGGAGCAACGCCTTCCTGAAGAGCCCTACGAGAAAGAAGAGAGAGAACGAAATATTTATACACTTCAAATGTTTAAAAAGCACTTCAAACACTGAAATCACGTCACCACAGTCATCACACTGACATCTCCGATTTTATACCAACAACTACACAGCAAAACTGAAATCTCAGCAGGTGAAAACATCTCACATGTAGTTGATTTGTGTAATATTTCTCATTATGAATTGTTGTAAGAATATTCTATAGGGTGAGAACCGCCATATTGGATCAAGGGCCAGCTTTACTAATGGGAAGGTGGTCATGTAGCAGATCAAAGAAGACCAGAACCCTCTGAGAAATCGACTGTGCTGCACCTTCAGATCTATGTTCAACACCAGCGACGGCCCACTGAACATGTTGTTCAATGTGGTTGTTGTTCAACTTTCTACGTTGATAACGTTTGAACCACAAGAGATAACAGATCTGATTGGATAAGTTGATTTCTGAGCTTTTAAGATGTTCGAGACATAGCCTAAAAGATAGACCCCCTCACCCGTTATTTGCTGGGGTGTTCAGTAGAGATGGAAGGATCGATCGGCTAAGTACACTACCACTCAAAAGTTTGGGATCACAGTGAGATGTTCTTGTTTTAATGGAGTATCTTCTTCCTTAACACAACAATGAACTGACGGGTCTCTAAAGAAAGTTGTTTCTTTCTGGTCATTTTGAGTCGGTCAGCAAGCCATCAACTGCTGATCTTCAGATACTAAACTAACCTAGAATGTTGTTCCCTTTTATACTCACTTATTAGTAGAATTTTTTTCAGCTGTACATCACAATTGATCAAGAGTGTCCTAACAACCAATTAGTCCAATAACATCCTTAACTTGGATTGGTGGTCGTACCAGGAGATTTAGACAGAGGACTGAGAATTACTGATAATAGACTATATGTAAAATAAGCCTCTATACAAAAATAGACTTTAATACAAACATTTATATTCTTTAAAAATCATCTGATACACTTACATTCATTGTGAAATGAACAATATTGTTTGTGAATTGCATGAAAATTGCATGAAATGAAATTCTAAAGTGATCCTAACTTTTGAGCGGTAGTGTATCGGTATCGGACGATTTTTAATCTAAATATATGATCGGCCGATATTTCTCCAGGCTAGCCGATCCTGAGAGCCGATCGATGGCGTTAAACAAATGAGCCTAATTTCTGTATTTCCATCTAGTGTTTCATCCAGAAAGAGGAGCCCTCCGGCCAGCTCCCTGCAGTTCCTATCTGAACCACTAGGTGGAAATACACACCCTTTCATTTTCCACAAACTGACTAAAGCAGCGGCCTCGTGAGAACAGTTAACGGCCTTCACTGTATGCGCTGATAGAAAACATGTCGTCCGGCTGCAGCGTTCTACCATATGTGACCCCCAGGGGGCGCTCTGTAACATCTGTAAAATTAGTAAAATCAGCGTGTCTCGTTGAAGAACCAAGAAAAAGACATTTAACACACTAATCTGATACTAATCTGATACTAATCTGATACACACTTCAGAGACACCACACAGCTGAACACAGTGAGTATCAGTAAACAGCAGAGCTAGAACACACACAGCTAACACTAACTAATAACCCAGAACACCTACAGACCAGATCTGACCGGTACAAACAGAACAGCAGCAGAAACAGCCAGAGAGCTAAAGAACCACAGCCAGAGTGATTGAGTTTATAGTTCTAGATAACCCTGTTTCCACCAGGTTTCATAACTTGCTTGTGCTAATAATCGCATGTAGCCCTGCAGTGACATATAGCCCCGCCCTCGATCGGTATCAGCTATCGGTGGATCACGCCAAAAGGTGATCGACGATCGGAAACGGCCCCAAAAACACTGATCAGTTCATCTGTGGTATTCAGATTTGTCATATGAGACTTTTGACTCACCCTCTATAATTTTTTCACTGATTTCTAAATTTATTTTCCTATTTTGAGAAATGTTATCCTATAAAAGTACCAGTGTATTTGTTTTAAGCACAATTAGTCAAAAATCTATGTTTCTTTATAACAGGAAACAGATCCTATTAGCAGATAAAATGACTTAAAACAAGTAAAAATGTCGAGAAACAGGTCCAATAGTCCAATAATCTTCTTACAACAGTCTCGAAATTAAACATATCTGATATATTGACTATATGTCACATGTTTTCACTTGTCATATGATTATAAAATATATAATAAAAAATATATATATAAATAAATAGGAAATTATATTATCTCTAGTAGGGCTGGGTATCGCCACTGATTTCCTGGATCGATTCGATTCCGATTCACAAGGTCCCAATTCAATTTGATTTCCGATTCGATTTGACTCAATTCAATATTGATTCATTTAGGGATATTTCAGTTACAGTAATATGTTTTGTTTTAATATGAAAAGAGATTTTCAGAGAACTGGAACTGGGGCTGGAATGCTAATTTTAAATATCGATCTCTGGTTTATACGGATCGATATCGGATTATTCGAATGAAAATCGATTTGAATCGAAAAATCGATTTTTTAAACACCCCCCTAATCTCTAGCACTGTTGCTGTCTAGAGGCCAAGTCCTAGTGGCCATACC
The DNA here is from genome assembly GCA_021613375.1 of Megaleporinus macrocephalus. NCBI lineage: Eukaryota > Metazoa > Chordata > Actinopteri > Characiformes > Anostomidae > Megaleporinus > Megaleporinus macrocephalus. The sequence goes on from CM038705.1 coordinate 2,022,304, forward strand.
ATACACTACCACTCAAAAGTTTGGGATCACAGTGAGATGTTCTTGTTTTAATGGAGTATCTTCTTCCTTAACACAACAATGGACTGACGGGTCTCTAAAGAAAGTTGTTTCTTTCTGGTCATTTTGAGTCGGTCAGCAAGCCATCAACTGCTGATCTTCAGATACTAAACTAACCTAGAATGTTGTTCCCTTTTATTCTCACTTATTAGTAGAATTTTTTTCAGCTGTGCATCACAATTGATCAAGAGTGTCCTAACAACCAATTAGTCCAATAACATCCTTAACTTGGATTGGTGGTCGTACCAGGAGATTTAGACAGAGGACTGAGAATTACTGATAATAGAACTATATGTAAAATAAGCCTCTATACAAAAATAGACTTTAATACAAACATTTTTATTCTTTAAAATCATCTGATACACTTACATTCATTGTGAAATGAACAATATTGTTTGTGAATTGCATGAAAATTGCATGAAATGAAATTCTAAAGTGATCCTAACTTTTGAGCGGTAGTGTATCGGTATCGGACGATTTTTAATCTAAATATATGATCGGCCGATATTTCTCCAGGCTAGCCGATCCTGAGAGCCGATCGATGGCGTTAAACAAATGAGCCTAATTTCTGTATTTCCATCTAGTGTTTCATCCAGAAAGAGGAGCCCTCCGGCCAGCTCCCTGCAGTTCCTATCTGAACCACTAGGTGGAAATACACACCCTTTCATTTTCCACAAACTGACTAAAGCAGCGGCCTCGTGAGAACAGTTAACGGCCTTCACTGTATGCGCTGATAGAAAACATGTCGTCCGGCTGCAGCGTTCTACCATATGTGACCCCCAGGGGGCGCTCTGTAACATCTGTAAAATTAGTAAAATCAGCGTGTCTCGTTGAAGAACCAAGAAAAAGACATTTAACACACTAATCTGATACTAATCTGATACTAATCTGATACACGCTTCAGAGACACCACACAGCTGAACACAGTGAGTATCAGTAAACAGCAGAGCTAGAACACACACAGCTAACACTAACTAATAACCCAGAAACCCGTACAGACCAGATCTGACCGGTACAAACAGAACAGCAGCAGAAACAGCCAGAGAGCTAAAGAACCACAGCCAGAGTGATTGAGTTTATAGTTCTAGATAACCCTGTTTCCACCAGGTTTCATAACTTGCTTGTGCTAATAATCGCATGTAGCCCTGCAGTGACATATAGCCCCGCCCTCGATCGGTATCAGCTATCGGTGGATCACGCCAAAAGGTGATCGACGATCGGAAACGGCCCCAAAAACACTGATCAGTTCATCTGTGGTATTCAGATTTGTCATATGAGACTTTTGACTCACCCTCTATAATTTTTTCACTGATTTCTAAATTTATTTTCCTATTTTGAGAAATGTTATCCTATAAAAGTACCAGTGTATTTGTTTTAAGCACAATTAGTCAAAAATCTATGTTTCTTTATAACAGGAAACAGATCCTATTAGCAGATAAAATGACTTAAAACAAGTAAAAATGTCGAGAAACAGGTCCAATAGTCCAATAATCTTCTTACAACAGTCTCGAAATTAAACATATCTGATATATTGACTATATGTCACATGTTTTCACTTGTCATATGATTATAAAATATATAATAAAAAATATATATATAAATAAATAGGAAATTATATTATCTCTAGTAGGGCTGGGTATCGCCACTGATTTCCTGGATCGATTCGATTCCGATTCACAAGGTCCCAATTCAATTTGATTTCCGATTCGATTTGACTCAATTCAATATTGATTCATTTAGGGATATTTCAGTTACAGTAATATGTTTTGTTTTAATATGAAAAGAGATTTTCAGAGAACTGGAACTGGGGCTGGAATGCTAATTTTAAATATCGATCTCTGGTTTATACGGATCGATATCGGATTATTCGAATGAAAATCGATTTTTTAAACACCCCCCTAATCTCTAGCACTGTTGCTGTCTAGAGGCCAAGTCCTAGTGGCCATACCAGCCCAACCTGCCTCCAGCCCACTGGCACGAGGCGGCTCATCACACATGGACTGAGAGTATTTTGCTCGTTGCTAGGTGCTTCAGTTACCAGAAAAATGAGACTAAAATAAACTACACCGAGCTTTTGCTGTAGCCGCCGCTGACTTGAGTGGCGCCAGGAAGAACTCTGACACTGACTTTTGTTCCGGGCTTGTAGCTACAGTGGAACAGCTGCCTCCAAAGTCATTGTGTCAGCGAAGGCGTCCCAGTCCTCCTGTTATCGTAGCTCACAATACTATCACAAGCTCTACAGCGTACGTGACCGGCGTGCTTTATCCCGGGTTACAGGCAGGTCGTAACGTCTCCGCAATGAAAACCCTGACTCTGAGTTCAAAGAGTTCCCTTCAGCGAGCTCTCCTCTTCATCCACAGAGAGCAGTTAGCAGGACCAGCTTTGTTTCACACATACTGGGCTTTTTTTTAATTGACTGGAATATCCGTTGGAATGAAACTCCATTTAAAAAATTTACATTCGACGTTCAAATGTCGTTCATTGAAGTCCATAACGAATGTAAACAGAAACATACTTACGAAATAAGAACGTTGTAAGCATTGGCCTAGGAACCGGGGGGATGGGGGGGACGTGTCCCACCCAGTATCAGAAACAGGTAGATTTGAACTATTTAAAATTTTTTATTATAAAACCACGTTTTGCTAGCCTTCACAATTCACGCTCTGTGTTTGTTGTTAGCTAGCTTTGGTTGTTAGGTTTTTGGGGTGGGGGGGTGGGGGGGGATAGCTCATGCCAGCTTTAAATGTGAGGTGATGAAAAGAAAAAAATGAATAGCAACGATGACCATATATACTGCAATAAAACAGCTTTAGTATAATGTGTTGTTATGGTAACAGACTAGGAGGGTTTGGGTTAGCTAACGTTTATATTAACATTAATAAGAAAGCACTCTGAAGCGTAAAGCTACATTACTCTCTAGCCACGCCCCCAACTGCAGACTGCTACTACACTACATACATAAAAAATAAAATATAATAAATAAATTAAATAAATAAATAAATAAAAGGACTCCAGCATTAGAAGTGCTATCAGTAGTGCAGTATGTAATGCTCCAGAGGGCGCTGTTTGGAACACTTTCTATCTAACACTAATGTTAGTCTAGTCTAGTCAGGAACCCTTAACATACATTTATTGATCATTTTATTCCAGTATTATACCTCCAATAAAAAAATAATATATATTTGTTTTGGTTATATATGTATATAATACAGACATTGCATGTATAGTTTAAAGGTTTTCTGAGAGCAGTACCATGAAATGTGGAGTTTCTTTAGTTTAGTTTATAAAGTGGTCTTTAATTGGATTTATCTAATTATAATCAGACGTACAGATAATGTTGTATTTTGTTTATTTATGTTATTTACTGTAATTCCACAAATGTTGTTCTACGTCACTACACATACAGTGATTTACTACCTTACCTACAGTGGGATAAGGTGGGCTTTGATTTATATTAGCAAATGTGTCCCCCCCCAATGTCAAACCCGCTCCTACGCTCTTGTACAAAACAATAAAATATCTGGCTTTCCGTCGTTAGTCTACCGCAAACGTGTGAACGCAGCATCAGACCGAGCCCTCTCCAGCCCCACCAGCCTCAGGTCAGGTAGCTGTGCTGGCATATGCTGTGACATATGGGAAGCTTTTCTACAAGATTCTGGAATCTGTCTGTGGGATGTTTTACCCATTCATCCAGAAGAGCACGAGGGAGGTCAGATGCTTGTTTGACGAGAGGGTCTGGCTTGTAGCCTCTGTTCTAGTTTTCTCCAAAGGTGTTCAATAGGGTCGAGGTCAGGGGTCCATGTGGACCAGTCAAGTTATTCCACACCAGATTCACCCAACAGAAGATGATTTCTACTATCAAACACTCTAATTACTCTTTAATTCTGGAAACAAGTCGCTTCCTAGGGGCCAACTTATAATAGAAATGATGCTTCTATCTGCCAACCTGGGGTGGTCAACCCCCTCCATGGTTTGTCCTATCTGCTGATCTGAGGTGGTCAACTCCCTGCATTGTTGGTATGGCCCTTTGATTCCCGACCATAAGGCCACACCATAACCCTCCAGGGTGGCCACTATCAAGGAGGGTTGACAGTCGCTATCCTTGCAGGGAGTTGGCACCTCGCTCTCCTTTGATAAGGTAATACCACCACCCACTAAAGTGAAGACCATCAACCCCCCTAAGGGTGACATGCATCCTTCATCCTTCATGACTGACCATCAGGGCCTCCTCCCCACCCATCACCAGCCAGCTCTCCTGTCCATCTGTGTCAACTGCTCCACCTTCAGTTACATCACTGTACACCATCCAGATGCACCAGCATTGAGATAGGATGGGAATGTTTCAGCTCACGCCCACTTTACATAAAGACTCAGTCAGAGACTGCCTCAGTCAGAGACCGCCTCAGTCAGAGACCGCCTCAGTCAGAGACTGCCTCTACCTGTGCAGTTTCTAAAGCTTTGCTATCCAGATTTCAAACAGAGACTCTTTTCTTTGGTATTTAGTTTAAACTGTAAATACTGTTTGATCAGAGGAGGGTGGGTCTCCTCCTGTGAGTCTGGTTCCTCCCAAGGTTTCTTCCTCCAGTCTGAGGGAGGTGTTCTTGCCACTGTTGCCTCTGGTTTGCTCACTGGGGGGTATATGTTGTAACTGTCTGTTTTCAAAACTCTGTAAAGCTGCTTTGAGTCAACATCATTGTAAGAAGCGCTACACAAATAAACTTGACTCTTCTTCATCACCTTCATCCCCCTCGCTTACCCCTCCTTAAACTCCTCCTCCTCACCTTTATCCTCCTCCCACAACTTCTGGTGTATATAAGGTCCTCTCAAAATATTCCTAATCAGGCTGGCTGTGATGGACTGAGCTGTACCCATACATCTCCTGTGTGTCTCAATAAACTCAAGTCTACGCTGAAGGTCTCCTGACTTCTGATTCTTGAAGGCCGAATTTCTAACACACCTTAAATGGTGCACCAGATGGAACTGCTGGAACTGCTGCACCATGCTGGCATATGCTTTCCTGGCTCCCGAGTAACGTCCAGTGTGACTTTATAAGAAGATGTGAATTGTTCACAGATAGATATCGGAATCACAGAAACGGGGCTCCCGAGCATCTCAGCGTTTGGCTCTACCATCAGAAGATTGTGAGTCAGATGTTACAGCCATCTGTGGCTGGAAATCCAAGACTCGCTCTGAGAGGCTAGGATGGTCCCCCAAACACCATCACGCAGCTAAACATGCTTGAAGAAAAACACAGACTGCCAATTCTGTTACGTCAGCCAACAGACTGTCAGAGGCGATCTGGCGCAACTCCACTGTCCAGCAAGATGCTTCGTGAAGAACTGTAGACTAAAGTGAAACCAGCAACACCTTTTTTAATGACCACGCAGGCCTTCGTCAGGGACACCAATCATACACAAAGAACAAGAAGCACAAACAGCCAATAATACGGCAGCAACAGTTTTTACATTTTCTTCCAATCAGCACAGACAGACAGCTCACACATCACACACGACATGAACAACTTTCAGCTCCCTGCAATCCTTAGATGATGAAGATAGAGGTAAATTCAAGATCTCCACATTTAACCCATTTATGCAGTGAACACACACACTAGGGGGCAGTGAACACACTTGCCTGGAGCTTGGGCAGCCCTGCCACAGCACCAGGGGACCAGTCAGGGGTTAGGTGCCTTGCTCAAGGGCACTTTAGTCCTGTCCTGACTGTTCATCAGAGGCTGGTTCCCTAACCTCCAGCCCACGACTGCCTACTAACAAGGCTGGTTCCCTAACCTCCAACCTAGACTACCCACTCACAAGGGTGGTTCTCTAACCTCCAGCCCATGACTAACCACTCACAAGGCTGGTCCTAATCTCCAGCCCACGACTACCCACTCACAAGGTTGGTTCCCTAACCTCCAGTCCACAACTGCCTACTCACAAGGTTGGTTCCTTAACCTCCAGCCCATGACTAACCACTCAGAAGGCTGGTCCTAATCTCCAGCCCACGACTACCCACTCACAAAGTTGGTTCCCTAACCTCCAGTCCACGACTGCCCACTCACAAGGTTGGTTCCCTAACCTCCAGTCCACAACTGCCCACTCACAAGGTTGGTTCCCTAACCTCCAGCCCACGACTGCCCACTCACAAGGCTGGCTCTCTAACCTCCAGTCCACGACTGTCCACACACAAGGCTGGTTCTCTAACCTCCAGCCCACGACTGCCCACTCACAAGGGTGGTTCCTTAACCTCCAGCCCACGACTACCCACTCACAAGGCTGGTTCCTTAACCTCCAGCCCACGACTACCTACTCACATTGCTGGTCCTAACCTCCAGCCCACGACTACCTACTCACAAGGCTAGTTCCTTAACCTCCAGTCCACGACTATCCACTCACAAGGCTGGTTCCCTAACCTCCAGCCCATGACTGCCCACTCACAAGGCTAGTTCCTTAACCTTCAGCGCACGACTACCTACTCACAAGGCTGGTTCCCTAACCTTCAGCCCACGACTACCTACTCACAAGGCTGGTTCTAACCTCCAGCCCACGATTACCCACTCACAAGGTTGGTTCCCTACCCTCCAGCCCACGACTACCCACTCACAAGGTTGGTTCCTTAACCTCCAGCCCACGACTACCCACTCACAAGGCTGGTCCTAACCTCCAGGTGCATCGGAATGAAATGCCCACAGTGGCGGGGATCAAACACCCTAACGTCTCCACCACAGAGGAAATATGAATCATCTTGCTGGACAGTGAAGTTTCACCCCATCCCCTCTGTGCTGGTAGCATATTATGACTGGGGGAAGAGACAGTGGTTGGTACTGGACTTTCCTTCCTGCTGCTGTTAGACTCTACAACCAGCACTGCTCCCAGCTGACCACACACACACAGTGAACCACATACACACACACATTTAAACACTACACACTTACAGAAAATAGAATTAGTTCAGTGTAACGTAGTGTGCAGTATAATTTCATCCCCCTGTGCAATTAAGAAGCAGCGTGCAATTATTTGTTAATACAATCTTAAGAGTTCTTGATTTTTATTATATATAGTGTATATACTGTACTGTTTATGTATCTATTGTTGTACTGAGTGCTTTGCTCTCCCTTTGCTGCTGTTACAGTGAATTTCCTCCACTGTGGGACTAATAAAGGATTATCTTATCTTATCTTACATGGGTAGAAAATTGGGCACAAGTGGCACAAAATTAAACAGTAGTATCATCTACAGGGTGAGCCAAAAGTCTTAGGACACTGTTTTATTTCGACTACCCACTCACAAGGCTGGTTCCCTAACCTCCAGTCCACGACTGCCCACTCACTAGGCTGGTCCTAACCTCCAGCCCACGACTACCTACTCACTAGGCTGGTCCTAATCTCCAGCCCACGACTAACCACTCACAAGGCTTGTTCCCTAACCTCCAGTCCACGACTGCCCACTCACTAGGCTGGTCCTAACCTCCAGCCCACGACTACCTACTCACTAGGCTGATCCTAACCTCCAGCCCACAACTAACCACTCACAAGGCTGATTCCTTAACATTCAGCCCACGACTACCTACTCACTAGGCTGATCCTAACCTCCAGCCCACAACTAACCACTCACAAGGCTGGTTCCTTAACATTCAGTCCACGACTACCTACTCACTAGGCTGGTTCCCTAACCTCCAGCCCACAACTAACCACTCACAAGGCTGGTTCCTTAACATTCAGTCCACGACTACCTACTCACAAGGCTGGTCCTAACCTCCAGCCCACAACTAACCACTCACAAGGCTGGTTCCCCTAACCTCCAGCCCACGACTGCCCACTCACAAGGCTGGTCCTAACCTCCAGCCCACGACTAACCACTCACAAGGCTGGTTCCCTAACCTCCAGCCCATGACTACCTACTCACAAAGCTGGTTCCCTAACCTCCAGCCCACGAATACCTACTCACAAAGCCGGTCCTAACCTCCAGCCCACGAATACCTACTCACAAAGCTGGTTCCCTAACCTCCAGCCCACGACTAACCACTCACAAGGTTGGTTCCCTAACCTTCAGCCCATGAATACCTACTCACAAGGCTGGTTTCCTAACCTCCAGCCCACGAATACCTACTCACAAGGCTGGTTCCCTAACCTCCAGCCCACGACTAACCACTCACAAGGCTGGTTCCCTAACCTCCAGCCCACGACTACCTACTCACAAGGCTGGTTCCTTAACCTCCAGTCCATGACTGCCCACAAAATGAAACAGTAGTATCAACTACAGGGTAAGCCAAAAGTCTTAGGACACTGTTTTATTTCAGAGACAAAAGGGAGAATGACGTATCTGAACACCCCAGGAACGAATCTGAAGAAAATCTGACAACATCAATCAATTTCTGAGACAGTTCTGGTCTTCTCTGATCTGCTACACGACCACCTCCCCATTGGAAAAACTTGACCTTGATCCAATATGGTGGCTTTCAAGATGGTGGCCATGTTCAGGACTTAAGATACCCCCTCACCTGTTACTTGCTGGGGGGTATTCAGATACATCATCTTCTCTTTCAGTTCTGAAATAAAAGAGTGAGACTTTTGTCTCACCCTGTAGTTCTGAACAACAGTCAGATCAGATCCAAAGTCACCGTTAAATCTTCATACATGTGCTGATGTTTGTAATAACAGCTGATTGTTTTCTCTACTTGTCTCAGCACATACAAGAAGAGGGACTCTTACAGCGAGGGTGGAAGCGCTGTTGTTGTGGACTGTTTATGTTTAGCCAGAGAAGAGCAGTGTTAGTCTCTTGCTGGCAATGAAACACTTGGCTAAGCTACCGCTAACTGTGGGCATCGCATTCCATGTGTGAGACAAGCTGTGGCTGAACGCAGCACATAAACAGGTCTGAGGGTTTATGGGAAAGCGTATCCAGCATGCATTAACATTAACTGTAGCTCCACGTGACTCAAACAGTTCAAACTCGAGAGCGTTCAGATGTTTTATTGTGTTTTTAATGTTAATTCAGTTCAGACTGTCTAGCTGTTATACTCTAACATCCCATCTGAACCTTCTGGTGTTCCAGTGTTCATGCTTATGATCACAAACCCACTACGAAAGATAATAGACAGCCTGTACACCTCCTGTGACACACACCATATGGACAAAAGTATTGGGACAAGAGCTTTCATGGCACCCCATTCTAAATCCATAGGTATTACTATGGCGTTGGTCCAATAAACTCTGGTCAAGGTCTTCCACACCAAACTCACCTAATAGAAGCTGATTTCTACTATCATTCATCCATCCATTAACTTCCGCTTAATCCCGCTAGTCGGGGTCATGGGGGGCATCATCAGGCGAAGGCATGGTACAACATGGACAGGTCACCAGTCCATCGCATGGTCAACACACTCTCACACCTACAGGCAGTTCAGAGTGAGGATCCTAACATGCATGTGTTTGGACTGTGGGAGGAAACCGGAGTACCCGGAGGAACCCACTCAAGCACGGAGAGAACATACACACTCCACACAGAACCACCCGGACCCTGTATCCTGGTTTAGAGGGTCTCCTATCTTCTAGGTGTGAGCTCTGGCTGGGTATTAGTAGGTGTAACTGTATGTTATTCTCTTGTCTCCAGGTATCAGGACTGATCTTTGTTTCTGGCAGTGTTTGAGCTCGAGGGACTTAAACCTGTTTGAACCAGCTAGAGTTACATTCTCTGAATGACCACAAAGCAGTTTCTTAGGCGGCTCTGGAAACTCAGTAAACGTAAACACGACTATACATTACACTATACACCTCAATCTCTACATTACACTATACACCTCAATCTCTACATTACATTATACACCTCAATCTCTACATTACACTATACATCTCAATCTCTACATTACATTATACACCTCAATCTCTACATTACACTATACACCTCAATCTCTACATTACACTATACACCTCAATCTCTACATTACACTATACATCTCAATCTCTACATTACATTATACACCTCAATCTCTACATTACACTATACACCTCAATCTCTACATTACACTATACACCTCAATCTCTACATTACACTATACACCTCAATCTCTACATTACACTATACATCTCAATCTCTACATTACACTATACACCACAATCTCTACATTACACTATATACCTCAATCTCTACATTACACTATACACCTCAATCTCTACATTATATTATACACCTCAATCTCTACATTACACTATACACCTCAATCTCTACATTACACTATACACCTCAATCTCTACATTACACTATACACCTCAATCTCTCCATTACACTATACATCTCAATCTCTACATTACACTATACATCTCAATAATGTAGAGATTGAGGTGTATAGTGTAATGTAGAGATTGTAGAGATTACACTATACACCTCAATCTCTACATTACACTATACACCTCAATCTCTACATTACACTATACACCTCAATCTCTACATTACCCTATACACCTCAATCTCTACATTACACTATACATCTCAATCTCTACATTACACTATACACCTCAATCTCTACATTACACTATACACCTCAATCTCTACATTACACTATACATCTCAATCTCTACATTACACTATACACTTCCATCTCTACATTACACTATACACCTCAATCTCTACATTACACTATACACCTCCATCTCTACATTACACTATACACCTCAATCTCTACATTACACTATACATCTCAATCTCTACATTACACTATACACCTCAATCTCTACATTACACTATACACCTCAATATCTACATTACACTTTACATCTCAATCTCTACATTACACTATACACCTCAATCTCTACATTACACTATACACCTCAATCTCTACATTACACTATACACCTCAATCTCTACATTACACTATACACCTCAATCTCTACATTACACTATACACCTCAATCTCTACATTACAATATACACCTCAATCTCTACATTACAATATACACCTCAATCTCTACATTACACTATACACCTCAATCTCTACATTACACTATACACCTCAATCTCTACATTACACTATACACCACAATCTCTACATTACAATATACACCTCAATCTCTACATTACACTATACACCTCAATCTCTACATTACACTATACACCTCAATCTCTACATTACACTATACACCTCAATCTCTACATTACACTATACACCTCAATCTCTACATTACACTATACATCTCAATCTCTACATTACACTATACATCTCAATCTCTACATTACACTATACACCTCAATCTCTACATTACACTATACACCTCAATCTCTACATTACACTATACACCTCAATCTCTACATTACACTATACACCTCAATCTCTACATTACACTATACATCTCAATCTCTACATTACACTATACACCTCAATCTCTACATTACACTATACACCTCAATCTCTACATTACACTATACACCTCAATCTCTACATTACAATATACATCTCAATCTCTACATTACACTATACACCTCAATCTCTACATTACACTATACATCTCAATCTCTACATTACACTATACACCTCAATCTCTACATTACACTATACACCTCAATCTCTACATTACACTATACATCTCAATCTCTACATTACACTATACACCTCAATCTCTACATTACACTATACACCTCAATCTCTACATTACACTATACACCTCAATCTCTACATTACAATATACACCTCAATCTCTACATTACACTATACACCTCAATCTCTACATTACACTATACACCTCAATCTCTACATTACACTATACATCTCAATCTCTACATTACACTATACACCTCAATCTCTACATTACACTATACACCTCAATCTCTACATTACACTATACACCTCAATCTCTACATTACACAATACATCTCAATCTCCACATTACACTATACACCTCCGTCTCTACATTACAATATACACCTCAATCTCTACATTACACAATACATCTCAATCTCTACATTACACTATACACCTCAGTCTCTACATTACACTATACATCTTAATCTCTACATTACACTATACACCTCAATCTCTACATTACACTATACACCTCAATCTCTACATTACAATATACACCTCAATCTCTACATTACACTATACACCTCAATCTCTACATTACAATATACACCTCAATCTCTACATTACACTATACATCTCAATCTCTACATTACACTATACATCTCAATCTCTACATTACACTATACACCTCAATCTCTACATTACAACTTCTATAAGATAGCGTTTAATCTCAGCCCATTTACCAAACGCTTTCAGGACGACAGCTGTAAACTAACTAGAGCTGGCTGGACGCAAGCATCACACAGTCTGCCTTCTTTCTTTCTTTCTTTCTTTCCTTCTTTCGTTCTTTCTTTCTTTCTTTCTTTCTTTCTTTCTTTCCTTCTTTCTTTTTTTCTTTCTTTCTTTCTTTCTTTTTTTCTTTCTTTCTTTCTTTCCTTCTTTCTTTCTTTCTTTCCTTCTATCTTTCTTTCCTTCCTTCTTTCTTTCTTTCTTTCTTTCTCTCTTTCTTTCTTTCTCTCTCTCTTTCTTTCTTTCTCTCTTTCTTTCTCTCTTTCTTTCCTTCCTTCCTTCTTTCTTTCTTTCTTTCTTTTTCTGCCTGCTTTCTTTCTTTCTTTCTTTCTTTTTTGGCTTGCCTGCCTTCTTTCTTCCTTCCTTTTTCTGCCTGCTTTCTTTCTTTCATTCTTTCTTTCTTTCTTTCTTTCTTTCCTTCTTTCTTTCTTTCCTTCTTTCCTTCTTTCTTTCTTTCCTTCTTTCTTTCCTTCTTTCTTTCTTTCTTTCTTTCTTTCCTTCTTTCTTTCCTTCTTTCCTTCTTTCTTTCTTTCTTTCTTTCTTTCTTTCTTTCTTTCTTTCTCTCTTTCTTTCTTTCTCTCTCTCTTTCTTCCTTTCTTTCTCTCTTTCTTTCCTTCCGTCTTTCTTTCTTTCTTTCTCTCTTTCTTTCTTTCTTTCTTTTTTCTGCCTGCTTTCTTTCTTTCTTTCTTTCTTTCTTTTTTGGCTTGCCTGCCTTCTTTTTTCTTTTTTCTTTTTCTGCCTGCCTGCCTTCTTTCTTCCTTCCTTTTTCTGCCTGCTTTCTTTCTTTCTTTCTTTCTTTTTCTGCTTTCTTTCTTTTTTCTTTTTCTGCCTGCCTGCCTTTTTTCTTTCTTTCTTTCTTTCTTTCTTTCAAACAAGCTGGTAAACTAATACATTCCGGTTAATCAAGACAATCACTGTTAAACTCTGAGCTGGAGCTGATGCTGGACCAGCGTTATGGCTCTACAGCACAGACGGGAACAGGGTTTCTGTGAATGCCTGATTAATATTTAATTTTTGCTAATATTAAAGACGCAGAATCTGGGTCTTTACTTTTCCTTCATTTCGCAGAACCTGCGCGTTATCCTGAAGAACGAGCGGCGGCTCTATTGTTTCACAGCGTATCATTAAAAAAGATATCGGTCTGATCCCTAGAAGGGATGAGGAAAGAGTTTTTACTTAACTTTATTGCACCAGCTCGCAAAACGTATCACCTTAATAATTACTTCTATGCCCAGGACCGAGGAAGGTGGAGAAAAAAAGGAAAACCGAGGCAGCGAGAGCGAGAGTTACAGTCTAATCAGTCTGGCGGAGTGGGAGGAAGGTAAAAGACGAGAATAATGAGAGGGAGACGGAAAGCGAGAAGCAGAAAGCATGCATAAGCGCCGCACTGTGCTTTACTGAACCTTCAGGAAGTGTAATGAGACAGTAGTCGGGCCGGTGTGAGCGAGGCGAGGCGAGGCAGCCTCCATATGAGACACATTAATACCTCCGGCGCTCGGGCAGATTGACAGGCTACACGATGAGCGAGTGTGGGTAGAGATGGCCATAAGGCAAACACACAGAAATGAGGGGGAGACGGAGGGAGCGAGAGTGACAGATCGATGGAAAAACAGCAGCGGCGAACGTAGCCCCCGGACCCCCGCAGCCCCGCCTGGGCCTAACCTGGCGAAGACAGTGAGAAACACAGGCGGAGCGGAGGAGAAATGAAAGAATGTGACAAATGGTGTTACAAAAGACATCTTCTCCCAGCTCGGGCCCAAGATGGCGGACGAGAGGAGGCGCTAACGCTCGACCCGCTGGAGGAGCTTCTGCTGAGGACCTCGTCCAGGCACAGGTCCGAAATCAGGGGGGGTGCTGACAGTGAACCTGTTCCCCTCTTACTGTGGAAACAAAGCTCCGGTCCTCAGAGCAGGCGATGCTGGAGGCAAGGCTTTACAACAGGCGTGCTGGGGAGGTCAGCACTGGCCAATTCCGCTCATCTCTAAGGTGTTCCGCCGACCTTCATCCCTTCATCCCTTCATCCCTTCATCCCTTCATCTCATCTCAGAGGTTCCAGGGTTAATATTTATCACCAGTCAAAGTCATTGATTGCTGGTTGCCTCACTGGCTCAACATACAAGCAGACACGCATGACTGACAGGGAAGCTGGTGATGATGCTTTAAAGGCAATAATCTCCATGAGCACTAGACTGAGTTTAGTGGTGTAGTGGTTAGTATGGTGGTGTAGTGGTTAGTATGGTGGTGTAGTGGTTAGTACGGTGGTGTAGTGGTTAGTACGGTGGTGTAGTGGTTAGTACGGTGGTGTAGTGGTTAGTATGGTGGTGTAGTGGTTAGTACGGTGGTGTAGTGGTTAGTAAGGTGGTGTAGTGGTTAGTATGGTGGTGTAGTGGTTAGTACGGTGGTGTAGTGGTTAGTATGGTGGTGTAGTGGTTAGTATGGTGGTGTAGTGGTTAGTACGGTGGTGTAGTGGTTAGTACGGTGGTGTAGTGGTTAGTATGGTGGTGTAGTGGTTAGTATGGTGGTGTAGTGGTTAGTATTGTGGTGTAGTGGTTAGTACGGTGGTGTAGTGGTTAGTACGGTGGTGTAGTGGTTAGTACGGTGGTGTAGTGGTTAGTATGGTGGTGTAGTGGTTAGTACGGTGGTGTAGTGGTTAGTAAGGTGGTGGAGTAGTTAGTATGGTGGTGTAGTGGTTAGTACGGTGGTGTAGTGGTTAGTATGGTGGTGTAGTAGTTAGTACGGTGGTGTAGTGGTTAGTACGGTGGTGTAGTGGTTAGTACGGTGGTGTAGTAGTTAGTACGGTGGTGTAGTGGTTAGTACGGTGGTGTAGTGGTTAGTACGGTGGTGTAGTGGTTAGTACAGTGGTGTAGTGGTTAGTACAGTGGTGTAGTAGTTAGTACGGTGGTGTAGTGGTTAGTACAGTGGTGTAGTAGTTAGTACGGTGGTGTAGTGGTTAGTACGGTGGTGTAGTGGTTAGTATGGTGGTGTAGTGGTCAGTACGGTGGTGTAGTGGTTACTGCATTTTACTACACTGTATCATACTAAACTGCATTATACTGAACTGTATCTTAACTTAATCATACTGAACTGCATTATACTGAACTGCACTACACTGAACTGTATTATACTGAACTGCATTACACTGAACTGTATCATACTGAACTGCATTACACTGAACTGTACCACACTGAACTGCATCATACCAAACTGTATCATACTGAACTGCATCATACCAAACTGTATCATACTGAACTGTATCATACTGAACTGTATTATACTGAACTGTATCATACTGAACTGTATTATACTGAACTGCATTATACTGAACTGTATCATACTGAACTGCATCATACCAAACTGTATCATACCAAACTGTATCATACTGAACTGTATCATACTGAACTGTATTATACTGAACTGCATTATACTGAACTGTATCATACTGAACTGTATCATACTGAACTGTATTATACTGAACTGCATTATACTGAACTGTATCATACCAAACTGTATCATACCAAACTGCATTATACTGAACTGTATTATACTGAACTGCATCATACTGAACTGCATCATACCAAACTGTATCATACCGAACTGTATCATACTGAACTGTATTATACTGAACTGCATTATACTGAACTGTATCATACCAAACTGTATCATACCAAACTGCATTATACTGAACTGTATTATACTGAACTGTATTATACTGAACTGCATCATACTGAACTGCATCATACCAAACTGTATCATACCGAACTGTATCATACTGAACTGTACCATACTGTACTGCATTATACTGAACTGTATCATACTTAAATGTATCATACTGAACTTTATCATAACACACTGCATTATACTGTACTGCATTATACTGTACTGCATTATACTGAACTGCATTATACTGAACTGTATTATACTGAACTGTATTATACTGAACTGTATCAAACTGAACTGTATTATACTGAACTGTACCACACTGAACAGCATCATACCAAACTGTTTCATACTGAACTGCATCATACAAAACTGTATTATACTGAACTGTTTTATACTGAACTGCATCATACAAAACTGTATCATATAAAACTGTATTATACTGAACTGCATTATACTGAACTGTATTATACTGAACTGTATCATACTGAACTGTATCATACTGAACTGTATTATACTGAACTGTACCACACTGAACAGCATCACACCAAACTGTATCATACAAAACTGTATTATACTGAACTGTATTATACTGAACTGTATTATACTGAACTGCATCATACAAAACTGTATCATACAAAACTGTATTATACTGAACTGTATCATACCAAACTGTATCATACAAAACTGTATCATACAAAACTGTATTATACTGAACTGTATTATACTGAACTGCATCATACAAAACTGTATCATACAAAACTGTATCATACAAAACTGTATTATACTGAACTGTATTATACTGAACTGTATTATACTGAACTGCATCATACAAAACTGTATTATACAAAACTGTATTATACTGAACTGTATTATACTGAACTGTATTATACTGAACTGCATCATACAAAACTATCATACTGAACTGTATTAAACTGAACTGTATTATACTGAACTGCATCATACAAAACTGTATTATACTGAACTGTATTATACTGAACTGTATTATACTGAACTGCATCATACAAAACTGTATCATACTGAACTGTATCATACTGAACTGTATTATACTGAACTGCATCATACAAAACTGTATCATACAAAACTGTATTATACTGAACTGTATCATACCAAACTGTATTATACTGTACTGTATTATACCAAACTGTATTATACTGTACTGTATTATACTGAACTGTATCATACTGAACTGTATCATACTGAACTGTATCATACCGAACTTAGGACTTAGGAGCAGATCTGCCATCCCTGAAGATTTGACTTACTTTAATATTGTACACAGAAGTCTTTAACGCGGTCACAGTGGCAAACACTCTGTACTGTACCTGAGGTATGTATTATACCTCAGGTGCTCAATCAAGCATTCCAACTTATTTCACTCAATGTTTTTGTCAGCAAAGGTCATAAAATTCCCCAGAAAAATCTGGTGTACACATTAATGTAAAAACATCAGTGATGAATGAAGGACCTTAAAGTGGTTCACTGTGTCCAGAATCCCAAAAGCCCATTAAGGAGCGTTTAGAATGACCCGCAGTAAACTGGCCACCTTCCTTTTAGATCCTTTTGCTTTTTGACCCCAAGCTAAGACCATGGCATGAGATGGTAAGCCCGGCCTCCAGCCATCAGAGGAGGTTCTGATTGATGGGAAGAGTGAAATAACAGACTACCAAATAGCATGGATTCCTCCAAAACCACAAAAGCCCATTAGGACCCTTTAAAGCACCCATGAGAGCGAACTCACCCAGCCATGACTCTCGCTCTCTTTAATAGGCAGAGACTTGCACAAACAATTCAACAGTATCTTTGAAAGGCTCTCGTATTGCTTAGCGACAGATTTCTCAAGATTTCTACAAAAATAAACAGATGAGATATAAACAAAGTAGTTCAGAGGGGTTTGGTGTGATATCTTTCGTTTCTAGAGAAACATATCAAAACCACCATCACTGTAAACACCATCACCACCACTGTAAACACCATCACCACCACTGTAAACATCATCACCACCACTGTAAACACCATCACCACCACTGTAAACACCATCACCACCACTGTAAACATCATCACCACCACTGTAAACACCATCACCACCACTGTGAACATCATCACCACCACCACTGTAAACACCATCATCACCACTGTAAACACCATCACCACTGTAAACACCACCATCACCACTGTAAACACCATCACCACCACTGTAAACATCATCACCACCACTGTAAACACCACCACCACCACCACCACTGTAAACACCATCACCATCACTGTAAACACCATCACCACCACCACTGTAAACACCATCACCACCACTGTAAACACCATCACCACCACTGTAAACATCATCACCACCACTGTAAACACCACCACCACCACCACTGTAAACACCATCACCAGCACCACTGTAATCACCACCACCACCACTGTAAACACCATCACCACTACTGTAAACACCATTACCACCACTGTAAACATCATCACCACCACTGTAAACACCATCACCACCACCACCACTGTAATCATCACCACCACCACTGTAAACACCATCACCACTACTGTAAACACCATTACCACCACTATAAACATCATCACCACCACTGTAAACTCCATCACCACCACCACTGTAAACACCATCACCACCACTGTAAACACCATCACCACCACTGTAAACATCATCACCACCACTGTAAACATCATCACCACCACTGTAAACACCATCACCACCACTGTAAACACCATCACCACCACCACTGTAAACACCATCACCACCACTGTAAACACCATCACCACCACTGTAAACACCATCACCACCACAACTGTAATCATCACCACCACCACTGTAAACACCATCACCGTAAACACCATCACCACCACTGTAAACACCATCACCACCACCACTGTAATCATCACCACCACTGTAAACACCATCACCACCAGCACTGTAAAGAAATCTCAGCATTAACATTTTGACACCAAACTGCATTATGGGAGATCAGACGCTCCATGGACATGTGGGCGGAGCGTGTGAGGATGAGTACGGTGGATGAGCGAGGGTGAGAGTGGTTATCAGCAGGTTTGCTACTGACGTGGCGTTTAGAGGTCGTCGGCAGGGCACGGAGTCCCTGATGCACGTTCCGGAGGCGGGGTCAGCCAGCTCCACGATGACGAAGGGCCGCTCCTCCAGGGTCACCACCCTCAGGTGCTGGGCATCATCAGGCGGCTGCAGGAAGGGTCCGTACCGAGACCAGGCGGGGTACCGCAGGCGGAGAACTCCGTTCTCCCACCATCCTACCTGAGACCACACACAACACAGGACAACGGTAAGGTTAAGAGGAGCTTCCTCCGACACACGGCTCTCCGACACTCTGGAACAAAACAGGAAAAGCGGCGGCAGATGAGGCGTCCCCCGCGGAGCTACCAGGACGTGTTCCAGCAGAGGTGCACGCTGAAATCAGGGACGTGCCGGGTGGGGTTCCTGCTGCCTGATCTGAGAGCTTTAATGTTGTAAGATCTACTATAAGACTACTACAAGCTCTCCCTGCAGAACTAATTAACTTTATTTAAGGGCCTTTGAGTGGCTGTTCCCCGAAATCCGGAGAAGAACATCTAAGAAAGGCTGAAGCTTTCATCAACAAGAAGTGGACCACCGAATTAGGACGTACACATTTCTAGACGGAACACCATCAAAGGCCTCGGCTGACAGTTGCTCTTAAACGCTCTACACCCCGAACCAGCCCAACAATGGAGCGTCTGAGTACTTTGTTATGGAGTGTCAGCCGATACCGATCAGAGCAGATCCGTGTGTTATTAGAGATAACACGCCACAGAAGTTAAACATCGTACACCAGCCAGCTAATTAACACCGCGCTGTCTTACTCGGCTTCTATTAGGAGCTCATTGTGATTGGACGGGTTGATATGTTCTGGTTTTTAAGATTTATCTTACAGTCGACTCAAATTTAAGCCTGACTGACCTCCCTGGTGATTTGGCCACCAGCTACTGTATCATTATGCACTGCAATCTTTGTGGTATATACTACAGCTTTATACCTGGTTACACTACACGACTGTCTGAGTGGTCAGGTCTTTATACCTGGTTACACTACACGACTGTCTGACTGATCGGCGACACGGGCTCACCAATTGCATGACTTTCACCCTGAGGAACCGACCACTCATCTCGCTGCTTTCTGAAAACACAAGAACTAATTTTTTGTGAGAACTAAACTCAGGTGAGAACTGAACTCTGGTGAGAACTGAACTCTGGTGAGAACTGAACTCTGGTAAGAACTAAACTTTGGTGAAAACTGAACTCTGGTGAGAACTGAACTCTGGTGAGAACTGAACTCTGGTGAGAACTGAACTCTGGCGAGAACTAAACTCTGGTGAAAACTGAACTCTGGTGAGAACTAAACTCTGGTGAGAACTAAACTCTGGTGAGAACTGAACTCTGGTGAGAACTGAACTCTGGTGAGAACTGAACTCTGGTGAAAACTGAACTCTGGTGAGAACTGAACTCTGGTGAGAACTAAACTCTGGTGAGAACTAAATTATGGTGAAAACTGAACTCTGGTAAGAACTAAATTCTGGTGAAAACTGAACTCTGGTGAGAACTAAACTCTGGTGAGAACTAAACTCTGGTAAAAACTGAACTCTGGTGAGAACTGAACTCTGGTGAGAACTAAACTCTGGTGAGAACTGAACTCTGGTGAGAACTAAACTCTCGAGTAGAGCGAGAACCTCCTGCAGTCATTGGTTACTGTTGGTGTTCTCCTCCTCGAGAGAGATTACGTCAACGGTGACGCGGTTCTTTCTCTACGTGATCTCATTGGCTGTAGCTAGACGCTGCTGTTGACTCACAGTCGCCGACTGGTCTAGATAATAAACGTGCTAGATGTTTGCCAGGCGTCTGCGATTAGTCGGCGAGCGTCTTTCAGCAGTTCACGCTACACGACTGAGGTTATCTACAAAAAACAGTCGGCGACTGAACATCAGACTAAAGTCGTGTAGAGTGAATCAGACGTTAGCAGTGTACAGTATTTTATAACTAGTAAATACAGGATTTTACTGCTGCTGGATAACATGGAGCTCATCCAACTACTGAATATTTATCCTTATGGATTAAAATCCCCTGATTAATCAAATAGATCATCAATAGATCAATAGATTTGAAAGAATCTGAAAATGATCAGAAGTCCATGCTCTAACAGAGTATCAAACTAGTTGCCAATTGACTTTCAGCCGGGAGCCGGGAAGTAGAAAATGATTTTATTGATGTTTGAATGTTCACACTGACGGACTGCCGAGCAGGAGACGCCTGGACCAGGTAGTGGAGAGCTTTGGTGAGGAGGAACGAGACACAGAACACATGCAGTAGATGCTCACCAGTGACTCCAACAAACACTGTCTGTATCCTAGCTGGTTAGCTTATTAACTATTAACTACCATATAAAACACGTGAACTGAGCCTGGTCCAAAGCAAAGCAAGAAGGTTCCACAAACTTCCTCTAGCGCACAGCAGAACTACACTCCTGTGGAAGTTACTAGGGGGCGTGGTGAAGAGGGATCACTTCAGAATTTAATTTCATGCAATTTTCATGCAATTCACAAACAATATTGTTCATTTCACAATTAATGTAAGTGTATCAGATGATTTTTAAAGAATAAGAATGTTTGTATTAAAGTCTATTTTTTTATAGAGGCTTATTTTACATATAGTTCTATTATCAGTAATTCTCAGTCCTCTGTCTAAATCTCCTGGTACGACCACCAATCCAAGTTAAGGATGTTATTGGACTAATTGGTTGTTAGGACACTCTTGCTCAATTGTGATCACAGCTGAAAAACATTCTACTAATAAGTGAGTATAAAAGGGAACAACATTCTAGGTTAGTTTAGTATCTGAAGATCAGCAGTTGATGGCTTGCTGACCGACTCACAATGACCAGAAAGAAACAACTTTCTTTAGAGACCCGTCAGTCCATTGTTGTGTTAAGGAAGAAGATACTCCATTAAAACAAGAACATTTCACTGTGATCCCAAACTTTTGAGTGGTAGCAAAAAGTAGACTAGCACAGTAACAACAGTAACACTGCCAATATTCATATTCTACAGTAAAACACAAGCGAGACGCTGAGAGCTCTTCGTTGACGTGGGTACCAAAAAAAAGCTGACATGACAAACTTGTACTCCTTGAGAATTAGACAGGCTGTTTTTCTTACTCTGCCGTTAAGAAAACGGCTGAGTTTTGCACTTATACTGTATGTAGACTTATTATATTTATTCTCTTCTCTGTAGGTCTTCCAGTCTTGCTAGGTGTTGCTCTGTGTCTAATTTTTTATTCTGTGGTCTTCTTTCTAGGTATCAGCACTGGCTCTTGTTTATAGCAGTGTTTGAGTTTAAGAGTAGTTTGGACTTAAACCTGTTTGTACTAGATAGAGATACTCATACTCTGGCCGAACACTAAGTACTGATGTAAGTCACTCTGGATGTAAATGTAAATAAAACATATCATTGCTGTCCAATGAAAATTTTGAGTTTTCTACATTATTTGAACACGCCAATGGTTGTTTACATTGTGTAAAAAATTCATGATGACTGGACCAAAAGAATTGCTCCAAAATAGCTTGGAAAAAATTGGTTCCATTGACTTCCATTGAAAGTAAAGTATGTTTTTGGTCTCTCCTGTAAAGTTGCAACGACAGCGACGATATATGTAAAGGATCTATCTAGATTAGATGTAATGTTCTAGAAATGGTCAGATGCCCATGGAACTCACAACCTTCTGGTTGCATAACTCACCTCCTTAATCAACCTATCTCCCCTATCAACTGAACTGGACTAGGCTTAATGTGACTGATCCACAATACATTAAAACAAGCTTGGACTTAAAACAGTCCTGCCCAATGGCCCAGT
Source organism: Megaleporinus macrocephalus (assembly GCA_021613375.1). NCBI lineage: Eukaryota > Metazoa > Chordata > Actinopteri > Characiformes > Anostomidae > Megaleporinus > Megaleporinus macrocephalus. Next base: position 2,045,253 of record CM038705.1, read on the forward strand.
CTGAATTACCCAGTCAGTCCTGGGGATGGAACCCACAACCTTCTGGTCGCTTACCCCACATCCCCATCAACTGAACTGGATCAGGCTTAATATACCTAATCCACAATACATTTAAACAAGCTTGGACCGAATCTGATCCTATATCTGAATCAGATTTAGTAACATTTCATTCTGCCCATCCCTAGCAAGGTTAGAACCTTGACCCTTGACCCAAGAAACACAAGAAAAGATTAGTCAGCATCCACTTACAAGAACCCCTTCAACAAAAATGCAAGTGCTTATTTATATTCAGCACCGACACTGCCTGGGGTAAACAGTCCTGCCCAATGGCCCAATCAGTCCTGGGGATGGAGCCCATGACCTTCTGGTTGCTTACTCCACAACCCCATCAACTGAACTGGATCAGACTTAATGTAACTGATCCATAATACATTAAAACAAGCTTGTACTGAACCTGATCCTATATCAGAATCTGATTCTGATTCAATAACATTTCATTCTGCAGGTCAGCTGCCCATCCCTAGAAAGGTCAAGCACCAGGTAGATAAGGTTAGTACCTTGACCCTTGACCCAAGAGACACAAGGAAAGATAAGTCAGCATCCACTTACAAGTACCCCTTCAACAAAAATGCATGTGCTTATTTATATTCAGCACCGGCACTGCCTGGGGTAAACAGCCCAATGGCCCAGTCAGGAATGCCCAATTAGTCCTGGGGATGGAGCCCATGACCTTCTGGTCGCTTACCCCACAACCCCATCAACTGAACTGCATCAGGTTTCATATAACTGATCCACAATACATTAAAACAAGCTTGGACTGAACCTGATCCTATACCTGAATCTGATTTAGTAACATTTCATTCTGCTCATCCCTAGCAAGGTTAGAACCTTGACCCTAGACCCAAGAGACACAAGAACAGATTAGTTCACATCCACTTACAAGTACCCCTTCAACAAAAACACATGTGCTTATTTATATTCAGCACCGGCACCGCCTGGGGTAAACAGTCCTGCCCAATGGCCCGGCCAGGAATGCCCAATTAGTCCTGGGGATGGAGCCCTCGACCTTCTGGTCGCTTATCCCACAACCCCATCAACTGAACTGGATCAGGCTTAGTGTAACTGATCCACAATATATTAAAACAAGCTTGGACTGAACCTGATCCTATATCAGAATCTGATTTAGTGACATTTCATGCTACTCATCCCTAGCAAGGTTAGAACCTTGACCCTAGACCCTAGACCCAAGAGACACAAGAACAGATTAGTCCACATCCACTTACAAGTACCCCTTCAACAAAAACACATGTGCTTATTTATATTCAGCACCGGCACCGCCTGGGGTAAACAGTCCTGCCCAATGGCCCGGCCAGGAATGCCCAATCAATCCTGGGGATGGAGCCCATGACCTTCTGGTTGCTTACCCCACATCCCCATCAACTGAACTGGATCAGGCTTAATGTAACTGATCCACAATACATTAAAACAAGCTTGTACTGAACCTGATTCAATAACATTTCCTCCTGCAGGTCAGCTGGTGGTGTGTTAAATCCCACACACCTAAAACACAAAGGCGGATCGCTGAATCAACCCAACCACCAGGTCTGGATCACTGCTAGTTAGCGTATAGATTCTAAATCTATTTTTATTCATAACAGTACACAATTTTTGTTTCCATATTTAAACACGAAACACAGTAAAAAGGCCCAGCCCTAGTAAGGTCAAGCACCAGGTAGACAAGGTCAGTACCTCGACCCTTCGACCCAAGAGACACAAGAACAGATTAGGCAGCATCCACTTAAAGGTACCTCCGCAACAAAAATGCATGTGCTTGTTTATTTTTAGCCCAGGGCAAAGTGGTCCGCCTCTGCCTGGGACCCTACCGTGCGTTCGCTTTCTCTCTATTAACAATGAATCTTCCTCCTGCAAGTCAAAGGTCAAGCCCGGTCCATTAAATCTCATTTCTGAAAGGCTGGTTTTGGGGTGTCACTGAGGCAGGCAGTCGGCGGGGAGCGAGTCTGCTCTGTGGTGGAGAGCCTGCCGAGCGTGCGGAGGTAATAAAAAACAAGTGCCTCCTCAGTGCCTTTCTACGGTCTCTCTTCACGGAGAGAGCCGGGCCTTTATCGCCGGGCCTTTTCTCCGAAGTGGCAGCCGAGGCTTTCTGCCCGTGGAGAGGAGGACAAACTCTTGGGCTAAGTGCTGGCCCATAGAGGAAAAGGTCACGCCGTCACTCGGGGGCTTGAGTTACTAAGAGCGCTATTAAGGCCAGCTCATTTGCTGGTGCGGACGGTGGGAAAACAGCAAACAGCATTCGTCTGGGGCGCAGCGGCAGTCCGGCGACGGCGAGGATTACGGGCCGCGGTAAAGGAAGCTCATTTGTATACGCAGCCGCTCACCTTTAAGCTTGATTTATTCGTTCCCTATCCGCAGGGAGGCTCCGCAGATGATCGTTTACTCTCAGGGTTCCGCATGAAAAACAGCCTGGCACGTGGACTGGGCCGTCCCACTTGAACACAGCCCGTCCCACGAGACGTCTACGGCGGCTCAGATCGTTTCATTGCTGTTCGTTTATTCTTAGATAATAATTAGCCTTTTGTGTTTGCCTGGCAAACAGCTGGACTGATTTCTGTCACTTGGCCATACAGAGCTATACGGGGCCCGAAGATCCCAGCAGAACTAATTAGCTTTATTTAAGGGCCTTTGAATGGCTGTTCCCCGGAATCCAAAGATCTGAACGAGAAGTAAAAGCAAATTTACACGTACGGAAAGCGGAATCCTTCATCAACGGAAGTGGACCATCGAATTAGAACCTAGCCGAGGCCTCAGTCGACGGTTCCTTCCCGGTATTCCAGCTTAACGATGCAGTAATGGAACAAACAGCTGAAATGGAAATCCTGCTGCCTTCAAATGTCAGTCGCACCGATTAGCCATGAAAACCATTAGCCAGGTAACGAGTGGGCTAACACGATGAGATAACACCACCGCTTCCCGCGTCTGGGCCCTTCAAACTGTCAGCTTGCGAACGCCGGAACGCCACGAGGCTGTGTGTTTCCTCATTACTCCGGGCCTTGGGCGCCCCCGCCACTGCATCTCCAGCTCGGCGGCCGTCATGCCGCTCAGATTTGCTGATGACACCGCAGTGGTGGGTCTTATCAGGGACGGCGTTGGAGCTGCCGTGCGGGAAGCGGTGGGGGAAGCGGTGGTGTATCACCTTGCATCAGGGTGTGCAATCCTTCAGCAAATCACACCCGCCGGAAAATGGGTCAAACTGGCTGTCAGCAGGAAGTCGGAGTTTCAGGACCGAACGCGGAGAAGCCTCTGGGGCCGACAGCTCCGTACCCGCCGAACGCCGGGTAGAGATCAGTGAACAGTAAACAGCTTTACTGCCTTCGCTTTGGTTTAATCCTAGTCCAGCTACACTTGCACACGCCGCGCTGTCCTCCCAGCTCGTCCTCGTCGCATTCTGTCCCATAACGTGGAAATTTTATGGAGTTTTTTTTATATAAAGAAATTTAAAGTGCTGCATTTTTAAGGTTTCAAGACATCCTCAGTCCAAACAGCCCATATATGTAAACAAAATGATGCAAAACAAGCTGTTCTGAATGTGTCGTTTGCACATGGCGTCATGTCTCTGGCGGGAACAGCAGATGGAGGGCAGGAAGTGATGCTCTACAAAAACAGCTCTATCAAAAGCCTATGCCTATTGTTTGCACCACAAGAAGATTTGGACGTAGGTTTGCATATGGACAGCAGAGACATGTCTCTGCTAGTTTGTGAGGACAGAATTGTCCCAACTAATATTCGAGGAAACTCTTTGGAGTGAAGTCACATTAGAAGTCACATTCTACGACCCCGTAACTCCGGGCCTTGGGCCCCCCTGTCGCTGCATCTCCAGCTCGGCGGCTGTCATACCGCTCAGATTTGCTGATGTCACTGCAGTGGTGGGTCTTATCAGAGAAGCCGTGGTGTAGCACCTTGCATCAGGGTGTGCAATCCTTCAGCAAATCACACCTGTAGCTTTGTATATGGACAGCAGTATTTGAGTAAACCCTTTGCAGTGAAGTCACATTAGATCATTGTACAACTCCAAACCCACCAATTTGGGCATGCTTGCATTGAAGTGGCTAGGGTTAGAGTTAGGGTTAGAGTTAGGGTTAGAGTTAGGGTTAGAGTTAGAGTTAGGGTTAGAGTTAGAGTTAGAGTTAGAATTAGGGTTAGAGTTAGAGTTAGGGTTAGAGTTAGGGTTAGGGTTAGGGTTTAGGGTTAGGGTTTAGGGTTTAGGGTTAGGGGTTAGGGTTAGGGTTTAAGATTAGGGTTTAGGGTTAGGGTTTAGGGTTTAGGGTTAGGGTTAGGGGTTAGGGTTAGGGTTAGGGTTAGGGTTTAGGATTAGGGTTAGGGTTTAGGATTAGGGTTAGGGTTAGGTTAGGGTTAGGGTTAGGGTTAGAGTTAGAGTTAGAGTTAGAGTTAGAGTTAGAGTTAGAGTTAGAGTTAGGGTTAGGGTTAGGATTAGAGTTAGAGTTAGGGTTAGAGTTAGAGTTAGAGTTAGGGTTAGGGTTAGGGTTAGGATTAGGGTTAGTTCCGTGCAACATGCAAATACCAATTTCAGGGCTATTAATCCAAATCTAAAGCATGGGCAAAGATTTTCCTCTACTGTCCGCCATGCCAACAAAGTTTGTACATTGCAGACATTAGGTTGGCTTCTTTTTTTTACCCCCCCCTCACTCCGTCACCACAGTGCCTGGTATTGTTTGTACCATCCGTACGTGCAAACCAAGCCTTTTGTTATCACTGTTTGGCTAAGCTAAGCTAGGCTAACATCTTCCCCAGCTAAGCCAAGTCGAAGTCAAGCAAACCCAGCCGGGTCCAGTCAAGCCATCTGTCTCCAAGCCATGCCACACCACACCAAGTCTAGGTTTCCCTAGTCACGCCAGTTCAAGCTAAATCTACCCAGCCACTCAGTATACACCCAGTCAGCTGGGGCTGACCCTGAGGGCTCCCTACCATTGTTCAAGTTCTTTAACAAGAAATGAACTGCCATCTGGAGGAAGTTAGTTATTTTGATTTGGAGTACTACGTTTAGATGATGTTTTTGTAAAACCTCACTCGACTGGATTGTAATTGACTCTTTAGATCTTTTGATTACACGTGAAATTAAAATGAAAAAAAAAAAAACAGTTTTAATTAGATTTCCTGGGGGTACCAGAAGCTCAAAGCAAGTGTCAATAGCAACAGAATAATAAGCTGTTTGGCATTGGCAGAGAGGATTTGGCAAAATATATTATGGGCACAACCCATACTCAGCTCGAGTGCTCCTCCCACAAACATATGTACCCTACAAACATGGCGCCAATTAAAAGGAACTGAACAGACTTTCCAACTGTATAAGATTTATTGCCAAGAAACATTGTTACAACAAAGAAATAATCTATCAAACACACATTTCCTTACCTTTCAAGCTAAGTTTATATTGTAGATGCTTTACAGGTAGCAAATAGACTGCAATACATAATCCAGACTGTACGGTAACGATTTGTAGGCTTATTATAGTTTCATTTAATCACGTAAATATTCATTTATACATTTCACTAAGCCTAATATGGAATTGTTTAGTCATGTTTACAATAAAGAGATGTTTCTAGAGAAAAACATATCTATATTTCACCAATTATTATATTATTAAAAATATAATTATCAATGGTAAATGGTAAAAATGCCATATTTGGGTAATAATTCATGCAATAGAGGGTTTATTACAGTTCTTTGCTACTGTTTCTTCTTATTGCTTCAAACATTATAACAGGTGAATTACAATGTCCTGCTAGAAGAAGACAAACACCTGCACGAATGTTCCATTCTCTCGTTTGGTGGAAACCATCATAACGCTCGTGAACTGAGCTAGCGTTCACTCAGGAGTGAACCAAGAACCACAAACAAAAAGAGGCCAAGCAACATCCATTGATCCACACCAGACAGTGTAGGTGTGATGGCACTTCAGGAGTCTAGAGATGGACCGATTAGCGATTTTGAGGCTGATTCTAATCGCCGATCACCTTTCAGCCGATAGCCGATACCGATCGAGGGCAGGGCTATATGCCATGGCAGGGCTACATGTAGTTATTAGTGCAAGCAAGTCAAAAAAACATGGTCTAAACTGGTTTATTACCATTTTTAATGAGCTCATATGAAAGAGTATAATATTTTAAACAACATTGGCAGTAAATAAACTAAGTACATCAAACAAATATCGTTATGGTGCTATGTAGCTCAAAGTCTGGATCAATCCACTAAGCTGTTAGGCTTAGCATGGAGGATCCAAATGCAGGGTGTATTTTATTTATTTACTATTATTAATTTTACTTTGTGTTGAATGAATGATATATTTAATTATTGTCCGTGAATGTAAGTGTATTGGTGCGTTAACTTCGGGATTCGAACTCCTGACCTCCTGCATGGCAGCCCGGCTCTACACTATGAGTGGAGCAGCGAGATCGGGTGGAGAAACCCCTCCAAATACGGTATGAAACAAAAAGGCGGGAAAACCCAACAAAGGAGACGCCGCTGGTTGGCCTTGATCAGCCCTGTGCATTCTGGGACTTGGAGTTTTTCAACCCAACTCCACCATTTCTTTCCCTGTGCCAACCAGCCCCCCTGCTGGCAGCTGGCGGCACAGCCCCGACCCCTTACAGAGACACATGGATTTTACTAATTTTACAAATGTTACAACCCACCCTGGATGAGAGTCACATACGGTAACCAACTGCCAGACGGACGATGTTTTCTATCCGCACATGCAGTGAACACTATAAACTGTTCTCGCGAGGCCGCCACTTTAGCCAGTCTGTGGAAAACGAAAGGGTATGTTTTTCCACCTTGTGGTTCAGAGAGGAACTGCAGGGAGCTCCTCTTCCTAGAAGAAATGCTAGCTGGAAATACAGAAATTGGGCTCATCAATTGGCTCTTGGGATTGAGTAAATTGGAGAAACATCGGCCGATCACCGATTACATATTTCGACTGAAAATCTGCCGATACCGATACATAGCCGATCGATCCTTCCATCTCTTATTCCCACCATTAAAAATGTATCAACAGATTATTACTGGTCGTCAGAACCTCCAGCTGTTTAACCTGCTGTAGGCATCTCTCACACTGCTCAGGCCCTGTGGCTCGTTTCGAAGCTCAGCGTCTTGCGAAGAGCACGCATTCTGCATCTCTTTAGGGAGCGTGGTGACAGCGGCCGAGCGGGCCGACTTACCTGGCCTTTAGTTATGTCCCCGCCACATTCATACACGGCCCCGGCTATCAGTAGAGCTGCAGCGCTCTGCTCAATCCCCACGGAGCCATTCAGCAGCCACAGACACCGGAAAGCTTCTCCGCTGTATTACAGATCCCTCACCGCCGAGACGTGTGCGTAGTACACAGGTGTGCATGCATCTGTGTGTGTGTAATTGGTAGGCAGCGGGCCGGTGGCTGGCTGTTGTTAAGGTTCGACTATGGAGCAGAGGCACCTAATTGAAATTGAAATAGTGGCAGTCTGCATGTTGCTTCCTATAGGCGAGGGCTGCTTAGCCCACTTAAATCCACTATGCAGCCTTAGATACCGACTCGGGAATGCAATCTGGAATGCAATTTTGACAGGTGGGGCCCGGCATACCAGCCAGACCACCGTCAACCAGCACACAATGCTGACTCGAACGTACATAAAGTAGGAAATAAATTGCTGAGTGTCTCTCCGAGCTGAGTGTCAGGCTTTGGAATTGACAAAATCAGCTATCGTTTGTTTTAATGGCGCCGCAGCCTTCACGGCTATCCAGAGTATATATCACTGACGGGTCATCGCTGTTTGTAAAGAGCGTCCTGACTTCAATTTAAAGGCAGCAGGATCAAACAAGCCAGTATCAGTGAAGCATACCTTTAGCGTACTGATTGTTATAAAGGCAGACCCGGCAGTTTCAGTGCGCTGGCAGAATCAGTAGGTCTGTACGTTATCATAATGTAATTGTAGCCAAAAGAAAGTGAACTGTCTCCTGAATTTCTTCAAAGACTCAGCAAAAACAAACTCAGTCTGATTAAACAAACTGTGGTGTTTTTATTGAGTATGGGTTCTGGAGCAATCACATCCCTTTCAAAGGCTTCATAATCCAGCCTTGGTCCTTTTTAAGACTCTGTTAGCTGTCCGTAGACGCCTTGGGTTGAGTCTGTCAACTATTTATGCCTTGTAAAACTATCATAAGCTGTGCCCCTGACCTGTTGACTAATCAGAGACTGTGTTCCAGACGTGTCAACCAATCAAAGACTATATTGCTGTTGTGTCAACCAATCAGAGACTGTGTTTCTGACGTTAACTAATCAAGGGCTGTTTTCATGACTTGTTGACCAATCAGGGGCAGTGTTCCTGACTTGTCGACCAATCAGAGACTATGTTTCTAAAATGGTCATCAATCAGAGGCAGTGTTCCTGACTTGTCAACCAATCAAAGGTTGTGTTCCTGACTTGTTGATGAATCAAAGGTTGCATTCCTGACTTGTTGATGAATCAAAGGTTGCATTCCTGACTTGTTGACCAAACAGAGGTTTTGTTCCTGACTTGTTGACTAATAAGAGCCTGTGTTTTTGCCCTGTCAACAAAATAACGTTTTACACTTCCAAGCAAAATAAAAGCCAGCATAGCGTTCCCAACGTATTAATTAATCTAAGCGTCACTTGATGTTGAAGTCGATGACCTGAGATGGTAAAGTTGAGAGAGTACAGTTGAGAGGGTAAAGTTAAGATGGTAAAGTTGAGATGGTAAAGTTGAGATGGTAACATTGAGAAAGTAAAGTTGAGAGAGTAAAGTTGAGAGAGTACAGTTGAGAGGGTAAAGTTGAGAGAGTACAGTTGAGAGGGTAAAGTTGAGATGGTAACATTGAAAGAGAGTAAAATTGAGAGGGTAAGGTTGAGAGAGTACAGTTGAGAGGGTAAAGTTGAGATTGTAAAGTTGAGATGGTAAAGTTGAGATGGTAACATTGAGAAAGTAAAGTTGAGAGAGTAAAGTTGAGAGAGTACAGTTGAGAGGGTAAAGTTGAGATGGTAACATTGAGAGAGTAAAATTGAGAGGGTAAGGTTGAGAGAGTACAGTTGAGAGGGTAAAGTTGAGATGGTAAAGTTGAGATGGTAAAGTTGAGATGGTAAAGTTGAGATGGTAACATTGAGAGAGTAAAATTGAGAGGGTAAAGTTGAGAGAGTACAGTTGAGAGGGTAAAGTTGAGATGGTAAAGTTGAGATGGTAAAGTTGAGAAAGTAAAGTTGAGAGAGTAAAGTTGAGATGGTAACACTGAGAGAGTAAAGTTGAGAGAGTAAAGTTGAGAGAGTAAAGTTGAGATTGTAAAGTTGAGATGGTAACATTGAGAAAGTAAAGTTGAGAGAGTACAGTTGAGAGAGTAAAGTTGAGAGAGTAAAGTTGAGAGAGTAAAGTTGAGATGGTAACATTGAGAAAGTAAAGTTGAGAGGGTAAAGTTGAGAGGGTAAAGTTGAGAGGGTAAAATTGAGAGGGTAAAGTTGAGAGGGTAAAGTTGAGATGGTAAAGTTGAGAGGGGAAAGTTGAGAGAGTACAGTTGAGAGGGTAAAGTTGAGAGAGTACAATTGAGAGGGTAAAGTTGAGAGGGTAAAGTTGAGATGGTAACACTGAGAGAGTAAAGTTGAGATAGTAAAGTTGAGAGGGTAAAGTTGAGAGTACAGTTGAGAGGGTAAAGTTGAGAGAGTACAGTTGAGAGGGTAAAGTTGAGAGAGTACAGTTGAGAGGGTAAAGTTGAGAGTACAGTTGAGATGGTAACACTGAGAAAGTAAAGTTGAGATGGTAAAGTTGAGATGGTAAAGTTGAGAGAGTAAAGTTGAGTTGGTAAAATTGAGAGAGTAAAGTTGAGATGGTAACACTGAGAGAGTAAAGTTGAGATGGTAAAGTTGAGATGGTAAAGTTGAGATGGTAACACTGAGAGAGTAAAGTTGAGATGGTAAAGTTGAGATGGTAACACTGAGAGAGTAAAGTTGAGATGGTAAAGTTGAGATGGTAACACAGAGAGTAAAGTTGAGATGGTAAAGTTGAGATGGTAAAGTTGAGATGGTAAAGTTGAGATAGTAAAGTTGAGAGAGTAAAGTTGAGATGGTAAAATTGAGAGGGTAAAGTTGAGAGAGTAAAGTTGAGATGGTAAAGTTGAGAGAGTAAAGTTGAGATGGTAAAATTGAGAGGGTAAAGTTGAGAGAGTAAAGTTGAGATGGTAAAGTTGAGATGGTAAAGTTGAGAGAGTTAAGTTGAGATGGTAAAGTTGAGAGAGTAAAGTTGAGATGGTAAAATTGAGAGGGTAAAGTTGAGAGAGTAAAGTTGAGATGGTAAAGTTGAGAGAGTAAAGTTGAGATGGTAAAGTTGAGATGGTAAAGTTGAGAGAGTAAAGTTGAGATGGTAAAATTGAGAGGGTAAAGTTGAGAGAGTACAGTTGAGAGGGTAAAGTTGAGAGAGTAAAGTTGAGATGGTAAAGTTGAGATGGTAAAGTTGAGAGAGTAAAGTTGAGATGGTAAAATTGAGAGGGTAAAGTTGAGAGAGTAAAGTTGAGATGGTAACACTGAGATAGTAAAGTTGAGATGGTAAAGTTGAGATGGTAACACTGAGAGAGTAAAGTTGAGAGGGTAAAGTTGAGATGGTAAAGTTGAGATGGTAAAACTGAGAGAGTAAAGTTGAGATGGTAAAGTTGAGATGGTAACACTGAGAGAGTAAAGTTGAGAGAGTACAGTTGAGAGGGTAAAGTTGAGATGGTAAAGTTGAGATGGTAAAGTTGAGAAAGTAAAGTTGAGAGGGTAAAGTTGAGAGAGTACAGTTGAGAGGGTAAAGTTGAGATGGTAACATTGAGAGAGTAAAATTGAGAGGGTAAGGTTGAGAGAGTACAGTTGAGAGGGTAAAGTTGAGATGGTAAAGTTGAGATGGTAAAGTTGAGATGGTAACATTGAGAAAGTAAAGTTGAGAGAGTAAAGTTGAGAGAGTACAGTTGAGAGGGTAAAGTTGAGATGGTAACATTGAGAGAGTAAAATTGAGAGGGTAAGGTTGAGAGAGTACAGTTGAGAGGGTAAAGTTGAGATGGTAAAGTTGAGATGGTAAAGTTGAGATGGTAAAGTTGAGATGGTAACATTGAGAAAGTAAAGTTGAGAGAGTACAGTTGAGAGGGTAAAGTTGAGAGAGTAAAGTTGAGATGGTAAAGTTGAGAGGGTAAAGTTGAGAGTACAGTTGAGAGGGTAAAGTTGAGAGAGTACAGTTGAGAGGGTAAAGTTGAGAGAGTAAAGTTGAGATGGTAACACTGAGAGAGTAAAGTTGAGAGAGTAAAGTTGAGAGAGTAAAGTTGAGATGGTAAAGTTGAGATGGTAACATTGAGAAAGTAAAGTGGAGAGAGTAAAGTTGAGAGAGTAAAGTTGAGATGGTAAAGTTGAGATGGTAACATTGAGAAAGTAAAGTTGAGAGAGTACAGTTGAGAGGGTAAAGTTGAGATGGTAACATTGAGAGAGTAAAATTGAGAGGGTAAGGTTGAGAGAGTACAGTTGAGAGGGTAAAGTTGAGATGGTAAAGTTGAGATGGTAAAGTTGAGATGGTAAAGTTGAGATGGTAACATTGAGAAAGTAAAGTTGAGAGAGTACAGTTGAGAGGGTAAAGTTGAGAGAGTAAAGTTGAGATGGTAAAGTTGAGAGGGTAAAGTTGAGAGTACAGTTGAGAGGGTAAAGTTGAGAGAGTACAGTTGAGAGGGTAAAGTTGAGAGAGTAAAGTTGAGATGGTAACACTGAGAGAGTAAAGTTGAGAGAGTAAAGTTGAGAGAGTAAAGTTGAGATGGTAAAGTTGAGATGGTAACATTGAGAAAGTAAAGTTGAGAGAGTAAAGTTGAGAGGGTAAAATTGAGAGGGTAAAGTTGAGAGAGTAAAGTTGAGAGGGGAAAGTTGAGAGAGGAAAGTTGAGATGGTAAAGTTGAGAGGGGAAAGTTGAGAGGGGAAAGTTGAGAGAGTACAGTTGAGAGGGTAAAGTTGAGAGGGTAAAATTGAGAGGGTAAAGTTGAGATGGTAAAGTTGAGAGGGGAAAGTTGAGAGGGGAAAGTTGAGAGGGGAAAGTTGAGAGAGTACAGTTGAGAGGGTAAAGTTGAGAGAGTACAGTTGAGAGGGTAAAGTTGAGAGAGTAAATTTGAGATGGTAACACTGAGAGAGTAAAGTTGAGATGGTAAAGTTGAGATGGTAAAGTTGAGAGAGTAAAGTTGAGATGGTAAAATTGAGAGGGTAAAGTTGAGAGAGTAAAGTTGAGATGGTAACACTGAGAGAGTAAAGTTGAGATGGTAAAGTTGAGATGGTAACACAGAGAGTAAAGTTGAGATGGTAAAGTTGAGATGGTAAAGTTGAGATGGTAACACTGAGAGAGTAAAGTTGAGATGGTAAAGTTGAGATGGTAACACAGAGAGTAAAGTTGAGATGGTAAAGTTGAGATGGTAAAGTTGAGATGGTAAAGTTGAGATGGTAACACTGAGAGGTAAAGTTGAGATGGTAAAGTTGAGATGGTAACACAGAGAGTAAAGTTGAGATAGTAAAGTTGAGATGGTAACACTGAGAGAGTAAAGTTGAGATGGTAACACTGAGAGAGTAAAGTTGAGATGGTAAAGTTGAGATGGTAAAGTTGAGATAGTAAAGTTGAGAGAGTAAAGTTGAGATGGTAAAATTGAGAGGGTAAAGTTGAGATGGTAAAGTTGAGAGAGTAAAGTTGAGATGGTAAAATTGAGAGGGTAAAGTTGAGATGGTAAAGTTGAGAGAGTAAAGTTGAGATGGTAAAATTGAGAGGGTAAAGTTGAGAGAGTAAAGTTGAGATGGTAACACTGAGATAGTAAAGTTGAGATGGTAAAGTTGAGATGGTAACACTGAGAGAGTAAAGTTGAGATGGTAAAGTTGAGAGGGTAAAGTTGAGATGGTAACACTGAGAGAGTAAAGTTGAGATGGTAAAGTTGAGAGGGTAAAGTTGAGATGGTAAAGTTGAGATGGTAAAGTTGAGATGGTAACACTGAGAGAGTAAAGTTGAGATGGTAAAGTTGAGATGGTAACACTGAGAGAGTAAAGTTGAGATGGTAAAGTTGAGAGGGTAAAGTTGAGATGGTAAAGTTGAGATGGTAACACTGAGAGAGTAAAGTTGAGATGGTAAAGTTGAGAGGGTAACATTGTTCAGCCTTTTTCCTGTAAACCCCACTTGTTCAGTTCTATCCTTCAGACCCGAACTTGTGAAAGGCTTGTTATTTAACGTTGAGGTGAACCTGACAAGACTATCCTGAAGTTGGGCCACACTAAGCCACTACAGCAGCTTCAGTGCACCTTGGCATCAATTTTTCAAATCTCTGGAACTGTACAGGAAGACACACAGTCTGATCACGTCCTGCCTTGACATTCTCCGTCATCTGAGAATCAGGTGCTCTCTTGTCTTCCCTCACATATCTCACCAACGCACGAGCATCACACTCGCCGACCGTGAGCCTCCTCTCATGATTTCCAACCTTGTCGTTCCCCACAGATCTAAAAGTCCAGTCGCCAGGCCCGCCGAAACACAGAAGACCTTCTGTTACCGTGCCCTGATAATGAACCCACTTTCAAAGCCACTTAGATCGTTTCCCCTCGCTGTCCTCATCCGAAATCAAGGTCAACCCGGCCTGCTCAGCGTTTCTATACACACCACAGAGGATGGCGGGATGTTAATTGCTTAGTCGTGTCATGCGGTGCACGTGTCTGGAAGTGCCCTTGTTGTGATTCTGCACTCTGTATCTGTATGTGAGGGACAATTGAGCATGATTGGTTAGCAAGTGTTCTTTGGTCCCCGTCACAAAACAGGTCAGACCAATGCCCACGTGACCCCGTGGTCCGTGACTTTAGCGCCAGCACGGAGCACCAGGCCTAACCGCATCGCTATGGCGGAGCACAGGAAGTATCAATATCTCCCGGCAAGTGGCTCTCTCGTCTGTTTACCCGACTGTCTCCTTGTCACCTTCGCGTCGCTGCCGCTCCCTCCTGTCATCAAGCTGTCTCCCTGGGTCATTTCGACTGTCCGTTCGTCTGCCTGTCTCTCTGTCCCCCCCGTTCACCCACCCACTCAAGTGGTTAACTCAGAATCAGCTTCCCCGGACTGTTGAAAGCGGCGAGCTCTAACAGGCGAGGCGAGTTGGAGTTTGGCGAGGCTGTCTGCGAGTGTGACAGACAGCCACATCTGAAACATCCGGCATGGGAAGAGATCCAGACACGTGTCCAAGCAGGTGACAACAGCTAGCCTAGCATTAAGGATCTGGGAACAAAACACAATTTCTTTTTCTTTTCTTTTTTAATATGCATCTCATAAAGTAGCACAGCAAGGCGAGGTGGAGGAACATCTACTACTGCTCCACTACTGCTCAACTACTGCTCCACTACAGCTCCACTACAGCTCCACTACTGCTCAACTACTGCTCCACTACAGCTCCACTACAGCTCCACTACAGCTCCACTACTGCTCAACTACTGCTCCACTACAGCTCAACTACAGCTCCACTACCGCTCCACTACTGCTCAACAACTGCTCAACTACAGCTCCACTACTGCTCCACTACAGCTCAACTACTGCTCAACTACAGCTACATTACTGCTCAACTACTGCTCAACTACAGCTCAACTACTGCTCAACTACTGCTCCAGTACTGCTCAACTACTGCTCCACTACAGCTCAACTACTGCTCCAGTACTGCTCCACTACAGCTCCACTACTGCTCAACTACAGCTCCACTATAGCTCCACTACAGCTCCACTACAGCCCAACTACAGCTCCACTACTGTTTCAACGTTTAAATTTAAAGAGCGTCTAATATGATTTCTGGTTTTTCTCTTTCTTCAGCAGCTTGTGCTACTTGTAAACATAAAGTTCATGCCAGAGGTAGAACCACTCCTCTCAGCTGATGTCATCTTGTAACACAATCCTTACTTCCCACCTACCAGCAAGCTTGGCATGTCCTCACACAGAGAGCTAAACCAGTACAAACTGACCACTCCTGCTCCAGTCCAGCTCGCAAAGGTGGAACTCTCTCTATGTCTACTGGACATTTAGGATCAGACTCTGGGTCAAACTGATACATCTGATAACCAATGAGAGCGCACAGGGCTCATCGGGAGGTGGGGCTTAAAGGCACAGGCGTGTTTCAGACAGAGGGTGAGAGCAGATGTACAGCATGAGGAACTCCGTCTCAGAGTTCTCCGTCTCAGAGTTCTCCGTCTCAGAGTTCTCCGTCTCAGAGTTCTACAGCTCCGGACCTGCTTCCCCAAAATCACTGCAGTAAGATGATGTAAACGGGGAGAGAGAGTGTTTAATGAGATGCTCACTCCACCGTTTAACAATCATCACTTATCATTTATTCATTGTTCTGCTGCTGAAGCTCCCACTGATTACTGAAACAGTTTAATCTGTTAATACGCCTCACTCAGCCAGACCGGCCTGTTTTTACTGGAAGCTGATCACTCTGAACAGAAACACCCCACCCTCATAGCTGTCCCTGACACACCACCAACATACTCTCTCTCTCTCTCTCTCTCTCTCTCTTAATATCTCTCTCTCTTTAAATATCTCTCTCTCCCTCTTTCTTTCTTAATATCTCTCTCTCCCTCTTTAAATATATCTCTCTCTCTCTCTTAATATCTCTCTCTCTCTTTAAATATCTCTCTCTCTCTCTCTCTCTCTCTTAATATCTC
>CM038705.1:2065990-2078490 GCA_021613375.1 Megaleporinus macrocephalus
CCATCCTATCCACCCAACCCGCCCAGCCCATCCTATCCACCCAACCCGCCCAATCCATCCTATCCACCCAATCCATCCTATCCACCCAACCCATCCTATCCACCCAACCCACCCAACCCATCCTATCCACCCAACCCGCCCAGCCCATCCTATCCGCCCAACCCGCCCAACCCATCCTATCCACCCAACCCAACCTATCCACCCAACCCACCCAACCCAACCTATCCACCCAACCCAACCTATCCACCCAACCCACACAACCCATCCAACCCGCCCAACCCATCCTATCCACCCAACCAACCCGACCCATCCTATCCACCCAACCCATCCTACCCACCCAACCCATCCTATCCACCCAACCCGCCCAGCCCATCCTATCCACCCAACCCACCCAACCCATCCTTTCCACCCAACCCATCCTATCCACCCAACCCACCCAGCCCATCCTATCCACCCAACCCGCCCAGCCCATCCTATCCACCCAACCCACCCAACCCATCCTTTCCACCCAACCCATCCTATCCACCCAACCCATCCTATCCACCCAACCCGCCCAGCCCATCCTATCCACCCAACCCGCCCAGCCCATCCTATCCACCCAACCCGCCCAACCCAACCTATCCACCCAACCCACACAACCCATCCAACCCGCCCAGCCCATCCTATCCACCCAACCCACCCAATCCATCCTATCCACCCAACCCACCCAACCCAACCTATCCACCCAACCCACCCAACCCAACCTATCCACCCAACCCAACCTATCCACCCAACCCAACCTATCCACCCAACCCACACAACCCATCCAACCCGCCCAACCCCGCCCAATCCATCCTATCCACCCAACCCGCCCAATCCATCCTATCCACCCAACCCATCCTACCCACCCAACCCAACCTATCCACCCAACCCACACAACCCATCCAACCCGCCCAACCCATCCTATCCACCCAACCCACCCAACCCATCCTATCCACCCAACCCATCCTATCCACCCAACCCATCCTACCCACCCAACCCACCCAACCCATCCTATCCACCCAACCCACCCAACCCATCCTATCCACCCAACCCACCCAATCCATCCTATCCACCCAACCCACCCAACCCAACCTATCCACCCAACCCAACCTATCCACCCAACCCACACAACCCATCCAACCCGCCCAATCCATCCTATCCACCCAACCCGCCCAATCCATCCTATCCACCCAACCCGCCCAATCCATCCTATCCACCCAACCCATCCTACCCACCCAACCCAACCTATCCACCCAACCCACACAACCCATCCAACCCGCCCAACCCATCCTATCCACCCAACCCACCCAACCCATCCTATCCACCCAACCCATCCTACCCACCCAACCCAACCTATCCACCCAACCCACACAACCCATCCAACCCGCCCAGCCCATCCTATCCACCCAACCCACCCAATCCATCCTATCCACCCAACCCACCCAACCCAACCTATCCACCCAACCCACCCAACCCAACCTATCCACCCAACCCATCCTATCCACCCAACCCGCCCAGCCCATCCTATCCACCCAACCCGCCCAACCCAACCTATCCACCCAACCCACACAACCCATCCAACCCGCCCAGCCCATCCTATCCACCCAACCCACCCAATCCATCCTATCCACCCAACCCACCCAACCCAACCTATCCACCCAACCCACCCAACCCAACCTATCCACCCAACCCAACCTATCACCCAACCCACACAACCCATCCAACCCGCCCAATCCATCCTATCCACCCAACCCGCCCAATCCATCCTATCCACCCAACCCGCCCAATCCATCCTACCCACCCAACCCATCCTACCCACCCAACCCAACCTATCCACCCAACCCACACAACCCATCCAACCCGCCCAACCCATCCTATCCACCCAACCCACCCAACCCATCCTATCCACCCAACCCACCCAACCCATCCTATCCACCCAACCCATCCTACCCACCCAACCCAACCTATCCACCCAACCCACACAACCCGCCCAGCCCATCCTATCCACCCAACCCACCCAATCCATCCTATCCACCCAACCCACCCAACCCAACCTATCCACCCAACCCAACCTATCCACCCAACCCACACAACCCATCCAACCCGCCCAATCCATCCTATCCACCCAACCCGCCCAGCCCATCCTATCCACCCAACCCGCCCAACCCAACCTATCCACCCAACCCGCCCAACCCAACCTATCCACCCAACCCGCCCAACCCAACCTATCCACCCAACCCGCCCAGCCCAACCTATCCACCCAACCCAACCTATCCACCCAACCCACACAACCCATCCAACCCGCCCAGCCCATCCTATCCACCCAACCCACCCAATCCATCCTATCCACCCAACCCACCCAACCCAACCTATCCACCCAACCCACACAACCCATCCAACCCGCCCAATCCATCCTATCCACCCAACCCGCCCAATCCATCCTATCCACCCAACCCGCCCAATCCATCCTATCCACCCAACCCATCCTACCCACCCAACCCAACCTATCCACCCAACCCACACAACCCATCCAACCCGCCCAGCCCATCCTATCCACCCAACCCGCCCAGCCCATCCTATCCACCCAACCCGCCCAGCCCATCCTATCCACCCAACCCGCCCAACCCATCCTATCCACCCAACCCACCCAACCCATCCTATCCACCCAACCCGCCCAGCCCATCCTATCCACCCAACCCGCCCAGCCCATCCTATCCACCCAACCCGCCCAATCCATCCTATCCACCATTACACCAGTGAGATCTAGTGTTAGCTAGCTAACCTATCAGCTAATGAACAGGAGAGATCCTAAGACCTTCTGGACGTATGGATTCGTTGCATAGCTGCAAAGACCCATTTGCTTCCTGATTCAAACACAGCATAGTGTTTACTGGTTTACACTCCAATAACTAATAACTCCGCACTCCGCACTCCGCACTCCGCTGTAGCACTACGCTGTAGGATGGTTATGCAAATGTGTCGGCGTGACATCACAACCAAGATGAACTAATCTAACTCCTTCACTAGCTCGTGAGACGACGCCCCTGAAAGCTGCTATTCTACGATGTTCCCCAGTAGAAATGCAGTAGAGCATGACTGTAAACATGGGAAACATACAAATGAGGCAGAGTCACTTTCTGCCTCCGACAGCATCTCCTAAACGGATCTATGTAAATTCCTGTTGATGGCAGGAGTTATTAAACGAGTGTGATTAGATTCCGCCGTTTGCTGCTTGTGTTTGTTCTTCTTTGCCGTTGCACTGAAGTGTGAAGCTGCCGAATGAGCTGCTAGCTTACCGCTGCCTGTCAGCGTAGCGAGGCTTCGTATAACTTAATAATTCTACTTTAAGTTTCGGCGCTGAGTGACATTGCGGCGCTCATGACAGGGTTTTTTTCTCAGCCCGGTTATTATCATTGTCTTTGTCTCACGTCCGTAATGCTCTGCAGGGGGCGGGGGTGGGGGGGGGGTGAGAGATGCTACGTCCCAGGTGGCACCTGACACACGACGGATGACTGCTATATTCGGCTGGCTGAGGCTTAAGGCCAAAGCACCACTAGTTCTCTGCCTGCGTCGGACTGCTGGACTATATTTAGCTCCAGTAGATGTTGGTTTTTCTTTTACTCTTTCAACTTTAATGCAAACTCACGGGCTCCTCAGACCCCAGGGCCTTTCCTGCGTAGGGGGTCGAGACAGGTACGCAAGGTATTCCTCCCTTTTGAGAACAATTATCACACGTTTATCGTAACAATGCTGGACGCTCCCGAATTAATTAAACCCTGAATCCAGAATCAAATGTGGGAACTGTTCATTGGAAGCCTCCGGTGCAGCTCCTAGAATGTTCTGGGCCAACTACTTAGTTACTGACATTATCACTGGAGATGGACCGATTAACGTTTTTGAGGCCGATTCCGATCGCCAATCACCTTTCAGCGCAATCAGCCAATAGGCAATACCGATTGAGGGCGGGGCTATATGACACGACAGGGCTATATGCAATTTTTAGCGCAAGTAAGTCATGAAACATTGTTGAAACGTGCTTATCTAGAACTATAAACTCAATCACTCTGGCTGTGGTTCTTTAGCTCTCTGGCTGTTTCTGCTGCTGTTCTGTTCGTACCGGTCAGATCTGGTCTGTATGGTGTTGCTGATACTCACTGTGCTCAGCTGTGTAGTGTCTCTTAAGTACCGTATCAGATTAGTAGTTCAATCCATATTCACAATTTTCAATCCATATTCTCAAATTACATTCCATATTCTAAAGTTTAAATTCATATTCTCAATTTTTAATCCATATTTGAAAGTTTCAATCCATATTTTCAAGTTTCATTCCATATTCTAAAGTTTCATTCCATATTTTAAAGTTTCATCCCATATTCTCAATTTTCAATCCATATTCTAAAGTTTCAATCCATATTCTCAAGTTTTTCCATATTCTCAATTTTCAATCATATTGTCAAAGTTCATTCCATATTCTCAATTTTCAATCCATTTTCTCAAATTTCATTCCATATTCTCAATTTTCAATCCATATTCTCAAGTTTCATTCCATATTCTAAAGTTTAAATCCATATTCTCAAGTTTTTCCATATTCTCAATTTTCAATCATATTGTCAAAGTTCATTCCATATTCTCAATTGTCAAATCATATTCTCAAATTTCATTCCTTATTCTCAATTTTCATTCCATATTCTAAAGTTTCAATCCATATTCTCAAGTTTCATTCCATATTCTCAAGTTTCATTCCATATTCTCAATTTTCAGTCCATATTCTAAAGTTTCAAGCCATATTCTAAAGTTTCATTCCATATTCTAAATATTCCATCCATATTCTCAATTTTCAATCCATATTCTAAAGTTTCCATCCATATTCTCAAGTTTCAATCCATATTCTCCAGTTTCATTCCATATTCTCAGGTCCAAATTCTGATACAGTGAGTAGCGTCTCACTTTTTAAACTACCACATAGGGTGACCCGTGTATCCTGGTCAGAGAAAAGATCTCACTGTGTTTCAGAAGGTCAGATTATTATTCAGCATCCGGCAAAAAAACCACTAAGGAAACGCTGGAATGGCTGGAACTGACTGTAAGATCATTTCGATACGACCAGAACTCACAGTACTCTGACTAAACAGCTGAGTGGACACTCGTTAGTGAGACTAATTAGCTCCAGTTTGTAAGGAGTGTAAAGACTGGGCAATGAAAAATGGTCGTCAGGTCTGATGAGTCCAGAAAGACCCTATTCCAGAGTGATGCTAGCTTCAGAACAAGAAGGGAAGCACATGAAGCAACTGTCCCCATCATGCAAAGTGTCTACTGTACAACCGTGAATGGGCAGTGTTATGATCTGAGGGGCTTCAGTTGATGGTATTGTGAACATGTGGTTCCGAATCATCTTCACACATGAACTGGCCACAGCAGAGTCCTAACTGTAAAGCCAGTGGAGGTCTGTGGGATGTGCTGGAGAAGGCTTTACGCAGTGGTATTACTCTCCCGCCATCATTAATTAATGAAACTCTGGGCAGAAATACATGCTGTAACGTTATGAAAGGCTCTTGAAACCAGAGTGAACGTGCACTGTAATCAAAGCTCAAGGAGGTAGAGGAAAATATGTGAGTGTGCAACTTTCTTTAGCCAGAAAGTTCAGGTTTAATAATATATATATAACCTGTACAGCAACCACTGAGCCATTCCCCTATATATATATATATATATATATATATATATATATATATATATATATATATATATATATATAGGGGAATGGCTCAGTGGTTGCTGTACACTCTACCCTATTCATCATAGTTGGACTGAATATTATTTGGGTGGTTGTCCATTCAGACCACAGCAATGACACTGATATAGTAGGATGTGTGTGGTGCATCAAAGGAAATATCCAGGCAGGAGACAGAATCTGACCACTGAGGATGGACTAGGCATTAACCGATGGCATGTAGTGTCTAACTGTACAACAGCAAGAGAAATTAATGATGTGATTAAAAAAGTAAATTCTAATTATTATAAGTAGGACAGAACAATTAGTCACACAATTTATCTTCATTCCCTAAAGAACCCATTTTAGGTATATATATATATATATATATATATATATATATATATATATATATATATATATATATATATATATATATATTCATTCTATATTCTCAAGTTTTATTCCACATTCTCAGGTTTAATTCCATATTCTAAAGTTTCATTCTATATTCTCAGGTTTCATTCTATATTCTCAGGTTTCATTCTATATTTTCAGGTTTCATTCTATATCCTCAGGTTTCATTCTATATTTTCAGGTTTCATTCTATATCTTCAGGTTTCATTCTATATTCTCAGGTTTCATTCTATATCCTCAGGTTTCATTCTATATTCTCAGGTTTCATTCTATATCCTCAGGTTTCATTCTATATCCTCAGGTTTCATTCTATATCCTCAGGTTTCATTCTATATCCTCAGGTTTCATTCTATATTCTCAGGTTTCATTCCATTTTTATCTCTTTAAACGTACAAGTAAACTTGCCTTGCCTTACAGACATGAAATATTATAAGTCTGTGTGTGATATTAGGCTAAGCACACTGAGTTTTTCTGTAGTTGGGACTCTGATGTAGATCAGATCATGTTTTATGACCAATTAATGCAGAAAACCAGGTAATTTCAAAGAGTTTACATACGTTTTCTTGCCACTGTATGCTGTAGAGCTGCTATATGACAACATTGCTATACAAATAAACTAGAACTGAATTGAATGACTGAATAATAAAAAACACGTACACATCACATGGACACGAGGCTGAGACATCTCAGAAGAAATGCAGCATATGGGCCCTTTAAGTGACTTTCTCACTGGAGCCTTTCAGCACTGTAATTGCATTCGCCATCAGAGCCCAGCGAGCTGTGCGGCAGGGCGCTGGCACACGTGCACTACTTGATTACGGCTACGCCGAATCAAAGCGCTTTAGCGTTCTTCTCCAAGTCAGCGTGACCGGGGGGTGTCGTTCGTTTCCCTTTCCGTCCTCTTGAAATGAACTGCAGGAGGAGAGCGCGTCGATACGCGCTGACTGATACGCATTGACGTACCGCTACACCGCGACTGCAGGCGTGCGCAGTCAGCACGGCGCTGGACGTGATGCATTGTTCTGGGTTAATTGTAATGGGATTCTCCGCCGAGGAGCGCCAGAGGAAATGGTTTTCTAAACGAGCGCGACGTCTCCATGTATATCATTTGACAACTGCTTCCTGCTGCCCAGCGACGCAACAACCCCCTTCATGTTCGCCGTCGGTAAACACGCCGTATCAGCCTCGAAGCCCTGCGTACGTAAATCAAACACTGAGGTCAGGTTCCTGCAGCGTAATCACAAGAACCCTGAAATTCATCACCGTCTGACGCTCAGCCGACTAATCGCAGACGCCTGGCAAACGTCTAGCACGTTTAATATCTAGAGCAGTCGGCGACTGTGAGTCAACAGCAGCGTCTAGCTAAGGCCAATGAGATCACGTAGAGAGAACCACGTCACCATTGACACAATCTCTCTCGAGGAGGAGAACTCCAACAGTAACCAATGACTGCAGGAGGTTCTCGCTCTACTCAAGAGTTTAGTTCTCACCAGAGTTTAGTTCTCACCAGAGTTCAGTTCTCACCAGAGTTCAGTTCTCACCAGAGTTCAGTTCTCACCAGAGTTTAGTTCTCACCAGAGATTAGTTCTCACCAGATTTTTAGTTCTCACCAGAGTTTAGTTCTCACCAGATTTTTAGTTCTCACCAGAGTTTAGTTCTCACCAGAGTTTAGTTCTCACCAGAGTTTAGTTCTTGTGTGTTCTTGTGTTTTTGGACAGCAGCCAGATGAGTGGGCGGTTCTCCAGGGTGAAAGTCGTGTAATTGGTGAACCCGTGTTGCCAATCAATCATGTAGTGTGAAAACTACGAAAACTGAAAGACTCACCATTACAGCTCAACCAGTCGTGTAGTGTAACCAGGTATAAAGACCTGACCACTCAGACAGTCATGTAGTGTAACCAGGTATAAAGACCTGACCACTCAGACAGTCGTGTAGTGTAACCAGGTATAAAGACCTGACCACTCAGACAGTCGTGTAGTGTGAAGCAGGTATAAAGACCTGACCACTCAGACAGTCGTGTAGTGTAACCAGGTAAAAAGACCTGACCACTCAGACAGTCGTGTAGTGTGAAGCAGGTATAAAGACCTGACCACTCAGACAGTCGTGTAGTGTAACCAGGTAAAAAGACCTGACCACTCAGACAGTCATGTAGTGTAACCAGGTATAAAGACCTGACCACTCAGACAGTCGTGTAGTGTAACCAGGTATAAAGACCTGACCACTCAGACAGTCGTGTAGTGTGAAGCAGGTATAAAGACCTGACCACTCAGATAGTTGTGTAGTGTGAAGCAGGTATAAAGACCTGACCACTCAGACAGTCGTGTAGTGTAACCAGGTATAAAGACCTGACCACTCAGACAGTCGTGTAGTGTAACCAGGTATAAAGACCTGACCACTCAGACAGTCGTGTAGTGTAACCAGGTATAAAGACCTGACCACTCAGACAGTCATGTAGTGTAACCAGGTATAAAGACCTGACCACTCAGACAGTCGTGTAGTGTAACCAGGTATAAAGACCTGACCACTCAGACAGTCGTGTAGTGTGAAGCAGGTATAAAGATCTGACCACTCAGACAGTCGTGTAGTGTAACCAGGTATAAAGACCTGACCACTCAGACAGTCGTGTAGTGTGAAGCAGGTATAAAGACCTGACCACTCAGACAGTCGTGTAGTGTAACCAGGTATAAAGACCTGACCACTCAGACAGTCGTGTAGTGTAACCAGGTATAAAGACCTGACCACTCAGACAGTCGTGTAGTGTAACCAGGTATAAAGACCTGACCACTCAGACAGTCGTGTAGTGTGAAGCAGGTATAAAGTTAATTTAAATGAGGAACAGAGCATGTGTGATATCTCCAGGTGTTTCGGTTGCAACTGAGCCTAAAAAGCGAGGGTGCTGCTGTCGGGCGTCCGTCAACGCTATAGTTCCACACTTTGTGGAGAGCTGTGGCACCAGATGCACTTTAGACACTGGGATTGGTTCCATTGGCCCCTCCCTGTGACCTTGACCAGCGGGACAAAGCAGAAGATAAGAGATGGATGGTAACATTATGCAGGAATGACATGACAACATATAAGGTTCAAGCATTCTAAGACTAGACTAGACTAAAGTCTACGCAGACGCAATGTGGGGACATTCAGACATAGTGCTTTTGAAGGTTCTGGTCTTGTAGTGAAAAGGTTCTAAGTGCTAGAGCACAGCTGCTTCATCAGTGTGATTGTCTTCCATGATGTGATGCTCTTCGTTTAGGAATAAGCACCTCAAAACACAGGTCCAGGTCCAGGCCCAGGCCCAGCACCACCCAACACACAGCGGCTGCATCCGGAGGCCCCTGGAGTCCCTGCTCTCCAGTGTGACCCAGAAACTGCCTTTGTGATGCTATCTTACCTGGGTACCAGGGTACCAGAGGAGACCAAAGCAGCTTCAGGAGGAGTATGATAGAGATTTGAACACGACATCACTGTAGACACGCCCACACATGACGGACAGCCGCAAAGCAGTCCGGCTCGACTTTACAGTCCGTGTTTTATTTGGGTTTATATAATTATCAGTGTGTTTAGTAATTGGTATAACATAAAAAAAATGGAGCAGAAAAACCCATACGAGCGTGAAGAGCTGTCTCTGCGCTGCGATTGGCTCAGCTCTTAAACAGTCGACATCAAATTTAATGACGTTGAAAGGAATCAATTGTCCCATTTCCCCAATTTCTGCTTGTTCTCTCCTCTCCTCCTCCTCCTGTCCCTCTCCTGTCCTCCTCCTGTCCCTCTCCTCTCCTCGATTCCTCCACATCGCTCCAGAGTAGGGGAGGAGGAGGGACAGGAACAGTAGTAACGTGGCTACCCCACAGCCTGCAACCGAAAGAGGCGGGACCCACTGTACGCAAACACTTTCTGGAAAGTTTGGACCTTCAGGCCAATAACAGGAAGTTGAGGCACACTGAACTAAACGAGAGGAACTGTTCTCAGGACCCCACAGGACCACCTTAGTTGTGTGGCAGATCCTTCTTAGCAGTCTGTTGTAGCTGATCGATGCGTATGCAGGTACATCCTTTATCTTCTGCTTTATCCCGCTAGTCGGGGTCATGGTGAGGCTGGAGCCAATCCCAGCATCATTTGGGGGAAACTGGGGTACACCATGGATGAGGTCACCAGTCCATCACATGACCATCACCTACGGGCAGTTAAGAGTGAGGATCCTAACATGCATGTGTTTGGACTGTAGGACTGTGGTGAACGGAGATGTTGGTGCTGTTGTTCCACCACTTCATGCCATCACACAGGTTTGTTGGCGATGAACTGTGGGGACCCCAGTGTCTCAGGGTGGTCTCATGTCTACGTTAGCTTCTGGTTCTCTCCTTTCAGTTCAAGCTGTTTATAATCAGATCTGAGATCAGAGAGTAAAGAGCAGCAGGACTCTGGAACACTTCACATCCTCCATACTAATCCAAACCAGAACTAACTCTGTCTCTTTACTCTTCCTGAGATATTGACCGCCCTGCTGTCCTGCTGAACACTGTTGGAGGACTGACCACCAGGGCCTCCTCCTCATCTAGTGCCAATCAGCTCTTCTCTTCATTCGTACCATCTGCTACACCCTGTTTCATCCAGATGTACCAGCATTGAGATAAGATGGTACTGTTTTCGGCTAGCTCCCACTTTCCATAAAGACTGAGTCAGAGACTGCCTCAGTCAGAGACTGCCTCTATCTGTGCAGTTTCTAAAGCTTTTACCATCCAGACTGGTTCTACTTTGAATTTAGTTTAATAACTTATAAACACTATTTGACCAGAGGAGGACCGGTCTTGAGTCTTGGTTCCTCCCAAGGTTTCTTCCTCCAGTCTGAGGAAGGTTTCCTCGCCACCATTGCCTCTGGCTTGCTCACAAGGGGATACATGTTGTGACTTCATGTTTTCATGTTCTCAAACTTTTCTTTGTGACAACACTTGTAAAAAGCATCCTACAAATGAACTTGACTCTAGTGGAGCAGGTCTGATACCACAAGAGATGGACCTTCATACCAGGATAGCATCTATTACTTGTACAGTCAGTGTTCCTGGAAACCAAACACTTAACTTTAAACTGGTGAGATCATCAAAAGTAAACCTAACAATGGACGCTAAACAGATAAAACATCAACAAGTCCTGGAGAAGATGGAGGAGAAGCAATATGCTGGGACACAACGTGTGGCTAACCTCTGGATTTGAAGGTGGATCTGCTTAGCAGGCCCTCCAGGAGCGTGAGAACGCTCTATCATATTATTTCACGGTGAGCGCTGTGCCGTAAACGCTAATGTGTCCGCGCGAAGTCTGGTGTTACGCTCCGCTGCTGGAAAGTTGCACTGGACCTTCAGAGAAATCGGTGAGCTGCCAAACTCCCAACCAGTCACACGCCCCTCTACAAACCAATCAATGTCTTGTACAGGCAGAGGAAGCCCACGTAGGTGTTGACAGGACGTGGGAGCGTTATGCAAAGTTCCTTTGTGTGCTCGCTAAACCGCAACACCAAATCAAACCCCACTGGATTAAACACACACAACGCAACCAAAACAAGAATCTTGGACTTCAGGGTGTGAAGACACGTCAGCCTGGACGAATTTAAACGAAGACCATCATTTCTCTTTAAACCCAAACACAAAGACGAGCTGAAAGCCCTCCTGAAGGTGGTGCACAGCTCCCTGCCATCAGAGACATTCACCACCACCATGTCCAACACACTCTCACACTCACACTCACACCTACGGTCAGTTTAGAGTGAGGATCCTACCATGCATGTGTTTGGACTGTGGGAGGAAACCGGAGTACCCGGAGGAACCCACTTAAACGCAGAGAGAACATACACACTCCACACAGAACCACCCAGACCGGGAATCCAACCCAGATCATCTTACTGTGAGGAGACAGTGCTGACCACTACACCACCATACTGACCACTACACCACCATACTGACCACTACACCACAATACTGACCACTACACCACCGTACTAACCACTACACCACCATACTAACCACTACACCACCATACTGACCACTACACCACCATACTGACCACTACACCACCGTACTAACCACTACACCACCATACTAACCACTACACCACCATACTAACCACTACACATCATACTAACCACTACACCACCATACTAACCACTACACCACCGTACTGACCACTACACCACCGTACTAACCACTACACCACCGTACTAACCACTACACCACCGTACTAACCACTACACCACCGTACTAACCACTACACCACTATACTAACACTACACCACCGTACTAACCACTACACCACCGTACTAACCACTACACCACCATACTAACCACTACACCAACACACTGACCACTAC
>CM038705.1:2083490-2098490 GCA_021613375.1 Megaleporinus macrocephalus
CTTACATACCTTAAACATGCTGTCTACTGAGGAACCTTATTTACACCTGATTTTAAGAAGTATTGAACTCTTCCTCAGCCGCTAAGACAATCCCATGATGCACCGCAGGCAAAGCTTTTCCAACATGGCAGAGAAGCCGAGAAGTCGTTTTCAAATGCAAGTTAGTCCAGTTTTCTCTGGTGTTTTAATGTGTTTCTTGTCATATAACCAGTAATGGGTCTGTCTCAAATCCTAGTGAGTGTGTAAGTAGGCTGTCTAGGTAGTGAGTGTGTAAGTAGGCTGTCTAGGTAGTGAGTGTGTAAGTAGGCTGTCTAGGTAGTGAGTGTGTAAGTAGGCTGTCTGGGTAGTGAGTGTCTGAGTAGGCTGTCTAGGTAGTGAGTGTGTAAGTAGGCTGTCTATGTAGTAAGTGTGTAAGTAGGCTGTCTAGGTAGTGAGTGTGTAAGTAGTCTGTCTAGGTAGTGAGTGTGTAAGTAGGCTGCCTAGGTAGCAGCTGTGTAAGTAGGCTGTCTAGGTAGTGAGTGTGTAAGTAGGCTGTCTAGGTAGTGAGTGTGTAAGTAGGCTGTCTAGGTAGCAGCTGTGTAAGTAGGCTGTCTAGGTAGTGAGTGTGTAAGTAGGCTGTCTAGTTAGTGAGTGTGTAAGTAGGCTGTCTAGGTAGCAGCTGTGTAAGTAGGCTGTCTAGGTAGTGAGTGTGTAAGTAGGCTGTCTAGGTAGTGAGTGTGTAAGTAGGCTGTCTAGGTATGAGTGTGTAAGTAGGCTGTCTAGGTAGTGAGTGTGTAAATAGGCTGTCTAGGTAGCAGCTGTGTAAGTAGGCTGTCTAGGTAGTGAGTGTGTAAGTAGGCTGTCTAGGTAGTGAGTGTGTAAGTAGGCTGTCTAGGTAGTGAGTATGTAAGTAGGCTGTCTAGGTAGTGAGTGTCTAAGTAGGCTGTCTAGGTAGTGAGTGTCTAAGTAGGCTGTCTAGGTAGTGAGTGTCTAAGTAGGCTGTCTAGGTAGTGAGTGTGTAAGTAGGCTGTCTAGGTAGTGAGTGTGTAAGTAGGCTGTCTAGGTAGTGAGTGTGTAAGTAGGCTGTCTAGGTAGTGAGTGTGTAAGTATCAGCGTTCTCTCCTCATCTCTCCTCATAAAACAGATTACTGAGACGCTCTAGTTAGAGAGAGACTGCGTCACGGCTTGTTCCCGCCCACTGCAGCACGCCACCGGTGGTTTACCTGGTTGCTAAGCAACCGGCCGGCATCCAAAACAATAGCCCGAGGCTTAAAACTCTGCTAGCATAAATGCTAATGTCTGGAGTATAAAGTGTAAATGGAGAAGGACTCGTTACAGAGTTGATAATAAAATACTGTTTTGTGTGATTATATGACCAGAAACACATTAAAACTCCAGAGAATCAAAATAACTCACATTTTAAAACCACTTCACTGCTCCTAGATTAGCCTGCACTGCATCATGGGATTGTCTTAGTGGCTGAGGAAGAGTTCGATACTTCTTAAAATCAGGTCTAAATAAGGTTCCTCAGTAGACAGTATGTTTAAGGTATGTAAGAATTGGGACAGTCTACATGTCAGGAGCGCATACTATGACGTAAAATGCTGCCTATGTAGGAGCTCAGTAGGATTTGAGACACAGCCTACATGCTCTGATATGGACACTATGGACAACGTGACAATGTGGTGTAGTCTTACTTCATCCTCCCGCGAATCTTCTGCGTCCTGTTGCCGTCTGTCTGGCAGTTGGTGACGAAGTGCGGCCCACCCGTGGCCCCGTAGTCCTTGCGCAGGGCCACGGCCCCGTGAGTGAGGACGGAGACCCCGCGGGCGATGCGGCGGCGCGGCTCGTCCCTCCAGCCCTGCGGCCTCACCGCGAACAGCCTGTTGGGCAGCCCGCTCACGCCCAGCTCCGACAGAGCTGGACCCACCGCAAACCAGATGTGAGAGGGTCCCGCCTGACCTGCGGCCCACGCGGCATGGAACACCTGATCGGCCTCCTCCTGAGAGCAGTACAGCAGGCGCACCTGACGGGGGGAGGAGAGAGAGAGAGAGAGAGACGGGAGAGAAAGGCAGGGAGGTCAGACGGGTGACAGAACACAGAGAAAGAGAGAGAGAGAGAGAGAGAATAGAGAGAGGAAGAGACAGTGTATGTGGGCGGGGGGTGGCAGGACGATCAGAAATGGGACAGAGGGAGAGAATGTGGAGAGATAAATCAGACAGAGTACAAGAGGAGGAGAAGACAACATTTGCATACGTGTCTCATAACTCTGGAGGAGACGAATAATTATACTCATAAAGGGTGGTGGCACACGCCCGGGGAGGAAGCTGGTGAGAGAGAAAGGTGGAAAGAGGGGAGGCAGAATGAGCCCAGCGGGGAATAAGAGACAGGCAGAGCGAGCGGAGGGGGGGATGAGACAGGAGAGAGGGAGAGACAGAGAGAGGGAGAGAGGAAGAGAGGGAGAGGGACTGAGGATTTGGACTATTTATCCTTTATTGAGATTAGTGCTATGGGGCCTAAGAGAAATTGCCACGCTCAGTTCTTGGCGAAGAAAGAGAAGGGTGGAGGAGGGGGGGGGGGGGATTGGGAAAGCGAGGGAGCGCTGAGGAGCTAAGAGAGGAATAAGGGAAGTTGTTGGAGGCTCTTGTATTCGCTTGTACACCAGTTCATCTTCACGTTTCCTCTCAAACGAAGGCTATTAATAGGTCTTCTTCTGCTCATACAATAAGCTGTACCCTAGATGATGGAACATTGGTGTGAGGAGGGTTTGATTGCATGTAGCACTCACAAAAGCATTAGTGAGGTCAGCACAAAGGTATGGAGCTCCAGGGCCAGGGGCTTTACACCCCTACTGGCCTACGCTTGGTATTGGGGACATGGAGACATAAAACACTGTTTGTTTTCAATGGAAGTCAATGGAACCAGAATTTTAGTGTATTTTTCCATATATATATATATATATATATATATATTTTTTTTTTTTTTTTTTTTTTATATATATACATGTACGTTTATATATATATATATATATATATATATATATATATATTCATATACATTTTTCTATATACACATAAAACTGTACAAAATGCAGAAGATGTGTGTGCAAAGGAATGTTTTTCAGAGAGACTAAGGATCAGAGGTCAATGTAGGGTAGGGTTGGGAAACATCTGGCTTGTATGAACAAACCCTATAGCATAGTCACTACTACACCAAATATGGGAACATGTGTGAACATCTTGGGGTCCTGGGTATAAAAGACCAGGCTCACAACAGAGACTTCTGAGGTCTTATTCATTCGGCTAGGGGCAGTCCCAGATGTCTGAAAACATACGAGAGGAACTTGGGAGCGCTTCCTGATTTCGGCTAGAAGGCCTCTCTCTGGCAGAAGAAGATTGGACGTTGGATGTCAGATAAGATGCTATACTTTTTTGTATAATAAATTAATTTACAATTGAAGTTTGTATCTGCAGAGTTTTCTTTAAGACACCAACAACACATCGCTACAGAAGATAATTTCACCACAGTTTGGGGACACCACAGGAGCCTTCCTATTGGTCCATTCACCACCAAGCTCTCACCCAATGCAGAAGCAGTGGAAAGTTTTAGAATTACGTCTCTCGATCCTGCTCGTTTAGATGCAGCTCTCAATCAGGTCACCTAGAGTGATGGAGATAAGCACATTCTACTCTCTGAAGAAGTCTATCCGTTCACTCACGACACCACAAATGAGTGAGACGATTAGCCAACACTGCCAATCTTTATAAGAGCTGTGGAGCGTATCGCTGCGGTGGCCCATGGCTACGGGGGCCTGGCTTTCACTAATCTGCCGAGCCATCAGCTAGAAGAAATCCGCCAAAGAGTGATACGCTCTCACTGGAATTTCTCCCGCAAATGTCTCGTCCATCTCTCTGGAAATGACCGGTCCTCACTGTCGACTTGGAGCTTTTCAGCCATCACTAGACGCCGCTCTGTAAATCCGGAACGTCCAGTCAGAAGAATAACGGCTCTTAAGTTTAGATAGCTTTAGTTTAGATAGCTTTAGTTTAGATAGCTTTAGTTTAGATAGCTTTAGTTTAGATAGCTTTGATTGCTAACACAGCTGTAAAGCGTGCTTTACATGTATGTGTACTGCTGCCCCCATCAGGTGAAAGGAAAAATTGCCATGGGCCAATGAAAATATGTCTGTGGGCCACATTACAGACTTTGGACACCCCTGCTCTACAGGCTCCAACATTGCTGTAGCACAGTAATGCAGCTCATGTGTGGATCACATGATTGGCTGCTTTGCGGCTATTCAGAACGAGTCTGATTGAGTCTCTTATTGATTGTTTATTGATTAACTCTTTCCTCCATGTGTTAACTATACACGCTAATTACTGTGTGACTGTTATCGTTTTGAATAAACTACCTTATATACACTATAAGCTCCTGCACGCCCTGTATTGGCTAGTATTTGTACTTCGTTACCTTACTTAAGTAGAAATGTTGGTTATTTATACTTTATACTGAAGTCATTATTATTATTTTTAGCTGATTTTTACTTCTACTCCTTACATTTACACTCCATTATCAGTACTTTCTACTCCTCACATTTACACTCCATTATCTGTACTTTCTACTCCTTACATTTACACACCATTATCAGTACTTTCTACTCCTTACATTTACACTCCATTATCAGTACTTTCTTCTCCTAACATTTACACTCCATTATCAGTACTTTCTACTCCTCACATTTACACTCCATTATGTGTACTTTCTACTCCTTACATTTACACACCATTATCAGTACTTTCTACTCCTTACATTTACACTCCATTATCAGTACTTTCTTCTCCTAACATTTACACTCCATTATCTGTACTTTCTACTCCTTACATTTACACACCATTATCAGTACTTTCTACTCCTTACATTTACACTCCATTATCTGTACTTTCTACTTCTTACATTTACACCCCATTATCAGTACTTTCTACTCCTTACATTTACACTCCATTATCAGTACTTTCTACTCCTAACATTTACACTCCATTATCAGTACTTTCTACTCCTAACATTTACACTCCATTATCAGTACTTTCTACTCCTTACATTTACACTCCATTATCAGTACTTTCTACTCCTAACATTTACACTCCATTATCAATACTTTCTACTCCTTACATTTACACTCCATTATCAGTACTTTCTACTCCTAACATTTACACTCCATTATCTGTACTTTCTACTTCTTACATTTACACCCCATTATCAGTACTTTCTACTCCTTACATTTACACTCCATTATCAGTACTTTCTACTCCTAACATTTACACTCCATTATCAATACTTTCTACTCCTTACATTTACACTCCATTATCAGTACTTTCTACTCCTTACATTTACACTCCATTATCAGTACTTTCTACTCCTAACATTTACACTCCATTATCAGCACTTTCTACTCCTAACATTTACACTCCATTATCAGCACTTTCTACTCCTCACATTTACACTCCATTATCAGTACTTTCTACTCCTCACATTTACACCCCATTATCAGTACTTTCTACTCCTCACATTTACACTCCATTATCAGTACTTTCTACTCCTTACATTTACACCCCATTATCAGTACTTTCTACTCCTTACATTTACACTCCATTATCAGTACTTTCTACTCCTTACATTTACACTCCATTATCAGTACTTTCTACTCCTTACATTTACACTCCATTATCAGTACTTTCTACTCCTTACATTTACACTCCATTATCAGTACTTTTTACTCCTTACATTTACACTTAATTATCAGTACTTTCTACTCCTTACATTTACACTCCATTATCAGTACTTTCTACTCCTTACATTTACACTCCATTATCAGTACTTTCTACTCCTTACATTTACACTCCATTATCAGTACTTTCTACTCCTTACATTTACACTCCATTATCAGTACTTTCTACTCCTTACATTTACACTTAATTATCAGTACTTTCTACTCCTTACATTTACACTTAATTATCAGTACTTTCTACTCCTTACATTTACACTCCATTATCAGTACTTTCTACTCCTTACATTTACACTCCATTATCAGTACTTTTTTCTCCTTACATTTACATTTTATTATCTGTACTTTCTACTCCTTACATTTACGCTTAATTATCAGTACGTTCTACTCCGTACATTTACACTCCATTATCCGTACTTTCTACTACTTACATTTACACACCATTATCAGTACTTTTTTCTCCTTACATTTACACTCCATTATCAGTACTTTCTACTCCTTACATTTACGCTAAATTATCAGTACTTTCTACTCCTTACATTTTAAACATAGTCTCGTTAATCCTATTTCGTTTCAGTTTGTTTTCATTCATGTACATTTACATTCCAGTAAAGATTATTGATCTTTGAAGTTTGTCTTCATTACAATACTTATAGAAAACTAGTCATCATATCTTCTGCTCCATGAAACACATGTTAATGTTCAGTAGTAACAGATATGCTTCTTTAATATATTTACATTGTACTAAACTACATTCATGTTTAATGGGCGTATATGAGCTGAAACAGGAAGCCTAGCGCATCCCAAATTCATCAACATTAACATTTTAATAGAACATTATAGTCATTATGGATTTTAGAAGAATGGGGTTTTTGGGGAGGTGGGCTAGTGCACTATAGACCCCTGTGGTGCGGAGTAGGCTTTTGTTCTTAATGGCATTTTTCCCCTTGCATTATTTTTACTTTTTTACTTTAAGTATTTCTGAAATCAGTACTTTTACACTGTTACTGGAGTAAAAAGCTTCAGTTGATACTTCAACTTCTACAGAAGTATTTTAAACCCTAGTATCTATATTTCTACCTGAGTAATGAGTGTGAATACGAAATTTAGACTCTCACCTGAAGGACCACCGAGACGCCAATGCATCAAATTGCACCAAATTATGAGCTTTGAGAATCATTACGTTGTGGTGCGTATACATGTACCCGCTCGTTGGGGCGTGGGGACCACACATGGCCGTAATTGAGCGGGACCACTGGCTGCTTGTGGCTGCCAAAGGGGCAGGCAGGTCTGCTGGCTGAGGCTAATGCACAAGGCACTGGGCTGGAGTGCCACAGGCTCCGAGTTATATTAACACTGACACCAGTGCACTGGGACCCACACGGTACAATAACAACCCCCAGCACACACACACACACACACACAATAACAACCCACGGCCGGGGAGAGGCAGAGGACACACACACACACACACACACACACAGAAAAAAAAAGAAGTAAAGAGGGAGAGAATGAGGGAGAGAGGAGAATGGACTGGAAACAAGGAAACAGAGAGGTCAGAGAGGGAAAGGGCAAAACAAGTGAGCATGGAGGACGAGGGTGGAATGAAAGAGCGAGGAAGAGGAAGAGAAAAGGAATTAGAGGAAATGGGAACTGGGGAGGTGCAGAGGGAGGGAGGAGGAGACCAAACACACCAGAGAGAGGCACGAGAAGAGGAACGAATGGACAGATCAATGACGGAGGGAGTGAATTAGCGAGTGAGTGAGTGATAGAAGGTAAGGCGGGTCTCTCGCCCGTCCACACCTGCGCCTCGTTCTCCTTCAGCAGCCTGCGCGTGCGGGCTCCGCCGGGGTCATCGGTCAGGTTCAGCATCACCACGCTCTTCTTCTCCCAGCCGATGAAGGAGCCGTCTGTCAAACCCTCCACCACGGACAGGAAGTCCTGGTAGCCGTGGTGACGCGTGGAGACCACGGAGAAGGCTGTCCAGTCGTACTCCTCTAGCACCTCGAAGATCACTTCCAGCTGAAGAGCGGTGGAGGTGCTGAACTGCAGGAAGATGGAGCCCGTCTCCTGCAGACAGAGCGCAGAGGAGCAGCGTTTACAGGAGCTGGTCGTACGGAGCACGTTAACATAAACACCATCACCGAGCAAGAGCCCCCTGAGAGTCCGTGGGGTGGGCTCGACGACCGGCCTGCACGGGTTTGATCACAGTAGTAAACTTTAGTTTACAGGAATTCAGCACAACAGCCCTATCGGAGACTGTGATTGGTTAGACAGAGCCTAATTTGCATACCGAAGCCTTTTGTGGTATCAGTTCTAGCAAATGTCAGCAGTGCAGGAACAGTGAACATACTCAACTGTGAATATACTACGTGGCTAAAAGTATGTGGACACATATCAGCACACATTACACCCATATGAGCTTCTTGGACATCCCACTCCGAAACCTTTTGTCCCTCCCTTTACCTCTGAAAGACTCCACCTCTCTGAGTGACCCCTCCCCTTCTTTACTTCTGATAGACTCCACCTCTCTGGGTGACCTCTCCCTCTTTACTTTTGAAAGACTCCACCTCTCTAGATGACCCCTCCCTCACCTTACTTCTGAAAGACTCCGCCTCCCTGGGTGACCCCTCCCTATGTTTACTTCTGTAAGACTCCGCCTCTCTGGGTGACCCCTCCCTATGTTTACTTCTGTAAGACTCCGCCTCTCTGGGTGACCCCTCCCTATGTTTACTTCTGCAAGACTCTTCCTCTCTTGGTGACCCCTCCCTATGTTTACTTCTGTAAGACTCCGCCTCTCTGGGTGACCTCTCCCTATGTTTACTTCTAAAAGACTCCACCTCTCTGGGTGACCCCTCCCCCTCTTTACTTCTGATAGACTCCTCCTCTCTGAGTGACCCCTCCATCTCTTTACTTCTAAAAGACTCCACCTCTCTGGGTGACCCCTCCCCCTCTTTACTTTTGATAGACTCCTCCTCCCTCAGTGACCCCTCCCCCACTTCTGAAAGACTCCACCTCCCTGGGTGACCCCTCCCTATGTTTACTTCTGTAAGACTCCGCCTCTCTTGGTGACCCCTCCCTATGTTTACTTCTGTAAGACTCCGCCTCTCTGGGTGACCCCTCCCTATGTTTACTTCTGCAAGACTCTTCCTCTCTTGGTGACCCCTTCTTCCTTAATTCTGAAAGACTCCGCCTCTCTGGGTGACCCCTCCCTATGTTTACTTCTTATAGACTCTACCTCTTTAGATGACCCCTCCCTCACTTTACTTCTGAAAAACTCCTCCTCCCTCAGTGACCCCTCCCCCACTTCTGAAAGACTCCGCCTCCCTGGGTGACCCCTCCCTATGTTTACTTCTGCAAGACTCTTCCTCTCTTGGTGACCCCTCCCTATGTTTACTTCTGCAAGACTCTTCCTCTCTTGGTGACCCCTTCTTCCTTAATTCTGATAGACTCCGCCTCTCTGGGTGACCCCTCCCTATGTTTACTTCTGTAAGACTCCGCCTCTCTGGGTGTCCCCTCCATCTCTTTACTTCTGTAAGACTCCACCTCTCTGGGTGACCCCTCCCTATGTTTACTTCTGTAAGACTCCGCCTCTCTGGGTGACCCCTCCCTATGTTTACTTCTGTAAGACTCCGCCTCTCTGGGTGTCCCCTCCCTATGTTTACTTCTGTAAGACTCCGCCTCTCTGGGTGTCCCCTCCCTATGTTTACTTCTGAAAGACTCCGCCTCCCTGGGTGTCCCCTCCCTATGTTTACTTCTGTAAGACTCCGCCTCCCTGGGTGTCCCCTCCCTATGTTTACTTCTGTAAGACTCCGCCTCTCTGGGTGTCCCCTCCCTATGTTTACTTCTGTAAGACTCCGCCTCCCTGGGTGTCCCCTCCCTATGTTTACTTCTGTAAGACTCCGCCTCCCTGGGTGTCCCCTCCCCCTCCATACTTCATTAATATTACTCGTAATTGTATATAATTATTTTAATCGAATGAATTCTTGAAGCAACCAGCTCTGTTTCTTGCGTCACTGCTCCAGCGTACGGCGGAGGGAACTCGGCGCTGCAGCCTCAGTTCTGGGAGCAGTAATAACTAATATACCTCTGTAGCTCCGCTCGGCCGCCATCACAGCCGCATGTGAACATTTCCATTAGACGACACGTTCCCATCTCATCTCACCGACGCTCCGCTCAGCGCTACCTGCAAAACGACGGGAAGGGACTAGGTCTCCCGAGCCTGGAGTCTATTCGCTCGCTCTCTGAGGCATCATGGGCCCTGAGTTCCTTATGAAGTGTTTCTTAACATGACAGCAGCTGCGATTAACTGCAGGGTGATTGCGCCTCCTGCAGAGTAATTAAAGGCGGGAAAAAAACCCACTGCTGTCTTTTCGCTTCCAGTACGCATCATCGCGGGAATCGGATTTCTTATGAAGTGCTTCTTAAACGGGTGGCCGCTGCAGCATCCAGAGGCGGAAATACAGCTGCAAACGGGCCTCGCGCGGCCGCTGGGGGCGAGTCGCCGCGCACAGATCTAAATATCATTGAGGCGACGGCGGCGGGCAGGTTAGCGACACGGCTTCAAAGCCACATCAAAGAGATCCGCTATCTCCGCCGAGTAAATACTTTTAAAAGCGATATTTGTGGACACAAATAGTTCAGCGTCCACGACAAACAAGGAAGCGCCAACTCGGGATCAGAGTTTCCCGCCAGAGCAGCAGCCGAGGAAACGAAGGCGCTAACCAAACAGCCTGCAGCGAGGACGCCTGACCTCTAGTCCCGCCGTCTATCCGAGAGGGTGTAGCAGCAACGCTTGAGCTTCCTACTCATATCAGCCGGGCCCAGATGGGATCGCTCCCCTGGGAAGGCAGGCGTAGCTCTACCTGCCTCCGTTCTCCGGCTCCTGTAGGCGGTATCTCTAACCGAGGCTGCCTGAGAACGTAGCGCAGTGGCGCACGGACCCGGCTAATAAGCTCCAGAGCTCATTAACCCCGCTGGCTGAAGGGTGGAGAGATGTTGTTGAGAC
The DNA here is from genome assembly GCA_021613375.1 of Megaleporinus macrocephalus. Lineage (NCBI taxonomy): Eukaryota > Metazoa > Chordata > Actinopteri > Characiformes > Anostomidae > Megaleporinus > Megaleporinus macrocephalus. The sequence continues at coordinate 2,094,260 of CM038705.1, forward strand.
GTTTCCTTGGCAAGCCGTACGTTGCCTTCCTCCTGGGACTGCCCGGCGCCCGTCAAAGACTACATCTATCACGGATCAGCAACGTTAAGCGTTTGAGCAGCGGTGCAGTGTTCACGAGGGCCCGCACTTAGATCCTCATCAAATGTTTATTGCCTCTAAAAAATGTCTGACTGCCTCGCCGTGCTACTGCGGACAAAAGCAAGGAAGGCATTTAAATGCTAACAGGCCGGCGTTTGTATTAGGGGTCCTACAGACCACTCGACTGTACTGCTCAGCGATGGCGCTGTAAGCTTGATGTTGACGAGCTGCTGATCACGGGATTATAATACTAACAACACAGAGTTTCCTGAAGGCAATGCGGTCCAGGGGTCTTGGGAGGACCGGTCATGCTCTCCAGGACTTGTGGAGTTTCCTCTTTCTAGTATTTCCCCGCAGAACCACACAGCCGTACTGATCAGATGTTGAATGCTGGATCTCTGCTTTCCTGAAGGCTACTGCGAGGTTGGAAGGTGAGAATAACATCTGCGTAAATATGGAGCTCTAAATTTCTCTGGCTCCTCCGACGTCCACCTCGTGTTAGGGTTAGGATTAGGATTAGGGTTAGGGTTAGGATTAGGATTAGGATTAGGGTTAGGGTTAGGGTTAGGGTTAGGGTTAGTGTCTCGGCAAGGCCGCCCAGGTTGCGCCTAAATCAGATACAAATGTGCAAAAATCCAGGGTCTATATTTCTGATTTCCTGATAACTAGAAAGGGTTAGGGTTAGATTAGGGTTAGGTTAGGTTTGGGTTAGGTTAGTGTAGGGTAGGGTTTAAAGGGGTTGGGGTTAGATTAGGGTTAGGGTTAGGGTTAAGGCTAGGATTAGGTTGGGGTTATATTAGGGTTAGTGTTAGGGTCAGGATGAGATTAGGGTTAGACTAAGGTTAGGGTTAAGGTTAGAATTAGGGTAGGGTAGGGTAGGGTTTGTGTTGGGGTTAGATAAGGGTTAGACTAAGGTTAGGGTTAAGGTTAGAATTAGGGTAGGGTAGGGTTTGTGTTGGGGTTAGATAAGGATTAGGATTAGGTTAGGGTTAAGGTTAGAATTAGGTTAAGGTTAGATAAGGGTTAGGGTTAGGGGTTAGGGTTAGGGTTATATTAGGGTTAAGGTTAGGGTCAGGATGAGATTAGGATTAGACTAAGGTTAGGGTTAAGGTTAGAAATAGGGTAGGGTAGGGTTTGTGTTGGGGTAAGATAAGGTTTAGAATTAGGGTTAAAATTAGGATTAGGCTAGGGTTAAGGTAAGGATTAGGTTAGGGTTATATTAGGGTTAAGGTTAGGATTAGGTTAGGGTAGTGTTAGGGTTAGGATTAGATTAGGGTTAGGTTAAGGTTAGCGTTAAGGTAGGGTTAGGATTAGGGTACGCTTAAGATTAGGGTTAGTGTTTGATTAGGATTAGGGTTCAATTTAGGATAAGGTTAGGGTTAAGGTTAGAATTAGGCTAGGGTTATATTAGGGTTAGGGTTAAGGTTAGGATTAAGTTAGGGTAAGTGTTAGGGTTAGGATTAGATTCAGGGTTAGGGCCAGAATCAGCGTAGGGTTAGGATTAGTGTTAGATTAGGGTTAGGGTTAAATTTAGGATTTGGTTAGGGTTAAGGTTAGAATTAGGTTAGGGTTAGATTAGGGTTAGGGTAAAGGTTAGGGTTAGTGTTAGGATTAAATTAGGGTTAGATGAAGGTTAGGGTTAAGGTTAGAATCAGGGTTAGGATTAGGGTTAGGGTTAAATTTAAGATTAGGTTAGGCACATCGCCCTCAACTGACCTGCATAGTTTGGCATTTCATGACATCATCAACAATTAATCCACTAAACTAATAATCAATGATTAATCAACTCATAAAAAAGTTTCAAAGCACAATGTTCCAGTCCATTCAGGCCATAACCTGCTATAGGCATTTACCTACATCCACCTACTCAGCCTATAGCAGGTTAGCCCCGCCCACTCACACTGAAGTTATAAAGACTGTTAAATAGTTTTAGCTCACAGCTTTTAGTTCAGAGTAACAAACACAGCCTGTTTTAAAATTTAATCATTTAATATCAAATCTAGTGCGCGGGCCCTTTAAGACGCCTCAGCTAGCGGGAAAGCAAGCTGCAGTGATGGAACCGCTTCCACTTCAATTAATTACAGACCACGTCAGTTCAATACGACACCCGTTGCGGTTTAAAGTGAGGCTGATTTTCGTTTCTGAGTCTAAGCGGTCTCGACTAAACTGACCCCGCCATCTCATCTCGCAGACCGCCTCGTCTGAGCCATTAGAGGAGCTGTAATCCTCGTCATACCTGTGGCACCCTGCCCAAGCTCGCTCCCCCTCCCACAGCCACGATGGGGAGTCCGGTTTGGGCAGAGACGAATTCCAGCATGGGAGCCAACGGGCCAGAAGCCAGCGGGAGGGGCCTTTCGTCCTCATAAACCAGCCCCTGCAGGGGCCTGGCTGCCAGCAGGTCACACAGCTGGGAGAGCAGCGTTCGGGGGCTGCTGTCGTTCACCTGCAACCAATTCAGATTCAATTCAGAAGTTCTCGACCCACAGATAAATATCAGTGCTAAAATAACCACCACAGCCGTTTCAAGTAACAGAAGCTTTTAGCTATAAGCTATCCATGCTGTACCCACAATCCCAATTCGTTTAGCAAGCTCCCAATCACTGAACGAGAACATCTTTGTACCACCTTTGGGCATTTACTTCCAGCCATAAAACACCCAACTGCAACGTTTGACTGGTAGTGTATCTAAAACGTTTGACTGGTAGTGTATCTAAAACGTTTGACTGGTAGTGTATCTAAAACGTTTGACTGGTAGTGTATCTAAAACGTTTGACTGGTAGTGTATCTAGAACGTTTGACTGGTAGTGTATCTAAAACGTTTAACTGGTAGTGTATCTAGAACGTTTGACTGGTAGTGTATCTAAAATGTTTGACTGGTAGTGTATCTAAAACGTTTAACTGGTAGTGTATCTAAAACGTTTGACTGGTAGTGTATCTAAAATGTTTGACTGGTAGTGTATCTAGAACGTTTGACTGGTAGTGTATCTAAAATGTTTGACTGGTAGTGTATCTAGAACGTTTGACTGGTAGTGTATCTAAAACGTTTGACTGGTAGTGTATCTAGAACGTTTGACTGGTAGTGTATCTAAAATGTTTAACTGGTAGTGTATCTAGAACGTTTGACTGGTAGTGTATCTAAAATGTTTGACTGGTAGTGTATCTAGAACGTTTGACTGGTAGTGTATCTAAAACGTTTGACTGGTAGTGTATCTAAAACGTTTGTCTGGTAGTGTATCTAAAGCGTTTGACTGGTAGTGTATCTAAAACGTTTGTCTGGTAGTGTATCTAAAACCTTTGGCTGGTAGTGTATCTAAAACGTTTGTCTGGTAGTGTATCTAAAACTTTTGGCTGGTAGTGTATCTAAAACGTTTGACTGGTAGTGTATCTAAAACGTTTGTCTGGTAGTGTATCTAAAACGTTTGTCTGGTAGTGTATCTAAAACGTTTGGCTGGTAGTGTATCTAAAGCTTTTGGCTGGTAGTGTATCTAAAGCATTTGACTGGTAGTGTATCTAAAACGTTTGACTGGTAGTGTATCTAAAACGTTTGACTGGTAGTGTATCTAAAACGTTTGGCTGGTAGTGTATCTAAAGCGTTTGGCTGGTGGTGTATCTAAAACGTTTGGCTGGTAGTGTATCTAAAACTTTTGGCTGGTAGTGTATCTAAAACGTTTGGCTGGTAGTGTATCTAAAGCGTTTGGCTGGTAGTGTATCTAAAACGTTTGGCTGGTAGTGTATCTAGAACGTTTGACTGGTAGTGTATCTAAAATGTTTAACTGGTAGTGTATCTAGAACGTTTGACTGGTAGTGTATCTAAAATGTTTGACTGGTAGTGTATCTAGAACGTTTGACTGGTAGTGTATCTAAAACGTTTGACTGGTAGTGTATCTAAAACGTTTGTCTGGTAGTGTATCTAAAACGTTTGTCTGGTAGTGTATCTAAAACGTTTGTCTGGTAGTGTATCTAAAACTTTTGGCTGGTAGTGTATCTAAAACGTTTGACTGGTAGTGTATCTAAAACGTTTGGCTGGTAGTGTATCTAAAACGTTTGTCTGGTAGTGTATCTAAAACGTTTGGCTGGTAGTGTATCTAAAGCTTTTGGCTGGTAGTGTATCTAAAGCATTTGACTGGTAGTGTATCTAAAACGTTTGACTGGT
>CM038705.1:2103490-2108490 GCA_021613375.1 Megaleporinus macrocephalus
CATACTAACCACTACACCACCGTACTAACCACTACACCACCAAACTAACCACTACACCACCCTACTAACCATTACACCACTGTGCTAACCATTACACCACCATAATAACCACTACACCACCGTACTAACCACTACACCACCTTTCTAACCACTAAACCACCGTACTAACTACTACACCACCCTACTAACCACTACACCACCATACTAACCACTACACCACCGTACTAACCACTACACCACCGTACTAACCACTACACCACCATACTAACCACTACACCACCGTACTAACCACTACACCACCATACTGACCACTACACCACCATACTAACCACTACACCACCGTACTAACCACTACACCACCATACTAACCACTACACCACCGTACTAACCCCTACACCACCGTACTAACCACTACACCACCGTACTAACCACTACACCACCGTACTAACCACTACACCACCATACTGACCACTACACCACCATACTAACCCCTACACCACCGTACTAAGTACTACACCACCATACTAACCACTACACCACCGTACTAACCACTACACCACCATACTGACCACTACACCACCATACTGACCACTACACCACCATACTAACCACTATACCATGATACTAACCACTACACCACCGTACTAACCACTACACCACCATACTAACCACTACACCACCATACTGACCACTACACCACCGTACTAACCACTACACCACCATACTAACCACTACACCACCATACTAACCACTACACCACCATACTAACTACTACACCACCGTACTAACCACTACACCACCATACTAACCACTACACCACCATACTAACTACTACACCACCGTACTAACCACTACACCACCATACTAACCACTACACCACCGTACTGACAACATTCCACAACTTTGGCTGACGACCTGCAGTGTTTGTGGTGGTAATAAGTGGATGTTGATGTTTTTGTTTCATTGTTGAGTCCAGATGATTACCGTATACACCACAACCACATATACCACCTTTCTCCATCTACAACAACCTACACCTACAAAGCTCTTCTGATCGTCATCCTCGTTCACTGCTAGCACCGTCACCGCGCCAGTGTTTGTGTGGCTTCACACCGCTGTCAGCCGTGTCCTGCCATGAGACGCGCCGTGACAGTTTTTATGATGCAAACATAACACAGCGTGAACACACACTCAGTTACAATTACACAACCGCCCAGTAATTAAGTACCGTCAGTAACGAGTGATGAACATGTGACTCTCAGCGACGCTCAGTTCATACTAAACCAGCTCGGGGAGTAAACAGCCTGCAGTGCGGGGCGCCGCAGAGCCCCCCACCTCAGATTCCAATTACCTTCATTATTGTTTAAAGTGTTTAGGGTCATAAAGCATTCATGACCCATATGAAATCTAAACCAACCAGAATGCCAGCAAGACTGATGGCATGGATTATAATGGGAATATGCTGGAGCTACAAAACCAGGTTTCCATCTCTATAGGTGACCGAGCTAGCCCACATTAGTGAGGGGGGTTTTATTCTCTTGGGTGGTCCCAGGTACCATATTTTGGGCTAGATTGCTCTGACAGTAATGAGCAGTGAATTTATGATTTTGGGCTGGTTATGATTTCCCTCTTTCCTTCAGCGGGAAGGAGCTAATGCGCATGTAGACGTTCTCCAAAGTTCCCGCAGTTCACACTTTTCTCAGCTGCCTTGCTGGAAATCCAGGCTCTCTCTGTTACAAGATGATGTCATCTCCTATCACAGTCCTTATGGCCCGCCTACCGGCAAGCTTGGCACATCCTCACACCAGGCACTGAGAGCTAAACGTCCTGCTCTGGTCTAGATGGTGAAGGTGGACCTACAGGCTTGTTCTGCCGGACTTTCAGGATCAGACTCTGACTCAATCTGATACAGGAGGGCGGGACTTGTAACTGGATGGCACTCTGGCATTGGAATGGCTCCTCCTCTCCTCCCCTCCCGGCTTCTCCTGCTAACTGTTTCTCATGACTTGGAGTGCTAATACAATCACAGTGAAATAATATTCCCTAGCTCTCTCTCTCTCTCTCTCTCTCTCACTCACTCACTCACTCACTCTCTCTCTCTCTCCAACTGTCACCCTCTTTCTCTTCAACTATCACTCTCTCTCTGTTTCTCTCTCTTTCTCTCTGTCACTCTCTCTCTCACTCACTCTCTCTGTTACTCTCTCTTTCTCTTTCTCTCTCTGTCACTCTCTCTCCAACTTTCTCTCTATCTCTCTCTCCCTCCCTCTCCAACTCTCTCTCTCTCTCTCTCTCTCTGTATCTCTCTCTCTCTGTATCTCTCTCTCTCTCTCTGTCACTTTCTCTTTCTCTCTCTCTCTCTTTCTCTCTCTCTCTACAACTATCACTCTCTGTCTCTCTCTCTCTCTCTCTCTCTCTCTCTCTCTCTCTCTCTCTCTCTGAGATCTAAACGTCCTGCTCCGGTCTAGATGGTGGACTCTCAGGCTTGTTGTGCTGGACTTTCAGCATCGGACTCTGACTCAACCTGATACAGCAGAACTGACAGTGTGAGCAGTGTGGAGGGCGGGGCTTGTAACAGGATGTCGCTCTGGCAGTGGGGTGGGTGAGCTGGCCACTCAAGGGTCCAGCAGGAGGCGGGGCTTAAAGGCACGGGAGCACTAACAGAGCGTTTCATACAGAAAGCGAGTTCACACGTACATCACCTCCAGCAGAACCCAACACGCCATCACCGGCTCTGAGAGACGTCTGCTCTGAACATGCGTGTGTGTGTGTGTGTGCGTGTGTGTGTGTGTGTGTGGCATTCCTGAACAGCGCATCTCATGCATGCATTACTGCGTCTCATATGAATCCACAAACACCAGCGAACGCCAGCAGAGCGCCGGCCCGGCCAAGAGATTTTCAGAGAGAAATGAGAGTTAATATCACACACTCGCTCACACTCACACACACACACACACACACACACACACACTCGCACACACTCGCACACACAGTCGCGCTGGATTCTCACACGCAAACAGACACACGAACACACACACACAATCTAACAAATCATTTTCAATTTACTTTCTGTGCCAACCCCCCGCCCCACACCCCCCCTCCCTCCTCTCCTCCCCTCCCGGCTTCAGCCTCCCTTTTCACACTCGTTCTCTCCTGCTAACTGTTTCTCATGACTTGGAGTGCTAATACAATCACAGTGAAATAATATTCCCTAGCTCTCTCACGCTCTCTCTCACCCTCTCTTCTATCACCCCTTTCTCTTGTTTAGGGCTTTTCTCTCTCTCTCTCTCTCTCTCTCTCTCTGTCACTCTCTCTTTCTGTTCTCTATCACCCCTTTCTCTTGTTTAGGGCTTCTCTCTCTCCCTCTTTCTTTATCTCTCTCTCTCTCTCTCTCCCTCTTTCTTTATCTCTCTCTCTTTCTCTCTCTCTCTCTCTCTCTGTTACCACTGGTGGCTTGACCCTGAGGAGTCCTTTGGAGGAAAGAAGGGATGAATTAGGGCAAAGCTGAATAAGAAGAAAGAGGGGAGGGTGAACAAGAGAGAACAAGAGAGAGGGAGTTGCAAGCAGACAGACAGAGAAAGATAGAGAGAGAGAGGGGGGGGGGATTTGTTGTTAAGAGGTAAATATAGTACTAACGACTAAGAGGGCAGAAGAGGAGGAGGAGGAGGAGGAGGAGGAGGAGGAGAGGGGAAATGGGGGAGCAGAGTGGAGGAATGAAATATGGAGGGAGCGAGTGGAAAGAGAGAAATATTGATCACCGGGACGTGTGTACGTGTGTGGCTTAGACAAGCGAGCTGGCGATCCTCCCGAGCGTGAGTGACAATGTGAGGAGGGGGCGGGGCGGCGAGGAGGGGGCGGGGCGGCGAGGAGGAGGCGGGACGGCGAGGAGGGGGCGGGACGGCGAGGAGGGGGCGGGACGCCGGCATAAACACATAGCGCGGTGGCGCGGGACACTGCTAACACCGGTACGCTGCTTTTAGCTTGATCCTTAGTCTCTCACTGGAACACCACCACGCTGAGGAACCGAGGAACCCAGGAGAGACGCCTCAGCAGGTTCTCCCACACGCTGGTATCACACCACGCTTCACTAGAGCAGAACCTTAACATAGAACAGAGCTAGCCAACAGTGACCTCCACATTTAACCATGCAGCAAAACACCCACATACACACACACTAGTGAGCACACACACTAGTGAGCACACACTAATAAACACACACTAATAAACACACACTAGGGAGCAGAGTATAACTCACATATACACACACCAGTGAACACACATACTAGGGAGCAGCGAAACACCCACATATACACACACTAGTGAACACACACACTAGGGAGCAGAGTAAAACTCACATATACACACACTAGTGAACACGCACACTAGGGAGCAGAGTAAAACTCACATATACACACACTAGTGAACACGCACACTAGGGGGCAGTGAAACACCCACATATATACACACACATACTAGTGAACATGCACAATAGGGGCAGCAAAACACCCACATATACACACACTAGTGAACACACACACTAGGGAGCAGAGTATAACTCACATATACACACACTAGTCAACACACACTAGGGAGCAGAGTATAACTCACATATACACACACTAGTCAACACACACTAGGGAGCAGAGTATAACTCACATATACACACACTAGTGAACACACACACACACTAGTGAACAAACACACTAGGGGCCAGTGAAACACCTACATACACACACTCTAGTGAACACACACACTAGGGAGCAGAGTAAAACTCACATATATACACACTAGTGAACACACACACTATGAGGCAGTGAGCACACTTGCCTGGAGCGGTGGGCAACCCTATCCACGGCACCCGTGGAGCAGTTGGGGGTTAGGTGTCTTGCTCAAGGGCACTTCAGTCGTGTGCTGATGGCCCAGGGGATCGAACCGGCGACCTTCTGGTCACATGACCAGCTCTTATGAACATCTTAGTGTTTGTCTTCAAAAGCTCCCATGAA
>CM038705.1:2110990-2145990 GCA_021613375.1 Megaleporinus macrocephalus
TACTCCGTGTAACGTGTCGGACGCCTGTGTGGAACATCTGTGCACGACGGCACATCACGTTTATCCAGCTATTAGAGAAACGCAAATCATAACAAGACTCCAACTTTCCTACACAGGAAGCTGAGGGACGTGGTAAACAGGGGTGTAAGAAAATATTCAAATATGAAATAACATGATATTAGGTTTAGTGATACTGTATCGATTCTCACAAACACAGTATCGATTATTAATTAACAGTGGCAGTGCTGTGTTTAAACCTCTGACCACTAGATGGCAGTGTTCACCTCCACTCCAACATTAACAAGCAGCACAAGGACGCAATGCTATTGTAAGCATTGATAAACCTGTGTATAACTTGAGGATATTAAAAATCACAATATTCGACTCACAGTATATATATCTCAATATATTGAATACGTATTGTATCGCTGGGTTCCTACTAATAGACACCACCAGTTTTATAGGTGTTAGATTAAGTCTTATTTTGATTAATAACACAAATAACTGGACAAGCTAAGCAGCCTCAGCAGTTCAGGTGTTTGTTGTTAGAATTATTTTTGTGGCCAGATTAATGATAACAATATTATTATTTTTTTTATTATTATTTTTATAATATTTTGTTTTTTTCTCTTAAATGTCTTTTGAACTATTTTACTTTTTTTATTTGTTTTTATTTATTATTTGTAATCTTTTACCATATTTTTATCTTAATTCCTTACTAATAAAATCTTAACTTTCATCTATTTTTAGTATTATTATTATTTCTATTTTTATATTCCCTGTTATTTTTTTTATTTTTGTTTAATGTATATTAGCTACTGTATATTAGCTCTCAGTTGTTTTAATTTATAACAATTAAATTTTGTTTTTATTTTCTTCGTCATGTCGATCCCTGTTCATGTGAATGCTAGGCTACATTGAAAATGAGGGTTGTCCTCATTGTACATCCGAGCTAAAATCAAGGTTGATTGATTACGTTCTTTAATTTGAGGCTGGTTCACTGTTTCCGAGGTTTGGGTGTACAGCGGCCAATCAAGGTGGTCCTAGTTTCAATATCTCTGAAATCCTATGTATCAGCGTTGGTATCAGTGGCTGTGTACGTGAGAATTCCCATATGGGTGCCCCCTTAACACAAACAGACCCAGCTACGGCGCTAGTCTGGTGCTCATTACCAGCGCTTGCTTTCGCGGGTGTAAACACCTGCCGGGAAGCCGTGCACACGCAGCCTCATGACCGCTGCCATCTCAACCACTTCATCTGACGAACAGCCTCAGCATCAATTATACACCCGGCCCCCTCGCCGCAACAACAAAAGCCCACATTGTTCTGCACCACTGTACGTGAACATTAATGCGCTATTTATACACGACGACGCCGCTCAGTCCGCTAAAGTACTCCAGCTCCAGCAGAGCCTGGCTTAAAGCTGAGCCTACAGTGAACTTCAATTACAGCAGGCCGAGAGCCGTACCAAATCTAATCCCACCAGCAAAGCTGACGCCACCTCTCCGGCTTCTCTTCACCTCCTTCCACCACCGCAATCTCCCGAACACAGACCTACGTATCAGCCATCGCAGAGACCCAGGCCGAGAGGCGATGTTGCAACCACGACCGCAGTGGACGCCAGCTGAGATTTCGATATGCGAGGCGCCGGGGCTGGGCGGCGGGATGGTGTGATGTAATTATCCCAACAAATTACATCATGATAAGCTTTTCTGAGCACACCGAGTGCCTAATGTAAATATTTCAACAGTCTTGACCAACGGAACGCTTCATTACAGAGCTGCTGGGCCCCACTGTTCAGAGATCGTTAGAGTCTGAGTCCTGACAATACCAGGAGAACATAATTAACCTCAATTAATTGCAGCGCGGAAAATGATTTGATGCTTTAAAGTCAGCGTGAATGAGAGCTCATAACACATTCTCTCTCAGAGCAGTGACATGCTTGAAAGTGGTCTCAATGAGGGGCTATCTGAGCTGGCTGAACATGACTGGTGGGTGTGGCAGGAGGGCATGATATATTATTACTTCTTTATTAAAGCTGTAGAAAGAGATTATATGCTGACATTTATATATATATATATATATATATATATATATATATATATATATATATATATATATATATATATATATATATATATATACACACACACACACACTACCAGTCTAACGCTTTAGATACACTACCAGCCAAACCTTTTAGATACCCTACCAGTTAAACGTTTTAGATACACTACCAGCCAAACGTTTTAGATACACTACCAGACAAACGTTTTAGTACACTACCAGCCAAACGTTTTAGATACCCTACCAGTTAAACGTTTTAGATACACTACCAGTCAAACATTTTAGATACACTACCAGACAAACGTTTTAGTACACTACCAGTCAAACGTTTTAGATACACTACCAGCCAAAAGTTTTAGATACACTACCAGCCAAACGTTTTAGATACACTACCAGTCAAACGTTTTAGTACACTACCAGACAAACGTTTTAGATACACTACCAGCCAAACGTTTTAGATACACTACCAGTCAAACGTTTTAGATACACTACCAGACAAACATTTTAGATACACTACCAGTTAAACGTTTTAGATACACTACCAGTCAAACGCTTTAGATACACTACCAGCCAAACGTTTTAGATACACTACCAGCCAAACGTTTTAGATACCCTACCAGTTAAACGTTTTAGATACACTACCAGCCAAACGTTTTAGATACACTACCAGTCAAACGTTTTAGTACACTACCAGTTAAACGTTTTAGATACACTACCAGCCAAACGTTTTAGATACACTACCAGTCAAACGTTTTAGTACACTACCAGTCAAACGTTTTAGTACACTACCAGACAAACGTTTTAGTACACTACCAGTTAAACGTTTTAAATACACTACCAGTTAAACATTTTAGATACACTACCAGTCAAACGTTTTAGATACACTACCAGCCAAACGTTTTAGTACACTACCAGTCAAACGTTTTAGATACACTACCAGACAAACGTTTTAGATACACTACCAGTCAATCGTTTTAGATACACTACCAGTCAAACGTTTTAAATACACTACCAGACAAACGTTTTAGATACACTACCAGTCAATCGTTTTAGATACACTACCAGTCAAACGTTTTAGATACACTACCAGTCAAACGTTTTAGTACACTACCAGCCAAACGTTTTAAATACACTACCAGACAAACGTTTTAGATACACTACCAGTCAATCGTTTTAGATACACTACCAGTCAAACGTTTTAGATACACTACCAGTCAAACGTTTTAGATACACTACCAGTCAATCGTTTTAAATACACTACCAGACAAACGTTTTAGATACACTACCAGTCAATCGTTTTAGATACACTACCAGTCAAACGTTTTAGATACACTACCAGTCAAACGTTTTAGATACACTACCAGTCAAACGTTTTAAATACACTACCAGACAAACGTTTTAGATACACTACCAGTCAATCGTTTTAGATACACTACCAGTCAAACGTTTTAGATACACTACCAGTCAAACGTTTTAGATACACTACCAGCCAAACGTTTTAGATACACTACCAGTCAATCGTTTTAGATACACTACCAGTCAAACGTTTTAGATACACTACCAGTCAATCGTTTTAGATACACTACCAGTCAAACGTTTTAGATACACTACCAGTCAAACGTTTTAGATACACTACCAGCCAAACGTTTTAGATACACTACCAGTCAATCGTTTTAGATACACTACCAGTCAAACGTTTTAGATACACTACCAGTCAATCGTTTTAGATACACTACCAGTCAAACGTTTTAGATACACTACCAGTCAAACGTTTTAGATACACTACCAGTCAAACGTTTTAGTACACTACCAGCCAAACGTTTTAGATACACTACCAGACAAATGTTTTAGATACACTACCAGTTAAACATTTTAGATACCCTACCAGTCAATCGTTTTAGATACACTACCAGACAAACGTTTTAGATACACTACCAGACAAACGTTTTAGTACACTACCAGTCAAACGTTTTAGATACACTACCAGTCAAACGTTTTAGATACACTACCAGACAAACGTTTTAGATACACTACCAGTCAAACGTTTTAGATACACTACCAGTCAAACGTTTTAGATACACTACCAGCCAAACATTTTAGATACACTACCAGTCAAACGTTTTAGATACACTACCAGACAAACGTTTTAGATACACTACCAGACAAACGTTTTAGATACACTACCAGACAAACGTTTTAGATACACTACCAGTCAAACGTTTTAGTACACTACCAGTCAAACGTTTTAGATACACTACCAGACAAACGTTTTAGATACACTACCAGACAAACGTTTTAGATACACTACCAGTCAAACGCTTTATTACACTACCAGTCAAACGTTTTAGATACACTACCAGACAAACGTTTTAGATACACTACCAGACAAACGTTTTAGATACACTACCAGTTAAACGTTTTAGATACACTACCAGTCAAACGTTTTAGATACACTACCAGACAAACGTTTTAGATACACTACCAGTTAAACGTTTTAGATACACTACCAGACAAACGTTTTAGATACACTACCAGACAAACGTTTTAGTACACTACCAGACAAACGTTTTAGATACACTACCAGCCAAACGTTTTATATACACCACCAGTTAAACGTTTTAGATACACTACCAGTCAATCTGATCTCTACAGTTCATATAGTATTGCTTCAAAATTTTCCAAACAGCTTTGCACCAAATACTTATGCATCAACCTACATTTCACATGAAGAATGTTTTTGTTCTCTCCTGTGAAGTTACTATGTTTAGAGATGTTTGCTGATATGCAGATAAGCACCAGGTTTGGGTTCGTTTGATTGGAGCCCAGCTGTAGTGCTGCAGCACAGCAATAGAAATTGAACTCCGCTTCTGACAGAAGGCCCTAAATGTGGTGCCGCCGGTGCCCCGAGTCTGTTCTGGTTTATCCAACCAAGGAAAGCAGAAAATGCGTGTCGTGAAAATGTCTCCAAGTTCCGTGACTCCGTTCCCACCATACTGTGCACCCCCCACCAGCCAATTCCACATCCAGGAGACAATCCAATTTCATTTCTTCTTTGCTTCATTATCCAAATAATAAGCAGCAGCCTATGTGAGTAAAACTGACCAGGCCAGGACAGATGTGCTTCTGAGCCGCACCAGCGCTCGCCTGCACTCGGTGAAGGTCGTAGGGAGTCGCAGCAGCTGCACCAGTGTGTGTGTGTGTGTGTGTGTGTGTGCTCTCCGTATAGCAGCCCTCGGTCACAACATTATGACTCCTAGCGAATTGCTTAATTGCAGTAATGTGACAGGGCGGGATTTACTGTCCTCCTTCTCTTTGTGGTTCTCCCCAGCGCGCTCGCCTCGCCACCGTAGCGAGACGCCGCTCGGATCCCAGCCTCTTTAAATGCCCCTCACGTTACAGTTGCCCAACTCGTAATCATCACACCCCCGAGCTCCGCGAGATTACCGAATCGCTCGAGCGCTATTTGTCGAATTCATTAAATTCATCAATGCGATGTGAGTACATTTCACCGCCACCGCAGCGCCGCCATAACAGGCCTAAACAAATAAGCACCGGATGATATGATCTCGGCATGTTTAGGACGTGACAACTCCAGACGTGTGAGGAAGTGACATGAGAAACCCTTTCGTTTGATCCCGCCGAGCGTCTGACCCCATTTCCCCGCCGTAGTATCTGGTTGTTTCTTTGAGAACTGCCTCTACGAGCCCTACTGTCAATTAACGCACTTTTAAAAGCAAACACCATGTGACATGAAAGCCAAGTACGCCAGTGACTTACTGCAAATCTGGCTTCTCCTCAACATCAATTCTGGATTCGCTGTTGATTCCTAATTGCATCATGTTGTTAAATGATGCAGGATCAAAGTAGACCTAACCAGTTTTTGTCAAGTGGGATCACGGCAAGTGACCCAAATTGTGAGAGGGAAGCCATTCTCGGTCGTTTGTCGGAGGACGCGTGGACGGTACTCGTTCCAGTGACTACGCCTGATTACGATCATCAGATTTTTATGATTTTTGCCTTCTTTAGCTCATTAACATACAAGCCCTATGTAGCCAAACTGGCTCTCTTGCTTCCCAGCTTGGTAGTAACCAGTGGGCAACCGTCATGGCCCTCTACGCTCTTTCAGAGGGCCTAAAATATTCTTAACAAACACACACACACACACACACACACACACACACACACATATATATATATATATATATATATATATATATATACAATTTTATTTTATCTACTCACAGTTTGACAATCAACATCTAAACAATTATAAAACCATAGGCAAATAAATTATTTAGACGTGTCTATTCAATTTGTGTTGGAACGTGAGGGGTTAAGTGGAAGCCTGTGAGTCTGTGTCTCCCCCTATAAGGACTGTGATGACTCCGCAGAATGTTGGTGATTGGTGGTCCCGCTGTTCATGTACTGAGGGGGCCAGGCAGTTATAATTTAGCGCCATACCAATTTCAAACTGACCAATCATATCTTCCCTCTAAGTGGGCGGGGCTTAACTGTTATTTATAAGGAGGAATCTCTGATTAATCTCTGATTAAGAAGTTGTCTATGTTGTACAGATGTTATTGTTTGTTGTATTTCTGTCGTCTCATCTTTTTGTTTATTGTTTACTTGTACTTGTAGTTTTGTACTTGTAGATTACTTGTAGTTTACTAGGAAAGGAAACCGGATTTTTTGTTCAGACGGTGGTTGGGGGCGGGGATGGGGGAGAAGGCCGAGGCTCAAGTGTCACGGTTCGCTACTGGTAGTAACTGATGACAAACACAGCTCAAGCAAATAATGGGTGAGGGGAACTAACATGACCCTAACATTGCCGCCATCTTGAAAGCCACCACATTGGATCAAGGGTCTTTAGTTTATCGAAGAACATCAGGAATCAGATTTGCATCAATATCTCTTGTGGTTCAAACAGTATCAACACAGAAAGTTGTAACAACAACCACATTGAACAACATGTTCAGCGCCTTTGGAACTGTACTCAACACCAGTGACAACCCACTGAACATGATAACGTTTGAACCACAAGAGATATTGGAAATCTGATTGCATCAATCGATTTCTGAGACAGTTCTGGTCTTCTTTGATCTGCTACACGACCACCTTCCCATTGGAGAAACTTGCCCTTGACCAAATGTGGCGGCTTTCAAGATGGTGGCCATGCTCAGGACCCATTACCCATTTAGATACATCAGCTTTCGGTTACGAAATAAAAGGGTGTCCTGAGACTTCCGACTCATCCAGTATGTATATATATATATATATATATATATATATATATATATATATATATATATATATATATACGGTGTAGATTTTGGATGACTTTACTTAGTGCCCATTTGGGCAGCACACAAAATCAATCTGGAACCTGGAGGCGGACCAAACAGTGTTTCTGGGGCCAATACTGATCGAGGGCTGGGCTAAAAATGTCAATCAACAACATCCGGTTTATTCCACCACTGCGGTTAACAACAAAAGTTCTGTAGCTCTTCACTCTCTCTCGTTTCCACTGCAGTCTATGGAATGGTTTTGCTCATGCCAGCAGAGCTTCCAGCTGCCGCTACTTTGAAAACAATCAATTATTTACTGGTACAAACATCCATTCATCCGTTATCTGCCGCTAAATCCCGCTAGTCGGGGTCACCGGGGGGCTGGAGCCAATCCCACAACATTGGGCGAAGGCGGGGTACACCATGGACATGATCGCCAGTCTGGTACAAACAGTATAAAAGAAAATATTCAGCATTCCTCTCTTAGCATTCCTGTATATCTATAACCTGGGCTGCCGTTTTCTATGTACGTTTCAAGCTACGTGTCCTTCTGTCTCTCAATATGTCTTCAGTTTAATGGACATCTCAACACACTTGGACGAAAACACTAACACTAGCATCAGCTTACAGACGGCCAACACACTGAGCGCCGGTCACGGATGGCTGTGGCATCGCTGGGAATCGAACTAGCAACCATGCGATGATTAAACCAGCATGAAGCTTCAAGGCTTTAGGCGTTTAGACGAAACCAGGTCCAGATCCTCAGCGTACGTTAGTCTGTATGGTTTAAAGCCTGTATGACCAGCTGTGGCTGGCAGGGATCTAACTGGTACCGGCTTCACAGATGCCAGCTTTGCAAGCCTTTAGCCGCCGAGACATCAGTCACATCAGAACATCAGCGTGAGAATCATTTTCCTCTACCTGTATTCACAAGCTGAGATGAGAACTCTACCAGCTGCCATTTACGAGTCCTCGCTGCAGCATTTTCGCTCGCTCTTGTCTCCCCTCTCTCCCCTCTCTCTCTCTCTCTCTCTCTCGCTCGCTCGCTCGCTCACTTCCTCCTTCTCTGTGCGTCTCGCTCTCTGTGGAAGCTGCTTGAGTGGAGGAACGGCGCATCCCTGCAAAGCTGGCTGTGTGAGCGTGCTGTGCTGCTCCTCTCCCGTCTCAGAGAGTCTACCTAATCCACAAGGCTGCTCGACCCCCATTCACAAGGAGAACGCCTTAAAGAAGAGGAGCGCTAAACCCCCCGAGTGAACCCGCGGAAAAAAAAGAAAATTAAATAAAATAGCACCCCAATTAATCCGAGCTGCCCCCCGGTTCACCGGCACGTCTCAGGAAAGCTGAGCCCCAACCAAAACAACTCTCACGCTCCTAATGCACCGGCTTCGAGAGACAAAGCTATCTCCGTCCCCATTCACCCGCTTTCGTTTAACCACTCGCGCCCGTTCCTAAAATTACAGGGATCTTTCAGTGGACCCCCCCCTCGTTTATACCCCCACCCCTAAAGACCGTTTCACTGACGCTAGCAGCATGCAACACTCCAGGCCTGCGTTCTTAAAAAGCTGGCTGCTTTTCAGAGGCATGGCGATGATGAATGGCTTCCTGAACACCTCTATTAGCAGGTAGTTGGCTCTGGTAAGCTCCGGTGGGGTGGATCCGCGCTAGCTCTTTAGCAGGAGGTGCTGGGCGCTAACCCAGCCCGTGTAGCTCTGAGGTTCACGGCTCTCTTCGAGACACTGTTCCCTCCCAGCAGGAGTCAAAACACGGGGGCCGCTTGTAGTTCGACCGCATTTGTCTCAAGCGCAGGTGTCCAATCTCGGCAGATTTACATGCTAATAACTCGGGCTACGCGTACTGCACGCGCACCCCAACGAGCGGCCACTCTGGAGCTTCCTTCTGCGGGCGCCGAGCCTTTCTGAAGACGGGCTGAGGCAGTAAAAGAAAACCTTGAGCTGCCCAGCGTCATATAAAATATATCAGCCCTTGAGCTGCATGTGCCCTGCGAAGAGCCTTAGCCCTCCGTGATTATGAGCATCCTTAGCTAGCAGCGTACACCTCCTAATGCCTCTGATCGCATTTCAAATGAAAGCATCATCTGTTAAGAAGGTGCTTAAATGAGAATTATGTTCAAATGTGTGTGTGATTCCTCGCTCTGGAGGCGCATGAGTGGAATTCAGACAGCATGCTGCCTCGCTAGCAGGAAAACAAGCAATGAATTAGCAATGAATTAGAGCGCTACGCTGACCCGCCTTCGAGCAGCACAGCTCAGTCTCGTACGTGAAGACCTGCAGATCCTAAGATCCAAGTTTTTCCCCTGTACGTCGTCTAGAGCTGCAAAACACCGACCAGAACATTCAGTATGTTGGATAATTTGACCACTACACCACCGTACTAACCACTACACCACCATACTAACCACTACACCACCATACTAACCACTACACCACCTTACTAACCACTACACCACCATACTAACCACTACACCACCGTACTGACCACTACACCACCGTACTAACCACTACACCACCGTACTGACCACTACACCACTATACTAACCACTACACCACCGTACTAACCACTACACCACCATACTAACCACTACACCACCATACTAACCACTACCCCACCGTACTAACCACTACACCACTATACTAACCACTACACCACCGTACTAACCACTACACCACCGTGATAACCACTACACCACCATACTAACCACTACACCACCATACTGACCACTACACCACCGTACTAACCACTACACCACCATACTGACCACTACACCACCATACTAACCACTACACCACCGTACTGACCACTACACCACCATACTGACCACTACACCACCATACTAACCACTACACCACCATACTGACCACTACACCACCATACTGACCACTACACCACCATATTAACCACTACACCACCATACTAACCACTACACCACCGTACTGACCACTACACCACCGTACTAACCACTACACCACCGTACTAACCACTACACCACCATATTAACCACTACACCACCATACTAACCACTACACCACCGTACTGACCACTACACCATCGTACTAACCACTACACCACCGTGATAACCACTACACCACCGTACTAACCACTACACCACCGTACTAACCACCACACCACCGTACTAACCACTACACCACCATACTGACCACTACACCACCATACTAACCACTACACTAACCACTAGATCCTCCATCTGAATATAAGTGCACTGTTATTGTTATTATGTTTAATCTGATTCTGAATTTATTGTAAATTCTGCCATAAACTGAGTTGCTGGGTCTGAGTCGTCCATCCGGAGGAACAGGAGCTACATTTTATGTTTATAAACATTTTAATTGGGACTCTATCAGACTCTTTGAAGGGTCGGCTAGCAAGATGACATTCCTAATGGCCGGTGCCCTCCAAACAAGTTTCCTATTTCTAGCCAGCATGCTCTCTGAGTGTTCCCACTCCAGTATAAAAAGAATATATTCCTATTTATTAATATACATCATGGATGACCTATTTAGAATCTCAGCTAAGGCACAATAAAGGTAATAAATACAAAGCTAAGTAAGAACAGTAGACAATGTATTTAAAATAATAATGGGTAACCAGGTTGATTAATTACAAATAATAGTATTGTAATTGTTTTATTTCATCCAGATTTTTAAACATGAAACAAGTTTTTTTTCACTTTTTGAAATAAAACAGTTTGACATGAACACTGTTTGGATTCCAAAATATAAGTCTACAGAGTTCATTTATAGCAAACAAGCTGCGAAACAGCTTCGTTTTTGGGGGACGTCACAAAAACCAACACATTTACATTCAGTCGATTCAGCCCACAGTGTTTTAGCTCCATCCATCCACGATACAGAACAGCCAATCAGAGCCCATTTACAAATTTAGTCCTTAAAAAAGACTAAAATAAATATTTTAGGGCTGAATGTGAAAATACAATTTCTTAATTCATACTTAGAAACGAAGATACTTGATATTTTCAGCCCTAAAAGCATCTCTGCATCAATGATTAAATCAAACTGTGATATCAAGATTTTAACGTCTCTAATTCTCTTAAAGGTTCAGAAAACCATTTCGTTTCCGAAGCGTTTCTTGCCTTGGAGAACATTCCTTGGTGGTTCTGCAGACTCACTGTGAAAGAGTTTACCTGACAACAAAAAGAGTCCCTCTGGAAAAATACGCTAAATCATCCAAAAATAGTTCCGTTTGAACTTGTGACTTTGTAGTTAGTGATTTGAAGCACTTTATGAAATATTTCGGTTACTTTGGAGTGTTGCTATGGTTCTTCAGTGTGCTGTGAACCTTCCAGTGGGCAAAAACAAGGCTGTGTGCAGGACCTTTCAACCCTGTGTACAATCATTATTTCTGAGGGTTTAATTATTTAACATCACTGAAACTTTACAAGAGCAAGTTCAAGTATTTTTGCATAGTAATATAGAGTATAGTTTATATAGGTATAGTGTATAGTTATATACAGTATAGTTTAAAAGTTACATATAAAAAGTTACATATATAGCATTGTTTTATACAATTATTAAGAATATACTTTTATATAATAATACATGGTTTTATATAATTATAATGAGTATATATTGTACAGTTATATACAGTATAGTTTAATATAGGTCTATATAATTTAGTTTAAAAGTTACATATATTGCATTGTTTTATACAACTAAAAGTATACTTTTATATAGTAATACATATTATATAGAGTTAAATAGAGTATAGTTTATATAGCTATATAGAATATGGTGTTATATAGTTATGGTATGGTTATATAGCAGTTATATAGCTTTTACAGTCATACATATTTGTATAGAGTATAGATGTATGAGATACATAGACTATAGTTTAGTAAAACTATATAGAGTATAGTTTTATATAGTAATATTTTTATATTTATATACAGCACAGTGGTTTTATGAAGTATAATTTTGTTTAGTTATATACAGATCAGTTTTATGTAGTTATATAAAGTATAGTTTTATATAGTTACACAGAATATTGATTTATATAGATTATAGTTTTGTAAAATTATATGGAGTATAGTTTCATATAGTACTACAAATTACAACATAGTACTATATATAGTACTAATACAGTTATATAGAGTATAATGTTATATAGTTTTATAAAGAATAATTTTTGCAGTTTTATCCAGTTATATAGTTTTATATAGCTCTGTAAAGTATAGCTTTGTATTGTTATATGAAGTATAGTTTTATATAGTTATATGGTTTTAAATAGCTTTATAAAGTATAGCTTTGTATAGTTACTTGAAGTATAGTTTTATATGGTTATTTGAAGTATAGTTTTATATAGTTATATGACGTGTAGTTTTATATAGTTATATCAAGTATAGTTTTATATAGTTCTATGAAGTATAGTATTACATAGTTATATCGAGTATAGTTTTATGTACTTATAAAGTTTTATAAAGCATAGTTTTATATAGTTATACAGAATGTAGATTTATATAGAGTATATTTTTAAACAGATATATAGTTTTATATAGTTATACAGAATGTAGATTTATATAGAGTATAGCTTTAAACAGTTATATAGTTTTATATAGTTATACAGAATGTAGATTTATATAGAGTATATTTTTAAACAGATATATAGTTTTATATAGTTATACAGAATGTAGATTTATATAGAGTATATTTTTAAACAGTTATATAGTTTTATATAGTTATACAGAATGTAGATTTATATAGAGTATATTTTTAAACAGATATATAGTTTTATATAGTTATACAGAATGTAGATTTATATAGAGTATATTTTTAAACAGTTATATAGTTTTATATAGTTATACAGAATGTAGATTTATATAGAGTATAGCTTTAAACAGTTATATAGTTTTATATAGTTATACAGAATGTAGATTTATATAGAGTATAGCTTTAAATAGTTATATAGTTTTATATAGTTATACAGAATGTAGATTTATATAGATATATTTTTAAATAGTTATGTAGTTTTATATAGTTATACAGAATGTAGATTTATATAGAGTATAGCTTTAAATAGTTTTATATAGTTATACAGAATATAGATTTATATAGAGTATAGTTTTATATAGTTATATAGTTTTATATAATTATACAGAATGTAGATTTATATAGAGTAAATTTTTAAATAGTTATATAGTTTATATAGTTATACAGAATGTAGATTTATACAGAGTATATTTTTAAATAGTTATATAGTTTTATATAGCTATATAGAATGTAGATTTATATAGAGTATATTTTTTTAAAAAGTTATATAGTTTTATATAGTTATACAGAATGTAGATTTATATAGAGTATATTTTTAAATAGTTATATAGTTTTATATAGTTATACAGAATGTAGATTTATATAGAGTATATTTTTAAATAGTTATAGTTTTATATAGTTATACAGAATGTAGATTTATATAGAGTATAGCTTTAAATAGTTATATAGTTTTATATAGTTTTACAGAATATAGATTTATATAGCGTATAGCTTTAAATAGTTATATAGTTTTATATAGTTATACAGAATGTAGATTTATATAGAGTATAGCTTTAAATAGTTATATAGTTTTATGTAGTTATACATAATGTAGATTTATATAGAGTATATTTTTAAATAGTTATATAGTTTTATATAGTTATACATAATGTAGATTTATATAGAGTATATTTTTAAATAGTTATATAGTTTTATATAGTTATACATAATGTAGATTTATATAGAGTATATTTTTAAATAGTTATATAGTTTTATATAGAGTATATTTTTAAATAGTTATGTAGTTTTATATAGTTATACAGAATGTAGATTTATATAGAATATAGCTTTAAATAGTTATGTAGTTTTATATAGTTATACAGAATGTAGATTTATATAGAGTATAGCTTTAAATAGTTATATAGTTTTAGATAGTTATACAGAATGTAGATTTATATACAGTATATTTTTAAATAGTTATATAGTTTTATATAGTTATACAGAATGTAGATTTATATAGAGTATAGTTTGGTATAGAGTAGTTGTAGAGTGACACTGCAACAGATGGACTGGTGAGCTACAGGTTTGAGGAAATGATGAGGGCGGATTTGTATGGAAATTCTCTTCACACTCTGCTGTGCACAGATGTGGGAGCTTCTATAATGAGAGCTACGCATTACTACCAAACGCTCTCACACATTTTGCCATACTGTGAATCCGAGCACTGGCAACAACAACAACAACAACAACAACACAATACAGAACAGCACAACACACAAACAAGATTTGTTTTCACCATGTTGTAGAGGTGTGTACAGGTACTCAAGGCAAATCATTGTACGTACTAGTGCATATTAAACAGCACTGGAGGTCCACGAAACCAGCTTCACACCAAGCAATAGACTTCAAATCTCTGTGATTCTAAAACATTGTAGTCTTCTACAGGTGTTTTCTTCTTCAGCAGACGTTAAATTAGCCTAGCATGTTTAGAGATGGGAGCTGTGCTCAGTGTTCTCAATCATGTCATGCTTGCGATAGCAGCAATGTAGAAAAGTATAACTAATAAATTATAGAATTACTCACAAGCATGAGCAGATATACAGTACTGTGCTGTAGGGCTGTGTATTGGCAAGAGCCTGGCGATACAATACATATTGTGATACAGCGGCTAGATTCAATATATCATGATACTGCAAGAAAAGTGATACACTGTGATTTTTCAAATCATACTATTAAAACACACCACTGTATGAACAGGTTTATCAATGCTTAAAATAGCATTGCGCCCTTGTACTGCTTGTTAATGTTGGAGTGGAGCTGAAAACTGATTACAACACTGCCATCTAGTGGTCAGAGGGTTAAACACAACACACTGATTCACTGTCTGCCAGAAATCTGTGTATTGATACTGTGTTTTTGAGAATCGATACAGTATCACCAAACATAATATATCGATATTCGATATTTCAATATTTTCTTACACCCTTACTGTGTCCAGTGAAGAAACACCACAAATACCCAACACTGCCACCTCCAATGGCTAATCGAGTTCACGAGCACTCGTTTGCATCCGTACAGCATCTGCCTCACCATCAATGCGAACCTGGGGGAGATCCCAAAAACCTCACACATGAACCAGATCTGTCTGCAGTTTGAATGCCGTCCATGCTGACCACCAATGATACGATAAGCCTTCTCAAAATTCGCACACACACACCACCAACACACACACACACACACTCATGCTTTCACACAACATCTGGCATGTCCTCACGCACGCCGGGTGCCAAGAAAGAGGCTGGATTCACACTGTGCACATCAACACACTCTTCATGGACACCGACACACTCACAGCTGTCAGCTTCTTCAGCATGCGCACACTCTTACAGTGAGCCGGCGACTGGACACATGGCTGCTCACATTAACATGTAATAGCAGACGCACAAGAACGCATACCTGCGTACGCAGGCACGGCTGAACAGATTCACGCCAAAAACGTTACCAGGAAATCTTCTCTGGGGCCGTTTTTACACCAGGCGTATGTTACACCACACACACACATATGCTCTGCACTGAGCGGGAAAGGACACTCTCACACCAGGGGCAGGAAAACTAATCGATATTCAGACGCATCACAATTCTGCCATCAGAGTCATAATCAGGAATGAAGGAACAGTGTTGGTGGTGATAAAGATATGAAGGGATTAAGTAACAGTGTTGGTGATGATAAAGGAATGAAGGGATGAAGGAACAGTGTTGGTGGTGATAAAGATATGAAGGGATTAAGTAACAGTGTTGGTGATGATAAAGGAATGAAGGGATGAAGGAACAGTGTTGGTGATGATAAAGGAATGAAGGGATGAAGGAACAGTGTTGGTGGTGATAAAGATATGAAGGGATTAAGGAACAGTGTTGGTGATGATAAAGGAATGAAGGGATGAAGGAACAGTGTTGGTGATGATAAAGATATGAAGGGATTAAGTAACAGTGTTGGTGATGATAAAGGAATGAAGGGATGAAGGAACAGTGTTGGTGATGATAAAGATATGAAGGGATTAAGTAACAGTGTTGGTGATGATAAAGGAATGAATGGGTGAAGGAACAGTGTTGGTGATGATAAAGGGATGAAAGAACAGTGTTGTTGGTAATAATGGAATGAAGGGATGAAGGAACAGTGTTGGTGATGATGAAGGAATGAAGGGATGAAGGAACAGTGTTGGTGATGATGAAGGAATGAAGGGATGAAGGAACAGTGTTGGTGATGATAAAGGGATGAAAGAACAGTGTTGGTGGTGATAGAGGAATGAAGGGATGAAGGAACAATGTTGGTGATGATAAAGGAATGAAGGGATAAAGGAACAGTGTTGGTGGTGATAAAGGAATGAAGGGATAAAGGAACAGTGTTGGTGATGATAAAGGAATGAAGGGATAAAGGAACAGTGTTGGGGATGATAAAGGAATGAAGGGATGAAGGAACAGTGTTGGTGATGATAAAGGAATGAAGGGAGGAAGGAACAGTGTTGGTGGTGATAAAGGAATGAAAGGATAAAGGAACAGTGTTGGTGATGATAAAGGAATGAAGGGATGAAGGAACAGTGTTGGTGATGATAAAGGAATGAAGGGATGAAGGAACAGTGTTGGTGATGATAAAGTATATAAAACTATATAAAACTACACTTCATATAACTATATAAAGGAATGAAGGGATGAAGGAACAGTGTTGGTGGTGATAAAGGAATGAAGGGATGAAGGAACAGTGTTGGTGATGATAAAGGGATGAAGGAACAGTGTTGGTGATGATAAAGGAATGAAGGGATGAAGGAACAGTGTTGATGATGATAAAGGAATGAAGGGATGAAGGAACAGTGTTGGTGATGATAAAGGAATGAAGGGATGTAGGAACAGCGTTGGTGATGATAAAGGAATGAAACTGGTTGGAGTGGGCGGAGCCAGAGAGATGTCAGCCCTGTGATTGGCCGAGGGAACGATTTTGTTAGCGTTACCCCGGATAAGACCCAGTTTACATGGAGAGGAGAGGAATATGGTGAATATATGGTCAGTTATTGGTCAGTGGAACTTCATTACAGAGCTTATTTACTACAGTGTTTACTGTTTACCTGCAGGAACCAGATTAACCTCATTAGAAAGACACAGATTTAGGCCCCTGGGGGTCCGCCGTGCTGTTTTTAGCCCAATTTTAACCCTGATTAGGCCCTTGGCCATTTTCCAAGTCGGGAGTGACTGAAAGCCTGGATGATCTGGCAGCGTTAGAGGGGACGGGAGTCAAGCTCTACTATTGTGATCCAGCTCTGGAATGACCGGAGGCCCTCGGATATTTTCAAACATGCTCGATTTGTACGATTCGGAATGTTTCACAGTCCTGTAGTGCAAGACGATCAGAACAAATCAGAGCGAGCGATGCCAGTGAGAGAGCAACGAGAGAAGAAAGGCGAAGAGGTGTGATCTCAAGCACCATGTTCAGCAGGAGACAGGAAAGAGTCACCCTTTCCAGTTCGTAGTAGAACATCTCTGCAGCTCTCGCTGTCATATCCGCATTTCTCGCCGCAGCCTGTGCATAAAAGCCCAAACAGGTCGGCTCCGGCTCAGGTCTGCGCGCGTGACGGGCTCCGTTTCTGAGCTCTGTTAGGATTTTAAGTCAACGTAGCTTATGTTTCTTCTGGAGAATCAATCCTCGCAGGACAATAATGATACAGATAACTGAATCTCTCCCTCTGCTTCTCACCCAGACACTCTCAGACGGTCACCGGAGACCCGCTGAGCACTCTATAAGGGCACATCACTAGCAGCACTTTCTCTAAACAGACTGTTTATGTGGCAGTTTATTAAACGCCCGCGCGACGGCTCTCACCTATAATTTTTAATGTCCGCTCTCGCCGGCTTTCACTGCTGACATGACAAAGAATCACCCCTTTTTATTAGTCTTGGTTTTATTAGCCATAATAGCCTGCATGGTGTCACCATCACCAACACAACCGCACCATCCTGAGTAGCTCCGCCCACACCAACGCTGCCTTTACACTGCTCTGTGGCGTCAGTGGACGCAAACACACTCCCTCTCTTCAGCTGGCTGCATGTTGGCGTCACAAATGCAATCACGTGTGTGCGTTTCCCGGGGTGACGGGGCATATTTACATCCAATCAGATATTCTCCTGCCGGGATTTGGAATTTTGGGTTGAGTCTAAATATGTGGACCTTCTAATAAAATGATAACAATATTTTTCAAAACCCACCAGAGACCCCCAATCGCTGCAGCTGTTCTCCACGCTGTACTGTGCTGATCCGAGTCCCTGTAATTTGGCAGGGAGGGACCATAAAGGACAGGGAACCCCAGAAACGGCAGTGGTGAGCTGTACCTCTAGGCTTCACCGGGATGTTTGAATATGAAACAAATGGTTCATACATTGAGGACACTCATAGCACAAACACCTGCCCTTTTCTCATTGGATAGACGCACCACGTTAGCATAAAGTTAATCTTGGCTTAACTTTTCGTTGCACCGCATCCCCCGGCCTTGACGAGCTGGAGCCATGATGCCCCCTTTATACTCCCTCTACGTGCGAAAATGTCCACATGCGTTTCAAGCAACATAACCGTCACTGCCCACTAGTGGTGGGCGATTTTTCAGGATCACGATGATGATTTTATTATGATTCGTTTCATGTACATTTTTTTGTACAACCAAACTAATCTCCCAATTTTTAAACAAAGCCCTAAAAGAATAACAAACAATTTTGGCTAAACCAACTTTTCAAACTTTAATCTGTGTGTGCAATTTTTTACACTGGTTAAAAAAGGTGAACCAATACACCAATCAGTTAAAGAGCATTCTTATTGTAAACAGCTAACACATCACGACAAGAACAAGGCATCGATAAAAAAAATGCCAAGAGGATAAAATTGTTAAATAAAAGCAGTTAAATAAAAAGACTTAAACTATTGCAGTAATTTGAATATTACTATTAATATTCAACGCAGTCGTTAACAGGATTGAAGAATTACGTTAAAGCACCACATAGCGTAACTGCTACAATTTCTTAACGTACAATGTGATTCAGAACAAAAATCTCATATACACATTGTTTGTTTTGGTCCTACTGTAGCGTTAGCTGTGGTGTAGCTACTCTTTTGGCTACTTAACTTTCAGCGTATTGTTTGAGATGTCGCTGTTTTAAGTGGTTGAAAAGGTTCGTCGTGTTATCGTCCAACGTAGGAACCATCTCCGTGCAGGTCACCATTGTTTGTGTCACACCAGCTTGGGAAAATCCAAACCAGGTCCTTATTACCGATGTCAACTTTTTTTGGGGACCAACTCTTCAGCTGTGTGTTCGGTTATGGCTTCCCACTCGCTTGTGAAAAGGGGGAGGATGCGTAAACGAAGATGTTCTGGAGTGCTGTGATTGGTTTATCTGCGTGCCACTAGGTTCCGTGAAAGGGAACTAGCAAATGGCAAACTGCTGTAGCGGATAGACTTCGCTTAACGATCCAGTGACTTTTCTGTGACGGTGTATCGCGGTCTATCATCGTCATATCGCGCACCCCTAGTGCCCACATACTTCTTTGCGTCAGCTCTGTTTACATGGTTGTTGAGCAGCACGTCCAGTAGAGGGCAGTTCGAAGTAAATCAAACATGGCGGAGGTGGAGGAGCTTGTAGTTCGGTATTTACTTCAAAAACGATGAAAAACGACTGTTGCTCTCTGCGCCGCGGCGACGCTACATCATGGTTAAACTTTCTAACCAACTCACTCAACCAATCTTCAAAAAGTCTTGCCGTTTCATCTTCACGGTGTTTGTAGGGAAGCGGTCGCGTCTTGCACTGCCCCCACGGTCTGCAGTGGTATTGCTCTTCCCCGTCCGTATCCGTAAGCTTTCCGAAAACGTGCAAATTGCACAATAAATAAATGGAAAGCTCCATCCGTCTCCGTATCCGTATTTAACGTTGAGTATAAATTAGCCTTAACTGTAGCATAACGTTACGTTCACACCGACACAACAGTGCATTCATGCAATGCAACACAGCGACAGGAGATCATTAACTTTCAATGAAAGCTGCCAATTTCCGGCAACAGCACGAATGTGGGCGATGCGGCGAAGTTGAACTTCGTGCAAATTAGAATTTGGCGATGACCAATAGGAATTGAGCATTGAGCAGGATGGACCCGCTTTATCTACGCCACTGTGAAGCGGTAGATAATCGTTCCTACTAGAGACGGAAGAGGATAAACACAGTTTTCTCGTTTTACTGACTGAACAGACAGTGATGCACTACATAGGGATGACATTTATAGACAAGCAGTTTCACTACAAGATCTTTATTTTTAGCGGGATCGCATCTGATCTGTGGTCAAAATATTGATTAACTTTTTTAATATATTTTTTTATTATTATTTATTATCCATATAGACAGATGTAGGCATTGTTAAGTGGAAGAAAGACTTAAAAAGGATACAGAACAAAAACAAAACTGGCCATACAAAAAACAAAAAAACAAAAAACACAGGGAAGTGTAGAAAGAAATGAAAAATAAAATAAATAAATAATAAAATAAGAGGGGCGTGGTAGAAGTATGTTCATTGTTTATTATACTATGTTTTTTGCTAGTGCATCTATGTGCGATGGACTATGTACACCAATCAGCCATAACATCGAGATCCCACTCCCATCTCCATGTCCACCACCCACCAACCCCACCCCTACAGGAGCACACCCAGCAGCCCCACAACCACGGATCATAGGTTGATCATCTGGAAACCCTATCAGCACCCCCACACCCTGCCCCCCCCTGCCGCCGGAGCCCCCTTGGGCCCACTACAGCGAGGAAGGTACCCGGGCAGAACATCACCTCAGCACCAATGGAATGTTGATGAACCATTGATCACTGCATGGCCGAGAGCGGTCCGCCTAGAGGGCGTTCCGCGATGAGTGCCCAGTCAGCCAATGGTTGGCTTACACTACAACCACAGCAACAGACAAACCAATGCCTTTGAGCCCACACTCAAGATGTCGTTTATCTATATACTCTGTAGATACCAGCTAGTAAAGTATGCTGTACTGCCATAGTATTTAGTAGGCACCAGTGAGACCATGTCAACCGAAGGTCAGCTTGAGTTCAGAAACACCCACAGGCGATGAGCGGTCAGCGAACGCAGCAGGGTACGACTGCGGAGTTACTGTTATTGGTGTTTAGGGATTGCGATCATTGGGAAGTGAGAATCGTATCAGATAGCAAAGCACTAAAACTACTGCAGCAGAAAAGAAGTTTTAATCTGAAACCTAAATTTAAGTATACCTTATTGACAGTGTTGGGGAGTAACTGAATACACGGCGTGTATTTACAATACAAAACATAAGTAACTGTATTCCGATACAGTTACAATGTAAATAGATAGTATTCGGAATAGTTACATTTATTTACATTTATCTATTTAGCATGCTTATTCACTCTCAATTTAAATTACAGCGACTTAAATTATGTGTTTCCCAGAAGCCCTTGAATAAACTATGTTTACATGCAGTTTCGTTAGTTGCCTGCTCGCTCGAGGTCATGGAGCCGGCACGACACAGTCAAACATTAGTTCACGTTTAATAAAGAAAAATCTAAATACGCTTCCTGAAGGAAGTTTTGTTTTTAGTCTGCACCATGTTGGTTGGTTAGCTTAGCTGTCCGAACTCTTTACATAGTAACAGAAGCTGCCAACATAGTCAACTTGTCAACCAACAATCCTCTATATCAGGGGTCACTAATAGGCGGACTGCGGTCCGGATCCGGACCCAGATGTTGTCCAATGCAGACCCAAACCGATAAACTATTGAGAATGATTTAATTCTGACTGTGTTTATTTTAAGAGACCAATCCCGTGCTCTGTAAGATCACTGAAGGCTCCTCAGCCAATAAGATCTGTGCAGATTGGGGCGTGTGGTGCGCATACAGGCGAGGTACGAAGCGAGGAGTCAGAAAGAATAAGGAGCTCTAAAAACAGAAAAGTGAACAGAGAGAACTGAGTGTTTAACAGGAACGGTTCTGGAATGGTTCTGGAACGGTTCTGGAATGGTTCTGGAACGGTTCTGGAATGGACCTGCTCGTCTAGTTCTGGAGAACACCGCTCTGTACAACCAACATGTTCATCTGAGAAGCTGAGTTAACAAGAAGAACCACGTTTTATTTACTTTCTCTATAAATAAACACTAAGATGAACTTTTTTCAAAAGCATTCTGTTTTTTTAAATGTGGTCCTTGTTTTTACTTAAAGTCAGGTCAAAAAATTATTTGGAGCTTTATAAATAATTAATTCAATTCAGTATTTACACAGTAAATATACTGAAATATACTGAACGGTATGTGTGATGTGTTTCAGTAGCTGATGCTATAAGATGCTGATTACTTGGATATGGCACTGAATCATAACACACGTTAGAAATGATGACCGGACCTTGTCCTGAGGAGATCTCCTCTAACTGGACCGTACTGACTCTAATTAATTACCCCTGCTCCAGTGCTTAATTTGTGCTGGATCTTGCTGGAACAAGATCCGGCACCTCTCATATTTCAGGTACCTGTGTTCCAGAACTTATGTATGTGGATCCACCACCTCTTTGACGTCTTTTTTTGTAGGACACCAAAAACTATTCGTCCAGTGGCATCTCTGAGATGTTATGGTTGCAGTTCCTTAGTGCATTCACTAAAACTAGGATTATTTTATTGTATAGAATTCTACTATGTTAGATGGACACTGTTGTGTCTATGCGTTCCAGGACCTTTTCCCTCACTGCCACTTGCTGGATCACCCCAACTTTAGTGTTCCACTACCTGATGTTTTAAAAATTAAGCACTGCCCTGCTCTATATGCTGGATAGCACGTCAGATGCCGCAATTAGCATCAAGGAGACTGTCAATTTGTAGTTTAGCTATTAGCTAATTTAGCTTTAGCTAACATCAGATTTGTTCCGTTATCAACGTTACTGGCATTCACATGTATGTCTGCTCGGAAAGACGGTTTACATGATGAAATGTTTTCACACACTGTGTTAGCTGTATGCTAGCTCCTGTTGAAATGTCTTGCCTATGATATGACGTGGCTAGCATAGCGGTTTCAGGGTATATTGCTTTATGGCAGTGCTTCCACTGAGCGATGAACCAGACATGTAATACAGTGCTAGGCTTCTCAAGCTACAGCTAGGTGGCTAGGTAGCTAACTCCTCAGCTAGTTGCTACAGTAGAAGAACGCAGGAGTGAGCAGGGTGTGATTGCCACATTCATAGAGTATTTAGAATACGTTACTGGTACTGAGTAATCCAACAGAGTACATTACAAATTACATTTCAGGACATGTATTGAGTATTCTGTAGTGAAATACTGTACACTGTATAAGTTGCTTATTGATTATCATTCCTGATCAGTTATCAGAGCTTCCTGAAGTCGGTATCGGTATCAGTCTCTAAATGTAGTCATGCTCAGAGAAAGCGCCGCGCCGCTCTGTTTGACACGGTCATTATTAAAGGTCAGTGGACGTGCAGCAGCGTCATTACCGTTACAAGAAAAGCGTCACGGGGACCTTTGGTGTGACACGCGCGTTTCTGACAAACCGCAATTAACATTCTGACACGCGGGTGAGTGACGAGCTCAGCACGTTAGTCATTCTTTCAAACGAAGCGGCTTACGCGCCGTGACACGCGCACCTTGACGCGTATTCCGCGGAGAGTCGGATGTGGATGAGATATGGCATTATGTGCATTAGCTTATGTAAGTGACACTGTCAAGGATATGCCATAACCATCACATCAAAGGCGGAGGTTGTAAAAAAAATAATTTTAATAAATAAATAAATAAAAAGAAAAGAAAGAAAAGGGAAAGCCATCAGGAAAGCCTGTATATGCACATTAAAGGAAAGAATGAATTCAGCCCCTGCAGTGAATAACAGCACAGAGCGTCCCGTGTCACTCCAGCGGCCGCGCCGTCTCGTCTCCCAGGCAGGTCAGCCCCCGTTAAACGCCTAGTTAAAAATGTATGATTATCATTAGAGCCACAATCAGGGGTCTCACCGCAACCAATCGATGGCCCCTCGCTCGATGATCGTCTGAGAGCACCGAGAAGCGCGGACGTCGTAGAATTCATAGAAAGAGCGCAATCACAGCTGCACAATGCAGAACAAATACCTGCGACCGGAGCGCCAGGCCTGCGGAGCGGAGTAACGGCACACGGTCGATAGGCCTGCCGTAAAAAAGCCTGTCTTCAAAATCCCCAGCTGCAGATCATTGATGTAGGCACCGGGGGGCGAGGGGGACGTGTCCCACCCAATATCAGAGGCATGTAGATTCATCCCACCCGAAAATTAAAACACAGAAGAAGCAGAAACTAAGGTAGGGCGAGGAAGGGGAACCCTGAGAAACTTTGGGGCTGGAGTTCTGGGAGGCTTCGGCTGCTGAAGCCATTTGAAGCCAGGCCCCGCCTTGCCAAGCAAAGAGTGAGTCTGATTTTGGAAGAGAGGGAGGAGCTGAGGAGGAGCTGGGGAGGAGCTGGGGTGAGAATTTTGTCACGAGAAGGTGAGGGCAGAGGAGTGGTTTATATAGAGCGTGTAATGATGGAGGGGAGGAGTTTGGGCGTGGTCCTTCTCCCAAACTTATTTAAGTCATTTCATTTTTTGTAACTTGGTTTTTGGCAGCCTTCGCAGTTCACGCGCTGTGTTTGTTCTTAGCAGTGGGCTCTGGTTGTTAGGTGGTCTTTCACTGTGTTAAGGCTCTGGTTGTTAGGTGGTCTTTCACTGTGTTAAGGCTCTGGTTGTTAGGTGGTCTTTCACTGTGTTAAGGCTCTGGTTGTTAGGTGGTCTTTCACTGTGTTAAGGTTTGTGTTGAGATGCCTGTTCAGAAATATCCAGCAGTCAGCAGCTTCACTGATCCGAGCTCTCGCCTCGCTGGAGCGCCGGGTAGCTCGTACCAGCTTTAAACGTGAGGTCAGTGATGAGAGCAGTGAACAACAACGGTGAACATATATACTGTAATAAACCAGCTTTAGTATAATGTGTTGTTATGGTAACAGACTAGGAGGGTTTGGGTTAGCTAACGTTTATATTAACTTTAGTCAGAAAACACCCTAATGCGTAAAGTTACATTACTCTCTGGCCACGCCCCCAAACTGCAGACTGCTACTACACTAAATACATAAAAATTAAATATAATAAATAAAATAAATATATTAATTAATTAATAAAGGGACTCCATCATTAGAAGTGATGTCAGTGGTGCAGTATGTAATGTTCCAGAGGGAGCTGTTTGGGACACAGCCTTACTGTCTAACACTAATGTTAGTCTAGTCTAGTCAGGAAACCTCAACATACATTTATTTATTATTTCATTTCAGTATTATACCACCAAATAAAATAATATATATTTGTTTAGGTTATATATGTGTATAATCCAGATATTGCATGTATAGTTTAAACGTTTTCTGACAGCAGTACCATGTAATGTGGAGTATCTTTAGTTTAGTTTGCAAAGTGAACTTTAATTGGATTTATCTAATAATAATAATAATAATAATAATAATAATCAGACATACAGATAATGTTGTATTTTGTTTATTTATTTATAATTTACTGTAATTTCATAAATGTTGTAGGCTGTTACTGGCATTCACATGTAAGTCTACTTGGAAAAACTGTTTAAATGATGAACTGTTTCAGCACACTGTGTTAGCTGTATGCTAGCTCCTGTTGAAATGTCTTGCCTATGATATGACGTGGCTAGCATAGCGGTTTCAGGGTATATTGCTTTATAGCAGAGCTTCCACTGAGAGATGAATCAGACATGTAATACAGTGGTAGGCTTCTCAAGCTACAGCTAGGTGGCTAGGTAGCTAACTCCTCAGCTAGTTGCTACAGTAGAAGAATGCAGGAGTATTTAGAATACGTTACTCGCACTGAGTAATCCAACAGAGTACATTACAAATTACATTTCAGGACATGTATTTTGAGGCGGCACGTCTGACCAGAAGACCAGCCGGCCCTCTGACCTGACCAGTGCGCGCCCACATGCCTGGAGCGTATCTTCACAGTCCACACTAAACAGTCTCGTATGATGTGCTCACACTGAGTACAGCCTACCACTGTATTACATGTCTGGTTCATCACTCAGTGGAAGCTCTGCCATAAGGCTATATACCCTGAAACCGCTATGCTAGCCACGTCGTATCTTAGGCAAGACATTTCAACAGGAGCTGGCATACAGCTAACACAGTGTGCTGAGACATTTCATCATGTAAACCGTTTTTCCGAGCAGTAACAGCCTACAACATTTATGAAATTACAGTAAATTATAAATAAATAAACAAAATACAACATTATCTGTACGTCTGATTATTATTAGATGAATCCAATTAAAGATCTCTTTACAAACTAATCTAAAGATGGTACTGGTGTCAGAAAACCTTTAAACTATACATGCAATGTCTGGATTATATACATATATAACCAAAACAAATATATAATATTTTCATTGGTGGTAAAATACTGAAATGAAATGATAAATAAATGTATGTTGAGGTTTCCTGACTAGACTAGACTAACATTAATGTTGGCTTCACCAACACTTACATATGCACTGCACGTGTGAGAGCGTAGCAGGGACGCCTGGATGCGTCAACACAGCAATGTCGGATTAGCGTCCCGGCAGCGCGATCCAGCCCGTGTACATACAGTACACAAGAGCGCTGTTCATACAGTCTGAATGAAACATGGTTCCTCCTTCTGAATAATCAATGTAGAACAATTGAGGAACGGTTCATCAAGTATTCGCTTCTGCAAACACATTACGAGTCGCCTGTGAAGCAGAAACGACTGACAATTCCAATCATTTCTTCAGCGTCTATCTCAAAGAACAAACACCGCCGTGCATGCAACACATAGCTGTTTATTTTAATAGTGAAAATAAGTTAACATGTTCTTAAATGTTTATTTGTCTATTGATCATTAGAAACTACTGACAGGATGATTAACTTGTTCCTAGAAATCAGCTGGTCAGCTAGCTAACAGGCTAAACAGCTCCATCGTTTATACTGCAGCTTTACAGTCAATTATGAGTACTTTAATTCAAGCCTGTGATTTTAAAGTATAGATATCGACAATCTAACCTCTTTACATACTTGTTTCAGTCAGAAGTAGCATCAAACCCAGACAGAGTCCCAAACACCTCCATATCCCTACATAGTACACACATACATCAAACCCAGACTGAGTCCCAAACACCTATGTATCCCTACATAGTACATACATACATCAAACCCAGACTGAGTCCTAAACACCTCCGTATCCCTACATAGTACATACATACATCAAACCCAGACTGAGTCCCAAACGCCTCCATATCCCTACATAGTACATACATACATCAAACCCAGACTGAGTCCCAAACACCTCCATATCCCTACATAGTACATACATACATACATCAAACCCAGACTGAGTCCCAAACACCTCCGTATCCCTACATAGTACATACATACATCAAACCCAGACTGAGTCCCAAACACCTCCATATCCCTACATAGTACATACATACATCAAACCCAGACTGAGTCCCAAACGCCTCCATATCCCTACATAGTACATACATACATCAAACCCAGACTGAGTCCCAAACACCTCTATATCCCTACATAGTACATACATACATACATACATCAAACCCAGACTGAGTCCCAAACACCTCTGTATTCCTACATAGTATATGCATACATACATCAAACCCAGACTGAGACCCAAACACCTCTGTATCACTACATAGTACATACATACATCAAACCCAGACTGAGTCCCAAACACCTCCATATCCCTACATAGTACATACATACATCCATCAAACCCAGACTGAGTCCTAAACACCTCCATATCCCTACATAGTACATACATACATCAAACCCAGACTGAGTCCCAAACACCTCCATATCCCTACATAGTACATACATACATCAAACCCAGACTGAGTCCCAAACGCCTCCATATCCCTACATAGTACATACATACATCAAACCCAGACTGAGTCCCAAACACCTCTATATCCCTACATAGTACATACATCAAACCCAGACTGAGTCCCAAACACCTCCATATCCCTACATAGTACATACATACAACAAACCCAGACTGAGTCCCAAACACCTCTATATCCCTACATAGTGCATACATACATACATACATCAAACCCAGACTGAGTCCCAAACACCTCTGTATTCCTACATAGTACATGCATACATACATCAAACCCAGACTGAGACCCAAACACCTCTGTATCACTACATAGTACATACATACATCAAACCCAGACTGAGTCCCAAACACCTCCATATCCCTACATAGTACATACATACATACATCAAACCCAGACTGAGTCCTAAACACCTCCATATCCCTACATAGTACATACATACATCAAACCCAGATTGAGTCCCAAACACCTCCATATCCCTACATAGTACATACATACATCAAACCCAGACTGAGTCCCAAACACCTCCATATCCCTACATAGTACATACATACATCAAACCCAGACTGAGTCCCAAACACCTCCATATCCCTACATAGTACATACATACATCAAACCCAGACTGAGTCCCAAACGCCTGTAATCTAAAGTAAACCACTCTATAATTCACCACACATAATTGATAAACACTGTTATACTAGAGAGGTAGTTAGTCTATAAATTTTAGTAGCTGTCTATAAACAACCTCAATAAACACTCCTATAAAATGTAATAGGAGATATTAGTCCTTAGCCACACTAATTGATGCCCATATAGTCTGAAATAAGAGATATTAGTCACTCAGTAAATGTTCCTATGCCCCCTGACCTGACGCCTATATTTGTGACAGAAAGTCAGACGACAGCCTGTTGATCAGTTTTACTGAAACTATAGCTAAAAAAAACTAACAGTAAAACAAAACATGAAGAAAACAACTCCAGACGAAGGCAAACTAAAACATGAGAGCTACTTATACCAAAGACTAGAATAGAAACAGCTGGGAAAGGAGGAGAAACAAACCACACACAAGTGGGAACATTAACAACAGGGCTACATGGGAGGAGACAGGAGAGGGCGGAGCAACAAACAGGTCACCGTGACACTTCTTTAATGGATTACAGGCTGAAAAAATAACTTTTAAAAAACAGATCCAGTCCTGAATTCTGATTGGCTAGAGAGTTCCAAGCTGTTGTACAATACTTTATAAAGTACCAAACACCTCCGTATCCCTACATAGTACATACATACATCAAACCCAGACTGAGTCCCAAACACCTCCATAGTACATACATACATCAAACCCAGAGTGAGTCCCAAACACCTCCATATCCCTACATAGTACATACATACATCAAACCCAGACTGAGTCCCAAACACCTCCATAGTACATACATACATCAAACCCAGACTGAGTCCCAAACACCTCCATATCCCTACATAGTATATTCATACATCAAACCCAGACTGAGTCCTAAACACCTCCATATCCCTACATAGTACATACATACATCAAACCCAGACTGAGTCCCAAACACCTTCATATCCCTACATAGTACATACATACATCAAACCCAGACTGAGTCCCAAACACCTCCATAGTACATACATACATCAAACCCAGACTAAATCCCAAACACCTCCATATCCCTACATAGTACATACATACAGCAAACCCAGACTAATTCCCAAACACCTCCATATCCCTACATAGTAGATACATACATCAAACCCAGACTGAGTCCCAAACACCTCCATAGTACATACATACATCAAACCCAGACTGATTCCCAAACACCTCCATATCCCTACATAGTATATTCATACATCAAACCCAGACCGAGTCCCAAACACCTCCATATCCCTACATAGTACATGCATACATCAAACCCAGACTGAGTCCCAAACACCTCCATATCCCTACATAGTACATACACACATACATCAAACCCAGACTGAGTCCCAAACACCTACATATCCCTACATAGTACATACATACATCAAACCCAGACTGAGTCCCAAACACCTCCATATCCCTACATAGTACATACATACATCACATACATACATCAAACCCAGACTGAGTCCCAAACACCTCCATAGTACATACATACATCAAACCCAGACTGAGTCCCAAACACCTCCATATCCCTACATAGTATATTCATACATCAAACCCAGACTGAGTCCCAAACACCTCCATATCCCTACATAGTACATACATACATCAAACCCAGACTGAGTCCCAAACACCTCCATAGTACATACATACATCAAACCCAGACTGAGTCCCAAACACCTCCATATCCCTACATAGTATATACATACATCAAACCCAGACTGAGTCCCAAACACCTCCATATCCCTACATAGTATATACATACATCAAACCCAGACTGAGTCCCAAACACCTCCATATCCCTACATAGTACATACATACATCAAACCCAGACTGAGTCCCAAACACCTCCATATCCCTACATAGTATATAACGCCTCCATATCCCTACATAGTACATAATACATCAAACCCAGACTGAGTCCCAAACACCTCCATATCCCTACATAGTACATACATACATACATAAAACCCAGACTGAGTCCCTAACACCTCCATATCCCTACATAGTATAACACCTCCATATCCCTACATATTACATAATACATCAAACCCAGACTGAGTCCCAAACACCTCCATATCCCTACATATACAAACATACATCAAACCCAGACTGAGTCCCAAACACCTCCATATCCCTACATAGTACATACATACATACATTAAACGCAGACTGAGTCCCAAACACCTCCATATCCCTACATAGTACATACATACATACATCAAACCCAGACTGAGTCCCAAACACCTCCATATCCCTACATAGTATATAACACCTCCATATCCCTACATAGTACATACATACATCAAACCCAGACTGAGTGACTTCATCACTGGGGTGGGTGTTTAACTCCTGGGCCTCGGTGCCTGAGGACCCTCTTCTCTGTGATAGCCCTGCAGTAACGCTCAGCCTTGAGTGGCTCACTGCTTTAAGAAATCCTTCACAGACCACGTACCTGATCTCCATCCAATCTGACGTTAATACACAAATTAATAAGGTGCTCGTTAAGGCCGATCAATGACACGACCTGACCATTCCCTGCCGTTCCTTTGAGCTAAATCTGTCACGGCAGTCAATCAAATCCATAAATCCAAAATAAAGAAGGGTCCCCTCGGGCAGGCGGGGGGCTTATTATCAGTGAAATGTAGCAGACCCTCCTTGTAATTCACATGAAGCCTGACACATAACAGTCTGTCTAATCAGACAGGGGTCAGCTCTCGCACACTTTAAATCACACCGCACTGCTCGCCGTGCGCATCGGCCCCTCGGCGGCGGACGGGTGGGCAGTCAGGAAGGCGTTCGCTTGATCAGACCCTCGCAGACCGCCGGCATCAGGTGAGCCCCTTCTGTTTTTTTTTTTCTTTGAAACCTCTAGC
Organism: Megaleporinus macrocephalus; assembly: GCA_021613375.1. NCBI lineage: Eukaryota > Metazoa > Chordata > Actinopteri > Characiformes > Anostomidae > Megaleporinus > Megaleporinus macrocephalus. Next base: position 2,142,889 of record CM038705.1, read on the forward strand.
AGGGATTTCCCTGGTAACTGTACAGGACGGCAGTTGTAAGCAGACAGAAATATCCGTGGTTACGGTAACCGTGGAGATGGGGGAGAGGGAGGAGGATGCTTCCTGTAGGAACTCATGGCTGAGGAGAACAGGATGCCATCAAGTGCCACAGTTCACCCCCCCCAGCCTCCTCCTCCTCCTCCTCCTCAAAGCTAACATTTCCGGCTCCTTTTTAAATTAACACTTATGTTTCCATTTTCAGAGCCTATTCATCTTCCTCAAGAGAGGCCATACTCTCTCCCTCCTGCCTCCCTGCCTCGCTATACTATGCCGAGCCAAAAGGCAGTGCCAGGGGCGCACGTGTGCTCGGGGCCGCGTGTGGTCCCTGGTGTTCGGCGCCGCTGCCTCCCCTGACCCCCCCGTTGGGCCGCGTCCGCAGCGGCCTATGCCGTTCGTCGATAGGGGCCCGGGAGCCGCCGCAGACGCGAGCGCTGTAATCTCTTTCAAACACCGGTCTCTGATCTCGTTAAAGACTAATTGATGTTCGGTGTTAACGAGCTTTACCTTAATTAGTCACATTTAAGCGAACAGAGGGATACTGGAAGAAAGAGAGGGAACCGGAGAGAGGGAGGCCAAGCGGGCTTGGAGGGGGGGGGTGGGGTGCTGGAATCCGCGGGCCGGCTACTCAAACGAAGACGGCGAGAAGGGAAGGAGACGAGGACAGGAGCGAAAGAGAGAGATGTGAAGGGAGAGGAGGACGACTCCTGAGGGAGGAGGAGGAGAAGGTGGAGGGATGGGACAAAGGCAAACGTTGACTCTAGCTACTGCCTCTCATCTGGGAGCCACGGAGAAGCTCAGGCGGCCCCACTCTTCCTCCAGATAACCCTCCATCAACACCTCTCTCCGAGTCGCTGCCACAGCTTCCTCGCTCTGAGCTCACTTGTCTGGTACCTCCTGCCGTCTCTTCTGCTCCTCTTCCTCGCCTCCCCGCGCTACAGCTCTGCCGAGACAAGCAGGCCGGCCGTATTGACACTGATGGCAATACATTAGCAGCAATGTACGCATTACGCCGCTGCAGTGGCGCGTGTGCCTACGGGTGCGTGCTCGTAGCATTAGAGAAATGCGTCCAGCGCAGCCCGCAATCAGGTAACAGAAGATCAGAAGATCATGCCTGGAGATACGACCCACTCCTGTATGCAGAAATCCAGAACTCATCATCCTCCTGTAGTGTATTACAGTCTGTCAGAACCACCGTCGCCCCCTACGCTTCCTGTAGTGTATTACAGTCCGTCAGAACCACCGTCGCCCCCTAGACTTCCTGTAGTGTATTACAGTCTGTCAGAACGACCGTCGCCCCCTACGCTTCCTGTAGTGTATTACAGTCTGTCAGAACCACCGTCGCCCCCTACGCTTCCTGTAGTGTATTACAGTCTGTCAGAACCACCGTCGCCCCCTACGCTTCCTGTAGTGTATTACAGTCTGTCAGAACCACCGTCGCCCCCTACGCTTCCTGTAGTGTATTACAGTCTGTCAGAACCACCGTCGCCCCCTACGCTTCCTGTAGTGTATTACAGTCTGTCAGAACCACCGTCGCCCCCTACGCTTCCTGTAGTGTATTACAGTCTGTCAGAACCACCGTCGCCCCCTACGCTTCCTGTAGTGTATTACAGTCTGTCAGAACCACCGTCGCCCCCTACGCTTCCTGTAGTGTATTACAGTCCGTCAGAACGACCGTCGCCCCCTACGCTTCCTGTAGTGTATTACAGTCCGTCAGAACCACCGTCGCCCCCTACGCTTCCTGTAGTGTATTACAGTCCGTCAGAACCACCGTCGCCCCCTACGCTTCCTGTAGTGTATTACAGTCCGTCAGAACGACCATCGCCCCCTACGCTTCCTGTAGTGTATTACAGTCTGTCAGAACAACTGTCGCCCCCTACGCCTCCTGTAGTGTATTACAGTCTGTCAGAACGACCATCGCCCCCTACGCTTCCTGTAGTGTATTACAGTCTGTCAGAACAACTGTCGCCCCCTACGCTTCCTGTAGTGTATTACAGTCTGTCAGAACCACCGTCGCCCCCTACGCTTCCTGTAGTGTATTACAGTCTGTCAGAACCACCGTCGCCCCCTACGCTTCCTGTAGTGTATTACAGTCCGTCAGAACGACCATCGCCCCCTACGCTTCCTGTAGTGTATTACAGTCTGTCAGAACAACTGTCGCCCCCTACGCCTCCTGTAGTGTATTACAGTCTGTCAGAACGACCATCGCCCCCTACGCTTCCTGTAGTGTATTACAGTCTGTCAGAACCACCGTCGCCCCCTACGCTTCCTGTAGTGTATTACAGTCTGTCTGTGTGAAGTTCTTAAATAATTAACACAGGTTATGACTAATGGACTTGAACAGTGTGCTGTTGCGTTAGACTGACTCGGGCCCCCCCGAACCTCCGGACCCTGAGCATCAATCACCGCCACGCTTTAATAAGTTGGCAGAAGAGACGAGCAAAGTTAGATGAACCTGAGCGGCCACACAACCTTGGTCCGTCCGCACGAGCAACGCTGGGAGCTCATCAGCATGAACATAATGAGCGCTCATAATGAATGTGATTTCATCTTCGTGCACCATTCAAACGCTAATCGTGCGGCCTGGTACGAGTTTTTATTTATTTATTAATTTTTTTTTTTATTGTTGTTGTTTAAAGATAGGACGGGTCTTAGGTTTGCGGCTTCACGTGCAAGGGGTGAAATATTTAAAAAAATTTAAAAAATTAAATTCTCTGTGCTGCTGCTGCTGCTGCTGTAGCCCACAGTGGGAAAGCTCCAGCAGGAGCGGGAACGGAGGGATCCGCAGCTCCCGCGGCTGAATGACAGCACGCCGCCGCCAAAGGACATGCAGGCAGAGTGTTAAGCACAGTTTCGCATCCGGGCTCAGCCTCTCAGCCTTCCAGCTTTCCAGCCTTCCAACCTTCCAGCCTTCCAGCCTCCCAGCCTTCCAGCCTCCCAGCCTTCCAACCTTCCAGCCTTCCAAGCTTCCAGCCTTCCAGCCTTCCAGCCTCCCAGCCTTCCAACCTTCCAGCCTAGCAATCCACTAATTGAGCTCGCAGACAGAGAAGGCGGAGAGTCTGTGTA
>CM038705.1:2150990-2203490 GCA_021613375.1 Megaleporinus macrocephalus
CCTATCGATCCTGTGGTAGGGGGGCGGGGCTTGTCAGAAAAAGTGGGGAAAATGATACTTTGTTCTATTGTTGTTCTTTGCGTTGGGCCTGTAACTCTATAAGCTTTATACTCTATTTTATTCTATATTCTATATATATTTTACTATATCGTTTCCAGGCGATGACGATTTTGATTCTAGTGAAGTATGTTTATGTGGACAGTAATCTGTTTATACCTCAAAGTTTAGCTTCTAATTTTTCTTCGGTAAAACTTCGCTAAAGCGCCTATACATTAATTTTTTCTTGTATGCGCACTACATTTGTACTAGAGTACTTTTACAGAGTTTCATTTAGAGTATAGTTTAAGAGTAAGTTTGTATAGTATGTTTATGGAGTACAGTTCTGGAGTACTTTTACTGAAGATCGGTTCTAGAGTATTTTTACAGAGTATGGTTCCAGAGTACATTTACAAAAGTAAAAAAACGAGCTGTTGCTGTTTATAGATGACTTCTACTAGTATAAGGGCCTGCAGAACATTTATTGGTGGGTGTTCTAGATTTTCTTACTTAAGTAATTTTTAGGATATGTTCGTCTGTTCTTTTAGAGTATGTTTGACAGGAGTATATTTCCAGATTTTGTTTCTGAGGTATGGTTCAAGAGCACTTTTACTGGAGCATGATACCAGAGCACTTTTACTGGAGTGTGGTTCTAAAGCACTTTTACTGGAATATGATTCCAGAACACTTTTACTGGAGTATAATTCCAGATCACTAAAGTATGGTTCTAGAGTACTTTTTTACCAGATTATAGTTTAAGAGCACTTTTCCTGGAGTGTGGTTCTAGAGCACTTTTATTGGAGCATGATTCCAGATAAGTTTTACTGGAGTATAATCCTAGAACACTTTTACTGGAATATGATTCCAGATCACTTTAACTGGAGTATGACACCAGAACACTTTTACTAGAGTATAAATCCAGATCACTTTTAATAGAGTATGGTTCAAGAGTACTTTTTACCAGAGTATGGTTCAAGAGTACTTTTCCTGGAGTGTGGTTCTAGAGCACCTTTAGTGGAGTGTGGTTCTAGAGTACTTTTACTGGAGTATGATACCAGGATACCTTTACTGGAGTATGATTCCAGATCAGTTTTATTGGAGTATGATACTAGAACACTTTTACTGGAGTATGATACCAGAACACTTTTACTGGAGTATGATTCCAGAACACTTTTACTGGAGTATGATACCAGAACACTTTTACTGGAGTATGATACCAGAACACTTTTACTGGAGTATGATTCCAGAACACTTTTACTGGAGTATGATACCAGAACACTTTTACTGGAGTATGATTCCAGAACACTTTTACTGGAGTATGATACCAGGATACCTTTACTGGAGTATGATTCCAGATCAGTTTTATTGGAGTATGATACTAGAACACTTTTACTGGAGTATGACACCAGAACACTTTTACTGGAGTATGATTCCAGAACACTTTTACTGGAGTATGATACCAGGATACCTTTACTGGAGTATGATTCCAGATCAGTTTTATTGGAGTATGATACTAGAGTACTTTTACTGGAGTATGATACCAGAACACTTTTACTGGAGTATGATACCAGAACACTTTTACTGAAGTATGATTCCAGAACACTTTTACTGGAGTATGATACCAGAACACTTTTACTGGAGTATGATTCCAGAACACTTTTACTGGAGTATGATACCAGAACACTTTTACTGGAGTATGATTCCAGAACACTTTTACTGGAGTATGATACCAGGATACCTTTACTGGAGTATGATTCCAGATCAGTTTTATTGGAGTATGATACTAGAACACTTTTACTGGAGTATGACACCAGAACACTTTTACTGGAGTATGATTCCAGAACACTTTTACTGGAGTATGATACCAGAACACTTTTACTGGAGTATGATACCAGAACACTTTTACTGGAGCATAATTCCAGATAACTTTTAATGGAGTATAGTTCTAGAGTACTTTTACTGGAGTGTGGTTCTAGAGCACTTTTACTGGAGTATGATACCAGAACACTTTTACTGGAGTATGATACCAGAACACTTTTACTGGAGTATGATTCCAGATCACTTTCACTGAAGTATGATTCCAGATCACTTTCACTGAAGTATGATTCCAGATCACTTTCACTGAAGTATGATTCCAGATCACTTTTACTAGAGTATGATTCCAGATCACTTTCACTGGAGTATGATTCTAGATCACTTTCACTGGAGTATGATTTCAGATCACTTTCACTGGAGTATGATTTCAGATCACTTTCACTGGAGTATGATTTCAGATCACTTTCACTGGAGTGTTCTACACACTGCTTTTGTGTGCATGGTGACTAAAAAACGCAGACAGAAAGCGAGTATTATACACTTTACTGAAGTACATACTCCACAGTGACAAAATAACATGAACAGTTTATCCGTTAAACCGTAGCATGAATGCGTGTATTAGGCTAATTAATAGTATTTATGAATTTGGAAGTATTCCTTTTAAACATGCGTCCACTGCCTGCCTGGACCTGGAAACGAGAGTGAGTGGGGTGATCTCGCAGGAGTGCGCAGTTCCCTGGGGAAGGTGCTCTGATTGTTTTAACACCTTCCAGCAGCCTAATAGTTCCCGCCGAACAGCGTTCGCTGATTAGCACCGTATAATGCGGTGTTTTGCTAATCCCCGTCTTGCAGTCCACCTGCGCCGGTTCATGTTTTCCTCACACCACCGTCGTAATTAGGGGTCGATCGCGGCTCCTTTAGGCTGAGTCAGGTGCGTCAGGGCTGGAAAAGCCACAGCTCTGTCGGGCAGGTGAGCGGAGGAGGGAAACGCAGGGGTAATTTATGGGTAAATCTCAAACGGCTCCCTATACAGTTCACATTTGGGGTAAAACATAATTTTTTGGGGTAATTACATCATGAGCTGACTCGCTGTGTACCACAGAGCTTAAAGGAACCCGGCTGGTAACACCTGTAAGCCTTAATATGGTGTAATGACTCTAAATTATTAAGACACGCTATAAAAAATCAGAAAAGTACCAGATTTATTTATAAATTAACATTTTATTCTAAATATTTAACATATAGACGCAGACATTATATCTAACGTGCAATGCCTGCTGGGTAGATGAGGTCAGATGGTTTCAGGTCTAAACTGGACTGTGGTGTGAAGGAGTGAGTGTTAGTTACTAAACTAGCTTAAAGAAAACCATGTACATTGTGTTGTTGATGTTGTTTCAGTGAAAGGCAGTGAAAGACTGATATTAGTCTAAACAGCTTCACAAACATAAACAAGGAGAATAGTTAGTGAAGCAGCGTGTGGACCAACACAGCTACCCAAAGACCCCCGCTCTGCTCTCCTCACTTCAGTCTGGATGAGTTGGAGTGGTCCAGTAGACCACCACTGGTGAGAGACTTGACGGAGGCTGTTGGTTTTAAGTTTAGACTAAAACACAATGCAGTGTCACAGTTTCCCCACACAGGAAGTCCAGAAGCTCCAGATTATGGAGAACCGCGAGAAGAACCGAGAACGTGAACATGTGCTAGATGGTTTAGCGTTAGCGTCAGCTGCTTCTCCTCGTTTGTGGATCCTGAAGGTGAAAGTCCAGTCTTAGTAGTGAACATACTACTCACTAATAAAGGAGTGTGAAGCTCAGAGACACTCCCGTTCAGTGTATCTAGCTGTTTACTGAGTGTGAATGTTTCCTGCTAGAAAGCGGAGCTCCTTTAACAGACACTCTCCTTCTCCGTCAACACCAACACACAGCTTCACAACAACTCCAGCACTGTGTCACTCTCTCCTCCACCCTCTCTGTTCACCATTTACACTAACGTGGTGTGTGATGTCACCGCTGATGTCAGAAATGTTGAGTTCTAGTTCAAACTGTAAAGACTGAACAGTAGCATGTTTAGTAGCTAGCTGTGCTCGAGCGTGACGGCCGGTTACTGCAACCATTTGACGTCACTACCCGCTGATCACGTCAGTAGATACAACAATGGAGACCCACGTCCAGAAAATCTGATAAATCTGATACTTTTAGTGATTTTTTATAACTTGTATTAATAATTTAGAGTCATTACAACATATTAGGGCTTAACATGTGTTACCAGCCGGGGTTCCCTACATCAGGAGTCAGTACATCACTTATGCTTTGGCTTAACATTCATAACATGTAATAACTTATTATAACGCTATGACAACGGCTGTGTAACGATTTTCCTATTTAGTTATTAATCTCAGTACTTGTCTTTTAAACTACTGTATATTAGTTTATATGAAGCTTGTGCAGTTGCTGCTTATGCTCACTCACTCCTGAAGCTGTACAGGAAGTGATGGTTTCATCATAATTACGGTGTTCATTAAGCATCATGTTCCAACAACTGTGACACATAATGAGCCTGTTAGCCGAATACCCAAAATGCAAAGCTGTAAATCCTTTATAATATTTAATTTCCTAAAACCATCATGACGTCCTGACGTTTACATGCTGCTACAACACGACGGTACAAGCAGCCGACGTGCTGAACAGTCAGCGAGCCAATGGGAGCAGACTGACCGTGTTTATGGAGGCTCGTTTAGCAGAACAGGCTAATATTAATTAGGGAGCTACTGGCAGCCTTGCTGTCTGTGGGACTCAGAAGAAGCTGCGTATGGAGCTACTACTGGTGACGGAGTAACAGCACTGAGATGCTTGGGGGTGAGGAGTAACAGGAAAGCAGGTAACTTACTCAGACATAGACGCTCAGACATAGACGCTCAGACATAGACGCTCAGACGTAGAAGAATAGTCTGATATGTTTAGTGTGTTAACCTCCCCACACTGCCAGCTGCATTCTGATTGGCTATGCGCACCAGCCTAGCGGTGAGTAGCCTCAGCCAGACCCTCTGTCCACCCTCTACTTCTGGGTTTCCTGAGGAACTGTTCAGGAACTGTCCACCTGCCTATAACGACTAAGCACAGCGTCCCACAGAAACACAAACATCTACTGTTTAAACTCTCTCTTCTCTGAAGTTCCGACACTGAAAGTCTGAGACTCAGAGATCAGAGATCAGATCATCCATTTACCTTCAATCATACAAACCAGAACCAGCAGAGATGTTAAAAAGGAGAAAAGAAGAAAGGATAGGAATGTAGGTGGAGATGTGGACCGTGTGATCTGGAGCTGCAGGTTCTCAGTGCTGAAGATGCTCCACTGTGTCCACTAAGGGCACTGTTTGGTCTCCAGTCTGTTTAGTTTGGAAGGTCTCTGAGATTCGTTTGAAATAGCTGAACCTCTCTGACTCCGCCCACTGGACCTCTCTGACTCCACCCGCTAGACCTCTCTGACTCTGCCCACTAGACCTCTCTGACTCCGCCCACTGGACCTCTCTGACTCCGCCCACTGGACCTCCCTGACTCCGCCCATCATACCTCTCTGACTCCGCCCACTGACCCTCTGACTGCGCCCACTGGACCTCTCTGACTCCGCCTACTGGACTTCTCTGTGTCTGTTATTGGGCGTCTGGTTTGGTGTTTAGCTGCTCGGGTGTCTGATGCTGGAGGAGCTGAATCAGACGTGTCTGTTATTGGGGGTCTGGTTTGGTGTTTAGCTGCTCGGGTGTCTGATGCTGGAGGAGCTGAATCAGACGTGTCTGTTATTGGGCGTCTGGTTTGGTGTTTAGCTGCTCGGGGGTCTGATGCTGGAGGAGCTGAATCAGACGTGTCTGTTATTGGGGGTCTGGTTTGGTGTTTAGCTGCTCGGGTGTCTGATGCTGGAGGAGCTGAATCAGACGTGGCTGTTACTGGGCGTCTGGTTTGGTGTTTAGCTGTTCGGGTGTCTGATGCTGGAGGAGCTGAATCAGACGTGTCTGTTATTGGGGGTCTGGTTTGGTGTTTAGCTGCTCGGGTGTCTGATGCTGGAGGAGCTGAATCAGACGTGGCTGTAATTGGGGGTCTGGTTTGATGTTTAGCTGCTCGGGGGGTCTGATGCTGGAGGAGCTGAATCAGACGTGGCTGTCATTGGGGGTCTGGTTTGGTGTTTAGCTGCTCGGGTGTCTGATGCTGGAGGAGCTGAATCAGACGTGTCTGTTATTGGGGGTCTGGTTTGGTGTTTAGCTGCTCGGGTGTCTGATGCTGGAGGAGCTGAATCAGACGTGTCTGTTATTGGGGGTCTGGTTTGGTGTTTAGCTGCTCGGGTGTCTGATGCTGGAGGAGCTGAATCAGACAAGGCTGTTATTGGGGGTCTGCTTTGGTGTTTAGCTGCTCGGGTGTCTGATGCTGGAGGAGCTGAATCAGACGTGTCTGTTATTGGGGGTCTGGTTTGGTGTTTAGCTGCTCGGGCGTCTGATGCTGAAGGAGCTGAATCAGACGTGTCTGTTATTGGGGGTCTGCTTTGGTGTTTAGCTGCTCGGGTGTCTGATGCTGGAGGAGCTGAATCAGACGTGTCTATTATTGGGGGTCTGGTTTGGTGTTTAGCTGCTCGGGTGTCTGATGCTGGAGGAGCTGAATCAGACGTGTCTATTATTGGGGGTCTGGTTTGGTGTTTAGCTGCTCGGGTGTCTGATGCTGGAGGAGCTGAATCAGACGTGTCTGTTATTGGGGGTCTGGTTTGGTGTTTAGCTGCACGGGTGTCTGATGCTGGAGGAGCTGAATCAGACGTGTCTGTTATTGGGGGTCTGGTTTGGTGTTTAGCTGCTCGGGTGTCTGATGCTGGAGGAGCTGAATCAGACGTGTCTGTTATTGGGGGTCTGGTTTGGTGTTTAGCTGCTCGGGTGTCTGATGCTGGAGGAGCTGAATCAGACGTGGCTGTTATTGGGGGTTTGGTTTGGTGTTTAGCTGCTCGGGCGTCTGATGCTGAAGGAGCTGAATCAGACGTGTCTGTTATTGGGGGTCTGGTTTGGTGTTTAGCTGCTCGGGTTTCTGATGCTGGAGGAGCTGAATCAGACGTGGCTGTTATTGGGGGTCTGGTTTGGTGTTTAGCTGCTCGGGTGTCTGATGCTGGAGGAACTGAATCAGACGTGGCTGTTATTGGGGGTCTGGTTTGGTGTTTAGCTGCTCGGGTGTCTGATGCTGGAGGAGCTGAATCAGACGTTTCTATTATTGGGGGTCTGGTTTGGTGTTTAGCTGCTTGGGTGTCTGGTGCTGGAGGAACTGAATCAGACGTGTCTGTTATTGGGGGTCTGGTTTGGTGTTTAGCTGCTCGGGCTTCTGATGCTGGAGGAGCTGAATCAGATGTGGCTGTTATTGGGGGTCTGGTTTGGTGTTTAGCTGCTCGGGTGTCTGATGCTGGAGGAGCTGAATCAGACGTGGCTGTTATTGGGGGTCTGGTTTGGTGTTTAGCTGCTCGGGCATCTGATGCTGGAGGAGCTGAATCAGACATGTCTGTTATAGGGGGTCTGGTTTGGTGTTTAGCTGCTCGGGTGTCTGATGCTGGAGGAGCTGAATCAGACGTGTCTGTTATTGGGGGTCTGGTTTGGTGTTTAGCAGCAGCTGGTGCTGCAGGACTGATATGAGCGTCTGTGAAGAGACTGATGATAAACAGAGTCTGATGACGGTGTGGAGCGACGTGCTGCTAGAAGAAGAAGAGAGATCTACTGATGAAGCTCCTCGTATGATCAGAGAACGAGTTCCACCAGCAGTGAACTGGACCAGAGTCGGGCTGGAAGTGGGTCCAGATCTCTGAGCAGCTGACCGTCTGTATCAGTACTGCTGCTGTGTTAGTCTCAGACTGATGATGGTTTTATTTGAGGGTCTCTGTTCAGATCTATGTTGATTATACTGTAAAAATATTGGACTTTTAATTATTAAGTTAATCTTAAAGAGACGTTATCAGCCCATTACAAACTACTGCCTCCCCCGTATACCAGCCTGTGGACCAGTAGAGGGCGCTTCATGGCTTTTTGTTTTGAAATATTCATAAAATGGAATATGACTGAATTTAATATATATATATATATATATATATATATATATATATATATATATATATATATATATATATATATATACACTCCATATTTGAAAAGAACCCATTTCAAAGTGGTTAAATTATATTATTTTATATAATATTTTTATATATTATTATATGTTATTTATGTTATTTATATTCATTTTATTAATGACTTAATCACATTACAGATGGTTTAAAGCAGCACAGCTGATGATGTACATAAACACGTTTATTAACTTCTTACTAATGCAATTACAGAAGTTATAAACAAGATTTTTAAATTTACTGTGTGTTTAAATCTATAAATCTGTGTCCACTCACTGTCCACTCTATTAGACACTCCTACTACTTGCTGGTCCACCTTGTAGATGTAAAGTCAGAGACAGTAGCTCATCTGCTGCTGCACAGTTTGTGTTCCTCTAGTTCTTCATCAGTGGACACAGGACGCCGCCCACAGGACCCTGCTGTCCGGATAGTTTTGGTTGGTGGACGATTCTCAGTCCAGCAGTGACACTGAGGTGTTTAAACACTGTGAGTCTGATCCACTCACACCAGCACAACACACACTAACACACTACCAGTATATATATGTATATATTATATAAACTGATGTAAATGGGAGAAATGAATGACTATGTAGAGATTGTCCTATTTAAGCCCAGTCTAAAAGTTAATTAGCTGGTAGAGACTTCATTAAATGGCTATGACTTGTGGAGTCTTCTTTTGCCGGGGACACATATCAATCACAGCTGGAGTGGGCCGCAGCCCGTGGTCCGGTGCAGCAGACCTTTGATTGGGGAGCAGGAGGGAGTGGGAGGGAGCGGGAGAGAGCGGGCAGGGGGTGCTCTGGAGGTGCTCTTTAATCAGTAATAGAGTGAGGGAGGGGGGTACTCCAGAGAGATGAATTACCTGGAATAATCAGATCAGCTCTGGGGTGGCATGAATACTGCAGCACTTTAAACACCTCTCTGAAGCCCGGTCCACACACGGGGCCGGGCTAGCTTCTGGCTAACACCCTACCAATTACACTCAGAGCACACGCTCACATGCAGCCAAGTACACCCAATAATCAGAGTGTACACCCTAAACACCTAGATATCCCAGCAACAGTAATCAGACTCAAACAGGTTCTCTATGGTTTCGATCTTCTATAAGTATCTGGATCTGCTCTCGTTCTGGAGGCGAACATGATCTGGAGGTGATCAAGAACGTTGAACAGATTCATTCAGAGTGGTTTAGTCTGAATCACTCCAATCCAGAGAAACTTGCCGAGTAACGTTTGTTCACAGTGGAGGTGATTGGAACCAGACGTCCATCTCTAAAAGCTCCCTCACTGAAAGTTCTTACATCAAACTATTATGCAAGTTTTATTAATTACCTGTTCAACTCCAGATATTGTCAAGAAGGGAACAAACAGCCAAAGAGGAGAAGATCTGATGAAAGAGCTTTTAGATCAGACAAGAGTGACGGACTGTGTTACCGTCAGTGAGGGGGTTCAACAGTGGAGAGACCTCAGAGAGCTGACAAGACTGAAAGTGACCTGACTGAATTGCAGGAGAAAATACAAGTCTGACAGGAGATTGGACTAAATTGCGTAAGAAAAAAGAAGTTTAGCATGAGATCGGACTAAATTGCAGCAGAAATAGATGTTTGGCGGGAGATCGGACTGAATTGCGGCAGAAAATAGAAGTTTGGCAGGAGATCAGACTGAATTGCAAGGGAGAATACAAATTTGGTGGGAGATCCGACTGAATTGTGGGAGAAAATACAAGTCTGACGGGAGATTGGACTAAATTGCGTAAGAAAATAGAAGTTTAGCATGAGATCGGACTGAATTGCAGCTGAAAATAGAAGTTTGGCAGGAGATCAGACTACATTGCGGGAGAGAATACAAGTTTGGAGGGAGACCAGACTGAATTGCAAGAGAAAATACAAGTTTGACACGAGATCAGACAGAATTGCAGGAGAAAATACAAGTCTAGTGGGAGATCACACTGAATTGCAGTAGAAAATACAAGTTTAGCGGGAGATCTGACTAAATTGTGGTAGAAAATAGAAGTCTGGAGGGAGATCAGACTGAATTTTGGGAGAAAATACAAGTTTGCTGGGAGATCAGAATGAACTGTGGTGGAAAACACAAATCTGGCAGGAGATCGGACTGAATTACAGCAGAAAATAGAAGTTTGGCAGGAGATCTGACTGAATTGGTGTAAAAAAAAATACAAGTTTGGCAGAAGATTGGACTGAATTGCTGGAGAGAATACCAGTTCAATAGGAGATCAGACTGAATTGCAGGAGAAAATATAAGTTTGGTAGGAGATCGGACTGAATTGCAGTAGAAAATAGAGGTTTGGTAGGAGATCAGACTGAATTGCAGTAGAAAATAGAGGTTTGGTAGGAGACCTGACTGAATTGTGGTAGAAAATAGAGGTTTGGTAGGAGATCGGACTGAATTGCAGTAGAAAATAGAGGTTTGGTAGGAGATCGGACTGAATTGCAGTAGAAAATAGAGGTTTGGTAGGAGACCTGACTGAATTGTGGTAGAAAATAGAGGTTTGGTAGGAGATCGGACTGAATTGCAGTAGAAAATAGAGGTTTGGTAGGAGATCGGACTGAATTGCAGTAGAAAATAGAGGTTTGGTAGGAGACCTGACTGAATTGTGGTAGAAAATAGAGGTTTGATAGGAGATTGGACTGAATTGCAGGAGAAAATAGAGGTTTGGTAGGAGATCGGACTGAATTGTAGTAGAAAATAGAGGTTCGGTAGGAGATCGGACTGAATTGCAGGAGAAAATATAAGTTTGGTAGGAGATCGGACTGAATTGCAGTAGAAAATAGAGGTTTGGTAGGAGATTGGACTGAGTTGCAGGAGAAAATATAAGTTGGTTGGGAGATTGGATTAAAATGTAAAGAAAAAAGAACATTGGTCGGAGATCAGACTGAATCGTGGGAGAGTCATCAGGTAATCTCCACAATCAAACATTTCACAAACCGTGACCTTGTTTGCATTTCAGTCGCCGCCTCACGTGGAAGTTTTGAAACGGTTGAACGTCCAATCAGAGAGCTTCACGCGAGACCAGACGCGCCGAGTCGTATGTATTTTATAACTGTTTCTTTGGGTGGATGTCTGTCGCCTGACTTCCTCCATACGTCAGACGCCAGAGAGATAAACCGACATGAACCGGCGTAGCGGCGTGCCACGACTCGGCTACGAAACAGATACCAGAGCAGATTATGATATCTGACAGTGGCGGAGTTGGAGGCTTGTTAAGCCAATGACATAACAGTTCTGAAAGAGATGACAACGGAATTGATTTGATCAGCGGCGCAACGTGTTCAATAAGACCAGACGCTGCTATCGTCCTGGGAGCTGGCTGGTGTGCAAATAAAATCAATTACAGCAAGGAGCTTGAATTTATGAATTTCATTACTGGTGCTTCTGTCTTCTGGGGTTTTTTTGTTCTAAGTAGCTTTTTCAAGGATTTGTCAGTGAACCACGGCGAGGAGACTGCAGAGGCCGGTCCGCCATGTCTCCACCGCAGACTAATTGCCACGTCTGAGTGTTAAATATGCTCCCACTCTTCTGTAATCCTCCTGAACATCAGCACATCAGAGTCCAACTCCTCAAGTCTTCACTCGGTCTGACTACAGCAAACTCACTGGTGTAGAAGTAACGGCTTTAATTGGCGTTAAGCTTCAGTCGGTGTTGGTTAGACTTTGATCTGAACAGCAGTCGAAGGTCAAACTGATGTGCCTCCATGATAACATCAGCTGGACAAAACGAAGAACTGAACTGTGTCTGTTATTAGAGATGTATGTTTGGACCCAACAACAGCCTCCAACAGCTCCCAACACCCACCGGCATCCAAGAACATCCCAAATACACCCCGGAATGTAGTCCAATAAATAAAATGCATTGATAAATAAGAATGCGGCATGCTGGTGTAGTGGTTAGTATGGTGGTGTAGTGGTTAGTATGGTGGTGTAGTGGTCAGTATGGTGGTGTAGTGGTTAGTATGGTGGTGTAGTGGTTAGTACGGTGGTGTAGTGGTTAGTACGGTGGTGTAGTGGTTAGTATGGTGGTGTAGTGGTTAGTACGGTGGTGTAGTGGTTAGTAAGGTGGTGTAGTGGTTAGTACGGTGGTGTAGTGGTTAGTACGGTGGTGTAGTGGTTAGTATGGTGGTGTAGTGGTTAGTATGGTGGTGTAGTGGTTAGTAAGGTGGTGTAGTGGTTAGCACGTTGGTGTAGTGGTTGGTACGGTGGTGTAGCTGTCAGCAGTAGTGAACACACACACTAGGGGGCAGTGAAACACCCACATACACACACATATTAGTGAACACACACACTAGGGGGCAGTGAAACACCCACACACACACACATATTAGTGAACACACACACTAGGGGGCAGTGAAACACACACATACTAGTGAACACACACACTAGGGGGCAGTGAATCACCAACATATACACACACACACACTACTGAACACACACTAGGCTGGTCTAGTTTTAGGAAACACCTCCACCAGAAGTGTCCAGTGACTCCACAACCTCACCACAGAAGGCATGCGGCTGGTACGTTTGAACAAAGGTAATTATCATGGAGGAAAAGGGGGGCAGGCGGAGGCAGGCGGAGGCAGGCGGAGGCAGGCGGAGGCAGGCGGAGGCAGGCGGAGGCAGGGGCACCAGCGGTTACAGCTGCAGGCAACTGAGCATGTGCATAGCAGGTTCACCTCCAGCCACGAGTCAGCCTCGCACCTATTCACGGGTCCACCTTAAAGAGACATATTCATGGATGAAACACTACACTAGGGTCTATATCATTGGGGTGAGGTGGTATAGAGGGATATATATATAGATATTATATATATATATATATATATATAGAGATATAGCAGCATCTACAACCACTGCTTTAGACGAGTAGCTAACGTCTTGTCAGCCAAGTGTTTACATATATATGAAGGAAGGAAGTTCTCGCCTCCATCGCGTTCCTCCACTTCCACAACAAACAAGGCCACAATGTTAATTAATGCTCCAACAGGTAACTTCAACTCCGCGCAGGTGCCACCACACCAGCATGCTGACTCTCACCTCACATTTAAATGAGGATTTGAATGAGCCTTTGTAAGCAAATGTAGCATCAGGTCAAACTCCAGGAAGCTCCAGCGCTCGGCCCTGCTTCCCAGAGTCATGTAGGTGTTTATCATGAGCGAGGAGTGTCCACCCACAGACATCCACCTCCTCATATCTCCACTCACTGTCCACTGTATCAGCTCCACTGACCATACAGGACCTCCACTCACTGTCCACTGTATCAGCTCCACTGACCAGCACAGCACACACTAACACACCACCACCACGTCAGTGAACCCCAGTGCTGAGAATGACCCACCTCCCTAATAGTATCTGCTCTGTGGTGGTCCTGTGGGGGTCCTGATCATTAAAGAACAGAGTAATAAAGTAAACAGAGAATCAGATAAACTACAGTCTGTAAGTGGAGCTCCTGTATGGTCAGTGGAGCTGATGAAACAAGGAGGTGGTCCTAATTAAGTGTTCGGTGGGGCTGTGTGTGTGTGTGTGTGTGTGTGTCTGTGTGTGTGTGTATATGTGTGTGTGTGTGTGTATTTCTATAGGCTCAGATGGGGGAAGGGCAAGCGAGCTTCATTTACACAATAAAGTGAAATTACATCACAATATATGTGGGCTTACGTCTCTCTGGCGTACAAAAGAGTGCTAGCGTTCTCCTCTCTCACACCAGAGAGATACCGTTTTTAAGGGTCTGTGCTCCCCCCTCTGATCCTGTGTGATCAAAGGGAAAGCAGGTGTGATGTTCCACAGGGATAGGCATATATATATATATATATATATATATATATACACAGATATTTGGGATTTGTGGTGTATTACCTTATTTAAAGATCTGGTGCGCATGTGATATACTATGTGATGAGAACACATGATACTGTTAGGAGCACATCTGGGTTAGGGTGCTATCTGGTGCTCACTATATAGTATCTGGTGTGCTGATGGTATTTGTTTCTCATTACATAGTATTGTTAGCTGCTTACCAGATAGTATAGTAACTTGTGTTTACCACACAGTATCTGGTGCTCACCACATAATATAGTAACTTGTGTTTACCACAAAGTATCTGGTGCTCACCACACAGTATCTGGTGCTCACCATACAGTATTTGGTGTTCACCACATAGTATAGTTACTTGTGTTTACCACACAGTATCACTATCACTATGTGACGAGAACACAAGATAATATCCGAAGCACATCTGACAGTATCTGGTGCTCACTATTTAGTATCTGGTGTGCTGATGGTATTTGTTTCTCGCTACATAGTATTGTTAGCTGCTTACCAGATAGTATAGTAACTTGTGTTCACCACACAGTATCTGGTGCTCACCACATAGTATAGTAACTTGTGTTCACCACACTGTATCTGGTGCTCACCACACAATATCTGGTGCACATGTGATATACCATGTGACGAGAACACAATATAATATCCGAAGCACATCTGACAGTATCTGGTGCTCACTATTTAGTATCTGGTGTGCTGATGGTATTTGTTTCTCACTACATAGTATTGTTAGCTGCTTACCACACAGTATCTGGAGCTCACCACATAGTATAATAACCTGTGTTCACCACACAGTATCTGGTGTTCACCACACAGTATCTGGTGTTCACCACACAGTGTCTGGTGCTCACCACACAGTGTCTGGTGCTCACCACACAGTATAATAACCTGTGTTCACCACACAGTATCTGGTGTTCACCACACAGTATCTGGTGTTCACCACACAGTATCTGGTGCACATGAGATATACTATGTGACGAAAACACAAGATAATATCAGGAGCACATCTGACAGTATCTGGTGCTCACTATTTAGTATCTGGTGTGCTGATGGTATTTGTTACTCACTACATAGTATCGTTAGCTGCTTACCACACAGTATCTGGTGCTCACCACACAGTATAATAACTTGTGTTCGCCACACAGTATCTGGTGCTCACCACACAGTGTAATAACTTGTGTTCGCCACACAGTATCTGGTGCTCACCACACAGTATAGTATCTGGTGCTCACCACACAGTATAGTATCTGGTGCTCACCACACAGTATAGTATCTGGTGCTCACCACAAAATATCTGGTGCTCACCACACAGTATCTGATGCTCACCACATAGTATCTGGTGTTCACCACACAGTATCTGGTGTTCACCACACAGTATCTGGTGTTCACCACACAGTATCTGGTGTTCACCACACAGTATCTGGTGCTCACCACACAGTATCTGGTGCTCACCACACAGTATCTGGTGTTCACCACACAGTATCTGATGCTCACCACATAGTATCTGGTGTTCACCACACAGTAACTGTTGCTCACTACATAGTATAGTAACTTAGATTCACCACACAGTATCTGGTGCACATGTGATATACTATGTGACGAGAACAAGATAATATCAGGAGCACATCTGACAGTATCTGGCGCTCACCACACAGTATCTGGTATCACCACATAGTATAGTACCTTATGTTCACCACACAGTATCTGGTATCACCACATAGTATAGTACCTTATGTTCACCACACAGTACATCACACATTTACATTGTGTGAACTTTTCAGGATGAACAGATCAATAGAAATGCTCCAAAATAGCTTGGACATGATTCTGGTTCCACTGACTTACATTGAAAGTGGTCTCTCCTGTAAAGTTGGCATTTTGGAGACTCATGATTTTATTTGGACGGTGATGATATATACAGTACAGTAAATACGAGGCCCTGAGACTGAGACGATCAACACGCCTGCTGGTGGTGCTGCGGGAGTCACGCCGGCCTAACACACCTTCTGACTCCTGCATGATGTTACATGACATCATAATTACTCTTCAGCGGTGACGGCTTTTAAAAACACATTAAGACAGTAAAGGAGACGATGGCAGCTCGAGTTAAACCCTAAGTGAAAGCCTCTCGAGTTACAGTGGAGCAGCCGAGGAGCCGAACCAACACGGAGAAAGCAAATCACTGGCAGACGTACATGGACAGAAGTGAAAGAGAATGTCTGAGGTGTTTACAACAGCATGATGACTAATCTAGGAACAATATCAGCCAGAACAGAAAGTAAAAACATTCCAGCTACAGATACTTCATCAATGTCAGATTAAAACCTTCACAAACCAGGTCAAAGTACAGCACATCAGAAGAGAGACGTCGCCATCTATTGTGTGTATCAGTACTGATGGAGTTCTGATCCAGGATCAGCTACCATGTGTATCAGTACTGATGGAGTTTATAGGAAGGAGGTTCTGGTCCAGGATCAGCTATTGTGTGTATCAGTACTGATGGAGTTCTGATCCAGGATCAGCCACCATGTGTATCAGTACTGATGGAGTTTATAGGAAGGAGGTTCTGGTCCAGGATCAGCTATTGTGTGTATCAGTACTGATGGAGTTCTGATCCAGGATCAGCCACCATGTGTATCAGTACTGATGGAGTTTATAGGAAGGAGGTTCTGATCCAGGATCAGCTTCCACGCGTATAAGTACTGATGGAGTTCTGATCCAGGATCAGCTACCATGTGTATCAGTACTGATGGAGTTTAGGAAGGAGGTTCTGATCCAGGATCAGCTACCACGCGTATAAGTACTGATGGAGTTCTGATCCAGGATCAGCTACCATGTTTATCAGTACTGATGGAGTTTAGGGAGGAGGTTCTGACCCGTGATCAGCTACGCTGTGTATCAGTACTGATGGAGTTCAGATCCAGGATCAGCTACAACATCTATCATTAGTGATGGATTTTATAGGGAGGAAGTTATGATCCAGGATCAGCTACCATGGGTATCAGTACTGATGGAGTTTGCATCCAGGATCAGCCACCATGTGTATCAGTACTGATGGAGTTTAGGAAGGAGGTTCTGATCCAGGATCAGTTACCACGCGTATAAGTATAAGGGGGCAGTCGTGGGCTGAAGGTTAGGGATCCGGTCTTGTGACCGGAAGGTCGCCGGTTCGATCCCTGGGACCGGCAAGTCATGACTGTAGTGCCCTTGGGCAAGGCACCTAACCCCAACTGCTCCCCGGGCGCCGTGGATAAGGGCTGCCCACCGCTCCGGGCACGTGTGCTCACCGCCCCCTAGTGTGTATGTTCACTAGTGTGTGTATATGTGGGTGTTTCACTGCACGGATGGGTTAAATGCGGAGGTCAAATTCCGCTGTGTGTAAACACATGTGGCTAGTCGTACGTCGTCGTACATAATTTTAGAAGTACTGATGGAGTTCGGATCCAGGATCAGCTACGACATCTATCATTAATGATGGAGTTTATAGGAAGGAGGTTATGATCCAGGATCAGCTACCATGTGTATCAGTACTGATGGAGTTTAGGAAGGACGTTCTGACCTGTGATCAGCTACGATGTGTGTCAGTATTGATGGAGTTCGCATCCAGGATCAGCTACGACGTGTATCAGTACTGATGGAGTTGTATCCAGGAACAGCTACTATGTTTATCGGTACTGATGTAGTTCGGATCCAGGATCAGCTACCACGTTTATCAGTACTGACCGAGTTTATGAGGGAGATTCTGATCCTGGATCAGCTACCATGTGTATCAGTACTGATGGAGCTTATGAAGGAGGTTCTGATCCAGGATCAGGTGTACACCACGTGTACACATGTACAGTTAAACGTGAATGTTTTGTTTTACGATATACATTTACGAGTGTGAAAGTAAATTACAGTCGGGTCCTGTAGGGGGAGCTCAAGAGCAATAAATATACCAATTCTCTTGGAAAGCTGCTGTAATTTGAATTATTAGGGCTTTTTTGGTTTATTTATTATAAAACGTTCCCATAGTGACAGGAGGAGCCGATGTTTAGGATAATATTCCACGCGCCTCCGGGCCGAGCAGCCTATTTCAACAGCTGGCCGCAATGTGTTCTCGGAGGGGGGGACAGGGTCCTGGCTGTGGAGCTCCCGTGTCTCAGCTGAAGCCTGCTGTCTTTCAGCTCCTCTGTCTTTCAGCCAATAGAGCTCCGAGTCGGAGCTAGAAGAAAACTCTGTACCTCCCGTAGAAATCAAACAGCGCTGCTGCAAAATCAATTTCCTTCAATGTTTTATGCCATTTTCCAGCCTGCATTGTGACTCATTACACAGCGCTGTGTGCCGCGGCAGCCTCGGCTCCCCGAACAGCGCGCCTGGAGCAGAGCATGCTGGGAAACCGACTGAAGTTTCCTAGAAAGTGTATAAGCGTGCATTCTAAAGTAGAGTCCCATACGGCTCGCCTCACCACTCGGCACACTCGCCACAGGGCCGGGCCGATAACGCTTTACAGGAGAGGACAAAAACAGTCTCCACTTTCAATGCAAGTCAATGGAACCAGAATTTTTTCCAAGCCATTTTGGAGCATTTCCATTGGTCCGTTCATCATCAAATGTTGACACGACGTAAACGGCAGCTGTCGTGAATGAAAATCAACAAAAAAACAGATAATAGATGTTTTTCTTTGGACAGTGATGATTTACAACATTCGATCACATCAGTCCAGTTTTATCAGCTACACTGGCTTCCAGTTAAATTCCGTATCGACTATAAAATTCTTTTATTGACGTATATAGTTCTGCACGATGTTACACCGGAGTACCTCCAGGATCTAATTTCCTATTATGAACCGCCACGTTCACTCAGATCACAGGATGCTGGTTTTCTATTAGTTCCAAAAATTCAGAAGACTTCAATGGGGGGAAGAGCTTTTTCCTACAAAGCCCCCAAATTGTGGAATAATCTCCCAGTTAATGTTCGGGACTCTGACACAGTCTCAAGCTTTAGGTCTAGACTAAACTCAGACTTATTTAGTTTAACTTCTGGTGATTAATCTTCTCTTTAGATAAAGGCAGGAGATCTGGGGGTTCTTAGACACAGAGGTTTATGGTAAACTGAGATGTTGGTGCTGTTGTTCCACCACTTCACGCCATCACACAGGTTTGTTGACGGTGGATCCCAGTGTCTCAGGGTGGTCTCATGTCCATGTTACTTTCTGGTTCTCTCCTTCTAGTTTAGGCTGTTATAGTTAGATCTGCTGGAGTCACCACAACTAGAACAGTTGTGATAATACTTCTACCTGAGTAATGAGTGTGAATACCTTTGACACCTTTGACTAATCTACACTGATCCCACAGTATTGAGTCCTCTTCACGGCACTGCATTCCTGTCACTGAGTGTCAGAAAGCACATAAACAGGTCTGTTAGAGATCACTAAACATCTCCGCGCAGCCAGAGTCGAGCGGGTGATGATTTAGGCCTGCAGTTTGATGCTAATGGCTGGCTACATTAGCCTCGTAGCTCCAGGGCAGAACTAAAGAGAGGACTGTCAGACACCAGACGAGTATTTGCTGAAAAGTTGGGTACGTTTACGTTTAATGTTCGCTGAAATGCTTCTGAAGAAAGAAGTCAGTGCAGCGCAAAGAGCGTTTCTCTAACGTACAAATCAAAGGCAGCGTGTTCGGCAGGGCTGCGCGAGGAGCGCGAGGAAGGTGAGGAACTTCAGGACTACGTAGCAGGTAATTGCCCCCGTTTTGGGGGGCTGATGTAAAGAAACAGTTCAGAAGTCAAAAGATCTTATGCTGCTCGCTATGAATGAAAGTGATTAGGCATTAGCATTATGCAAATGCTGCCGTGCTACTAGCTTTGATTAGTTTTTAGCTGTCAGGAACGCTCAGGGTCCTCCAGGCCTTCAGGAGAGGGTCTCTGTGAAATATACACACATTTTGTGGCCCATTTTCTTAATACTAGTTATTCTGCTTGTTGTATTTAAACATTTAAAGTATTATAGCAGGTTTGATTCTCTCAGTTCATGGTTAAGGATTTTGTTGATAAGAATATGGTTTAAATCCCCCATAAAAAATTAACCAATCAGAACTATGTATCTAGGTACATGCAGCCAAGGGAGCTTTCCCATTGGTTAGGACTTCAGGAGCTGGACCGAAGGCCTAAAGTGTCAGATTAACTACCAGCAGTGCAATCAACCCAACACATATGACCAATTTAGTGAGAAAAACATCACTTCAGGACCCCTGGAGTTCTTTAAACCACATATAGCATATATCTCGCCAATAGAGGGCGCTACTGCCGCTGTCTACTGACCACTTCTACCACTCGCTGGCCTAGTTTTAGAGAACACTGCTGTGTGAACCTCCACCAGAAGGGACCACAACATAACCAAAAACATCTACACTACACAAAGTCACCCAGGGGTTAAAGCAGGGAGGAGTAAGGGACCTGAATCATAATAACAGGTGACAGTACAGAATAAAGACCCATAACTACAGAATAAAGACCCATAACTACAGAATAAAGACCCATAACTATAGAATAAAGACCCGTATCTACAGAATAAAGACCATATCTGCAGAATAAAGACCCGTATCTACAGAATAAAGACCCATATCTACAGAATAAAGACCCATAACTACAGAATAAAGACCCATAACTACAGAATAAAGACCCATAACTACAGAATAAAGACCATATCTACAGAATAAAGACCATATCTGCAGAATAAAGACCCATAACTACATAATAAAGACCCATGAATACAGAATAAAGACCCATAACTACACAATAAAGACCCATAACTACAGAATAAAGACCCGTATCTACAGAATAAAGACCCATATCTACAGAATAAAGACCCATATCTACAGAATAAAGACCCATAACTACAGAATAAAGACCCATATCTACAGAATAAAGACCCATGACTACAGAATAAAGACCCATGACTACAGAATAAAGACCCGTATCTACAGAATAAAGACCCATAACTACAGAATAAAGACCTGTATCTACAGAATAAAAACCATATCTACAGAATAAAGACCATATCTACAGAATAAAGACCCATAACTACAGAATAAATATCCATAACTACAGAATAAATATCCATATCTACAGAATAAAGACCCATGATTACAGAATAAAGACCCATAACTACATAATAAAGACCCATAACTACATAATAAAGACCCATAACTACAAAATAAAGACCCATAACTACAGAATAAAGACCCGTATCTACAGAATAAAGACCCATATCTACAGAATAAAGACCCATAACTACAGAATAAAGACCCATATCTACAGAATAAAGACCCATGACTACAGAATAAAGACCCATGAATACAAAATAAAGACCCGTATCTACAGAATAAAAACCATATCTACTGAATAAAGACCATATCTACAAAATAAAGACCCATAACTACAGAATAAATATCCATATCTACAGAATAAAGACCCATAACTACAGAATAAAGACCCATAACTACAGAATAAAGACCCATAACTACAGAATAAAGACCCGTATCTACAGAATAAAGACCCATAACTACAGAATAAAGACCCATATCTACAGAATAAAGACCCATAACTACAGAATAAATACCCATATCTACAGAATAAAGACCCATATCTACAGAATAAAGACCCATAACTACAGAATAAATACCCATATCTACAGAATAAAGACCCATAACTACAGAATAAAGACCATATCTACAGAATAAAGACCCATAACTACAGAATAAAGACCCATATCTACAGAATAAAGACCCATAACTACAGAATAAAGACCCATGACTACAGAATAAAGACCCGTATCTACAGAATAAAGACCCATAACTACAGAATAAAGACCCGTATCTACAGAATAAAAACCATATCTACAGAATAAAGACCATATCTACAGAATAAAGACCCATAACTACAGAATAAATATCCATATCTACAGAATAAAGACCCATGACTACAGAATAAAGACCCATAACTACATAATAAAGACCCATAACTACATAATAAAGACCCATAACTATGGAATAAAGACCCATAACTACAGAATAAAGACCCGTATCTACAGAATAAAAACCATATCTACAGAATAAAGACCATATCTACAGAATAAAGACCCATAACTACAGAATAAATATCCATATCTACAGAATAAAGACCCATGACTACAGAATAAATACCCATATCTACATAATAAAGACCCATAACTATAGAATAAAGACCCATAACTACAGAATAAAGACCCATAACTACAGAATAAAGACCCATATCTACAGAATAAAGACCCATAACTACAGAATAAAGACCCATATCTACAGAATAAAGACCCATATCTACAGAATAAAGACCCATGACTACAGAATAAAGACCCATGACTACAAAATAAAGACCCGTATCTACAGAATAAAAACCATATCTACAGAATAAAGACCATATCTACAAAATAAAGACCCATAACTACAGAATAAATATCCATATCTACAGAATAAAGACCCATAACTACAGAATAAAGACCCATAACTACAGAATAAAGACCCGTATCTACAGAATAAAGACCCATAACTACAGAATAAAGTCCCATATCTACAGAATAAAGACCCATAACTACAGAATAAATACCCATATCTACAGAATAAATACCCGTACCTACAGAATAAAGACCCATAACTACAGAATAAATACCCATATCTACAGAATAAAGACCATATCTACAGAATAAAGACCCATAACTACAGAATAAAGACCCATATCTACAGAATAAAGACCCATGACTACAGAATAAAGACCCATGACTACAAAATAAAGACCCGTATCTACAGAATAAAAACCATATCTACAGAATAAAGACCATATCTACAAAATAAAGACCCATAACTACAGAATAAATATCCATATCTACAGAATAAAGACCCATAACTACAGAATAAAGACCCATAACTACAGAATAAAGACCCGTATCTACAGAATAAAGACCCATAACTACAGAATAAAGTCCCATATCTACAGAATAAAGACCCATAACTACAGAATAAATACCCATATCTACAGAATAAATACCCGTACCTACAGAATAAAGACCCATAACTACAGAATAAATACCCATATCTACAGAATAAAGACCATATCTACAGAATAAAGACCCATAACTACAGAATAAAGACCCATATCTACAGAATAAAGACCCATGACTACAGAATAAAGACCCATATCTACAGAATTAAGACCCATATCTACAGAATAAAGACCCATATAAAGACTATATTAAGGTTAACAAGGTGACTGGACAGTGATAAAAGCGAAAGCTGATATTAAGCTACCTATGACAATTTCACTTCCACCTTAAACAGTGCAGCAGTTAAATGCTAGCGCTGGACTGGCGTTAGAACTTAAGTGCTACATTGTTTAAGGTGGAACAGGAAATGAGAATGAGAAGCTAAATTCATGCGTATCCACTTAGTGTGAGTTACAGTCAGTAAACCGCGGCTGCACCACTAGAGTCGGGGGGGCTAGTTTAACCCTTAAATTACTACCAGCATACACAAGATTTTTTGTAAGGGATATTGTCTCTTTCATGTGGCCCGAAACACAACGGGCCCACACAGGAATTCTCTGGACTGATGGTTGATTGATAACAACCAGAAAATGTTCATGTGAACTTCTGTTAGCTTAGTGCTAACACACTACTAGAATCCCATAGGTGTGCCCAACGTGTAGGTATAGGTGTATATACACACACACACACACACACACACGTGTGTTTCATGAGGTTTGTGGGCCGAACTGGAGGCCCAGCTCTATCAGTCACCGCTCCCCACCAGTGGTTCTCCATGTTAACATGTTTGGCTGGGCTGTAATCTCCTCAGTGCCCTGGACTCCCACAACAGCACCTAAGTAATGTTCCACTGCCACTGGGCAAGTCCAGACACACACACACACACACACACACACACACACACACACATAATAGTGGTAGTCAGTCTGCAGGTAGTTCTCGTGACCTAGATTCAGCACAGAACGTCTGAGCTTAGCGAACAGAGCTCAGGTTCTCAGCGGAACGAGAAATCACAATCTTGATATCAACTAAGCTAGAGGGAGGGCGAGCGAGCATGTGTCTGAGTGAGCGAGAGAGAGATGAGAGAGAGGTGGAGGGTTAAAGGCAGAACACAGCAACAACTCAGGTGTGGGGGGTGGGGGGTGGAGAGGGGGGGGGGGATAAGTTTGGAGAGGGAGAGGAAAGAATTTGGAGGGTGGTAAAAAAGCAGCCTGGAAGCAGAAGGGGGCGGGGCCTGAGAGCAGGGTAAAGTTACACATAGAAAACAAAAGGCTGCAGGGAGAGAGAGGGAGAGAGAGAGGGAGAAAATGAAAGAGAGACACTCACAGAGAACAGTCAGGGGAGATAAAGAAAAAGGGAAGACGGGTTTGGTTTCAACTTTATGACGTAAGATGACTGCTGGTAAGTGACAAGTGCAGAAGAAGGAAGGAAGGAAGGACAGAGTTGCTGACGGAGGAGTGCGAGGGTTAATAGAGAGAGAATAGAGAGACAGAGGGGAGGGAGAAAAAGAGAGAGAGAGAGAAAGAGAGAGAGAGAGGGGGGTAACTTTATGTTAAGTTGTTTTAGTTGAACATGTGAGCAGAAGTTCGCAGGTAGCTCAGACTGCGGAGATACAGAGAGAGAGAGAGAGAGAGAGAGAGAGAGAGAGAGAGAGAGAGAGAGAGAGAGCCACAGACCTGACCATGCTGCTGAAAGAGTACAGGATATGCATGCCTCTCACTGTAGAGGAGGTAAGTTCTGTTCTAGTACATGTACTTATCTTGAAAGTTTAAAAAAGGGGAAGTCCACCAAATGTTTAAAGTGAAATGAAAGATCCGGAGTGGGAAATGGTCCGGATGTTGTTTACAGTGGTGGTGGTGGTGGGGGTGATGTTGTTTACAGTGGTGGAGGGGTGATGTTGTTTACAGTGGTGGTGGGAACCAGGGGTCACCATGTCAACACACGCTCTGTATTCCCCAGCAGTGAACCTACACGTGAGAGTTCACATGCACGGTTGATCACACCTGAAATCTGAATATAACAACTTTTTCAGGGGGAACTATTTTAACCTCACAGCGTCCTGCATGTATCCCTCCACTGTGAACTAACTTTAGGGCCAATAATATAGTAAACCAGCGTCACAGACACGAGGCAGTGCATTCATAACCTAGCCAGGTCGTATAGTTCTGTGAGGGAGCTTTTAGAGCTGGTTCCCGCGTCTCTGGGACAGAGCGTCCGTACATTATGTTGGAAACTTTGGTGGACTTATCCTTTAAGCAATGTAATCAAACACAGTAATGTAATTAGATTACTTTTGGAACATATTTGGACTGTAATATGTAATTATAGCCTCTCCCTGTTGGTCTTTATAGGGGAAGCTGTTTATTTAGTGTTTATAACACTGACCACACTACATTATATATATATATATATACACACAGTATATATGCTATATACAGTATTAATATAGTGAGGCATTACGTTATTGATGTAAGCATGTAATCCAGATTTTAGGTGGTCTCTTCAAACCCAATACCCCCCGTGTCAGTGTGTTGATAAAGGTTAGCCGGATCAGCTTTGCTAAGATTTATAATTCATTCAATTAAATTTGTCTATTTTCATATTTATACATTGTCTGAACACGACAGCTGATCTTTATACCCTGTGAAAGTTTCATGACGAATGGACCAATAGAAACGCTCCAAAACAGCTCGGAAATTCCGGTTCCATTGACTTCCATTGAAATCGAAGACAGTTTTTGTCCTCTGCTGAAAAGTTGCTGTTTTTGCTAACAGTTAAATAATCAACAGTTTTGTCATATGTACAGCAGAACAGAAAGTTTCACTGTACAATTAAATTCTTACTTTGCTGCTCCTCCATTCACCAATAGATAAAGAAATAAAAGAAATAATAAAAATATATACAAAATATATAAAGTATAATAATATAAGTTAGAGTAAATAAAAGTATTTTTTTATATAATCAAAAAATAAAAAATAAAAGTTACGTGTGCTTTTATGTGAAAGTATGAAGAGCAACAGCCATAAAGTACAAATTGCAAGTAACAAATGTAAACAATAGTGTTTTGACAGTATTCAGTAGTCAGTATTCAGTATGCAGCTAAAATCAGACCAATTAAAAACCAGTTCAGATAGGAAGAGGATGTGTCTTTAAAGGAGCAGTATGTAACATTTAGGGGGGGTATATTATCAAAAATGGAGTATAATATACAAAACCATGTTTACTTTAGTGTGTAATAACCGTTAAATACAAACCATTGTTTCTCATTAGCTTAGAATGAGCCTTCATATCTACATAGAAGCAGCGATTCTAACAGAAGCTATTCTAACAGATTCTAACAGAAGCTGCCACCGCCATGTTTCTATTGTAGCCCAAACCATACAACATACACCCCCCCTCCCCCTCCCCCAAACCAATCCCCACCACACACACACACATTAACACTATAAGGCTACAATCAGTTTCGGCTTCTTGTTTGAATTTTCCTGGTCCACCTTAAATGATACAGCAGTTATTATAAAGTCTCAGAGCCATTTAAGGTGGAATAAGATAAGAAAATGAGAACAACCTTAAAAGAATAATGAGGATGTTTGATGGTGTGAGTTTATCAGTAGTCAGTAGTGATTATTAAACTGAGTACTGAACTGAATGATCATTAAATGAATAATGAGAATGTTTGATGGTGTAAATGAGTTTATCAGTAGTCAGTAGTGATTATTAAACTGAGTACTGAACTGAATGATTATTAAAAGAATAATGAGGATGTTTGATGGTGTAATGAGTTTATCAGTAGTCAGTGGTGATTATTAAACTGAGTACTGAACTGAATAAACATTAAGATTTCTTTGGATAGTGATGATATATTCCTGTAATGTTTACATACGCGTGAACACTAGTGAATGAAAAACCTTATATAGCTCATTCAGAACTGCCTCGCCTCAAAGCGCTCGACATAAATGAAACAGTAACGAGGTCGTTAAGGTGAATGACCTTTTTGTGAGATCTTCAAAGGAAACGACATGAGGGTGCAAACACGCTAAACGTTCCCATGCACGCACGTGAAGCAGCTTATTACGCAACACCTTCATCCAGCCAGAGTACATACACACACACACACGACTGTGTAAGAGCAGATAGTGTAAACGTCTTTATCTGATCAATAAGTTTATGTTCACCAGTAAGAACAGCAGATCTGATTAGAACAGATGTAAATAATCAGACATACAATACAAAGTATCATGAATATGTTATTGTGAGAGAAGTAGATCAGATCTTGATCCAGTTTGAAGAACAAAGTTAGGTTCCAGATTTCTCCTGGACGCCCCAGACATTGTATGAATGTGTTCAGTTCCTTCAGCAGCAAATCTTGATTTATCTTAATGAAGTACTGAGCAGTCAAAGCAGGTATTAGATGAGAACTGTAAATAATACTGGATATTGGTGCAATTGTACCAGTGTAAGTTATGTTTTGAGCATGACAGGGAAATTCCACCATTCTTTCCAAATTTCTGCAAAATTTTTGGGACAGAGAAACCTACAGATGGTGTTTACAGTGGTGGTTATTGTTTACAGTGGTGGTGATGGTTGGGTTTACAGTGGTGGTGATGGTGTTTACAGTGGTGGTGGTGATGGTGTTTACAGTGGTGGTGATGATATTTACAGTGGTGGTGATGTTGTTTTTCAGTGGTGATGGTGTTTACAGTGGTGGTGATGGTGTTTACAGTGGTGGTGATGGTGTTTACCGTGGTGGTGATGATGGTGTTTACAGTGGTGGTGGTGATGGTGTTTACAGTGGTGGTGATGATATTTACAGTGGTGGTGTTGTTGTTTTACAGTGGTGGTGATGATGTTTACAGTGGTGATGATGATGGTGTTTACAGTGGTGGTGGTGATGGTGTTTACAGTGGTGGTGATGGTGTTTACAGTGGTGGTGATGGTGTTTACCGTGGTGGTGATGGTGTTTACCGTGGTGGTGATGGTGTTTTACAGTGGTGGTGATGATGGTGTTTACAGTGATGGTGGTGATGGTGTTCACAGTGGTGGTGATGTTGTTTTTCAGTGGTGATGGTGTTTACAGTGGTGGTGATGGTGTTTACAGTGGTGGTGATGGTGTTTACCGTGGTGGTGATGTTGTTTTACAGTGGTGGTGATGGTGTTTACAGTGGTGGTGATGATGGTGTTTACAGTGGTGGTGATGATGGTGTTTACAGTGGTGGTGATGATGTTTACAGTGGTGGTGATGGTGTTTACAGTGCTGGTGATGGTGTTTACAGTGGTGGTGATGGTGTTTACAGTGGTGGTGAAGGTAACCAGGGGTCTCCATGTCTAAAACACAAATTTACACATTGTATTTACTATGAAACCCACCAGTGACGCTACACGTGTCTTCTGAGTTTATCTGGATGTTGATGGTAAAATGTGGAAGATCTGAAAATACTAGGTTTTCTTTGGGGACTATTTGAACCTCACAGCATCCTGCATGTATCCCTCCACCATGTATGGAGTTTAAGACTGAGATCTTCTCTAAACTATCATAAATAGCATCTCAGACATTAGACAGTGTATTTATAACATCTACTGTAAGAACTTCTGTGAGGGAGTTTTTGGAGGTGGACGTCTGGTTCCATTCACCACCACTGTGAAGAGTTCTGAATGGCGGAGTTGTCCTGTAAGGTTTAAGCCTATAAAATGTTTTAATTAAATGTTTTGTTAACATGGCAAACATGCAGCAGCAGATTGGGTTACTCAGTGAGCTGGACAGTAAAGTGACCCACAGCCGGCGAGGTGCTCCAGCCTTTGACCGCATCCTCGTAACCAGGAGTAAAACTTTAAACTGGACGAGTCGCGTGAGGCGCCCCAGACTGCAGCGTGTCAGCAGACAGTGTGTGTATTTATGTCTTTGGTGGGTGTTGGTGTTGGGCTGTCTCTGCCGCAGCCTGTCGCTGTGTTTCCAAAACAAGTCGGACCGGTTAACCTGTTAAACGCCGCAGGTCTTGGAGAGGAATTCCCAAAAACAACACGATGAGGAGAAGCCACAGGCTGCTGTCGGCACTCTGGGGGTGTCAGGGATGGGACGGGACTGAATTTAGGGCTGGACAGGGCGACCGTTCCCAAGTTCGTCATCTTATCTGGACTCCAGATCGGGAAGGAGTAATACAGGAGCATCACGCGCGGTGTCATCGTCTCGGAAAACCCCAGCAGCGCCATGAGCTTCTGTTCCTACTGTTGGCATTTCTATTGAGAATATAATCTTATCAGTGTTGGACAATGTGAGCAGCATAACAAGCTCACCAGTCAGTGATCACACGATTATGACCCTAACAACATGAGCACCTGAGAAGAGACGACAGGTGAGGAGCTGATTCCAGGGTACAGAAGGTTAGGAACGCCATGCAGGGCTTGTTGGAACTGTGGAACTGCAGCTGTGAAGTTTAGATGTATTTCAACCTTTCCCTGTTGATCTAGTTGATCAGATACTGAACGTTGTAATCCAGTTATTATCTCCTTAGTACTGCAATATAAAGTTGAGGAGAAACCATATAGCTGTTCAGAATGGGATCTACCGTTATTGCGACAGAACAAGAACAAATCAGAATGGGATCTACCGTTATTATAACAGAACAAGAACAAATCCGAATGGGATCTACCGTTATTCCAACAGAACAAGAACAAATCCGAATGGGATCCACAGTTATTCCAACAGAAGAAGAACAAATCCGAATGGGATCTACCGTTATTCCAACAGAACACGATCAAATCCGAATGGGATCTACCGTTATTCCGACAGAACAAGAACAAATCAGAATGGGATCCACCGTTATTCCGACAGAACAAGATCAAATCCGAATGGGATCTACCGTTATTCCAACAGAACAAGATCAAATCCGAATGGGATCTACCGTTATTCCGACAGAACAAGAACAAATCCGAATGGGATCCACCGTTATTATAACAGAACAAGAACAAATCAGAATGGGATCCACCGTTATTCCGAAAGAACAGATCAAATCCGAATGGGATCCACCGTTATTCCGACAGAACAAGATCAAATCCGA
This sequence comes from Megaleporinus macrocephalus, assembly GCA_021613375.1. Lineage (NCBI taxonomy): Eukaryota > Metazoa > Chordata > Actinopteri > Characiformes > Anostomidae > Megaleporinus > Megaleporinus macrocephalus. The sequence goes on from CM038705.1 coordinate 2,180,916, forward strand.
ATGGGATCCACCGTTATTCCGACAGAACAAGATCAAATCCGAATGGGATCCACCGTTATTCCGACAGAACAAGATCAAATCCGAATGGGATCCACCGTTATTCCGACAGAACAAGAACAAATCCGAATGGGATCTACCATTATTCCGACAGAACAAGAACAAATCCGAATGGGATCTACCATTATTCCGACAGAACAAGAACAAATCCGAATGGGATCTACCATTATTCCGACAGAACAAGAACAAATCCGAATGGGATCTACCATTATTCCGACAGAACAAGAACAAATCCGAATAGGATCTACAGTTATTCCAACAGAACAAGAACAAATCCGAATGGAATCTACAGTTATTCCAACAGAACAACAACAAATCCGAATGGGATCTACCGTTATTCCAACAGAACAGAACAGATCCGAATGGGATCTACAGTTATTCCAACAGAACAAGAACAAATCAGAATGGGATCTACCGTTATTCCAACAGAACAAGAACAAATCCGAATGGGATCTACCGTTATTCCAACAGAACAAGAACAAATCCAAATGGGATCTACCGTTATTCCAACAGAACAAGAACAAATCCGAATGGGATCTACCGTTATTCCAACAGAACATGAACAAATCAGAATGGGATCTACCGTTATTCCGACAGAACATAAACAAATCAGAATGGGATCTACCGTTATTCCAACAGAACAAGAACAAATCAGAATGGGATCTACAGTTATTCCAACAGAACAAGAACAAATCAGAATGGGATCTACCGCTATTCCAACAGAACAAGAACAAATCAGAATGGGATCTACCGTTATTCCAACAGAACAAGAACAAATCAGAATGGGATCTACCGTTATTCCAACAGAACAAGATCAAATCAGAATGGGATCTACCGTTATTCCAACAGAACATAAACAAATCAGAATAGGATCTACAGTTATTCCAACAGAACAAGAACAAATCAGAATGGGATCTACAGTTATTCCAACAGAACAAGAACAAATCAGAATGGGATCTACCGCTATTCCAACAGAACAAGAACAAATCAGAATGGGATCTACCGTTATTCCAACAGAACAAGAACAAATCAGAATGGGATCTACCGTTATTCCAACAGAACAAGAACAAATCAGAATGGGATCTACCGCTATTCTAACAGAACAAGAACAAATCAGAATGGGATCTACCGTTATTCCAACAGAACAAGATCAAATCAGAATGGGATCTACCGTTATTCCAACAGAACAAGATCAAATCAGAATGGGATCTACCGTTATTCCAACAGAACAAGATCAAATCAGAATGGGATCTACCGTTATTCCAACAGAACAAGAACAAATCAGAATGGGATCTACAGTTATTCCAACAGAACAAGAACAAATCAGAATGGGATCTACAGTTATTCCAACAGAACAAGAACAAATCAGAATGGGATCTACCGCTATTCCAACAGAACAAGAACAAATCAGAATGGGATCTACCGTTATTCCAACAGAACATGAACAAACCAGAATGGGATCTACCGTTATTCCAACAGAACATGAACAAATCAGAATGGGATCTACCGTTATTCCAACAGAACATGAACAAATCAGAATGGGATCTACCGTTATTCCAACAGAACATGAACAAATCAGAATGGGATCTACCGTTATTCCAACAGAACAAGAACAAATCAGAATGGGATCTACTGTTATTCCAACAGAACATAAACAAATCAGAATAGGATCTACTATTGTTTCAACACAAAGAGGAAAAATCAGATTGGGATCCATTGTTATTTCAACATATTGAGGACAAATCAGAATGGGATCTACAGTTTACAGTGGTGGTGATAGTTTTTAGAGTTATGGTGATGATGTTTACAGTGGTGGTGACCCTTCACCATGAACCGGAGAGACTCTTATGTATGTATATATATATATATATATATATAGAATCTTTGTTACTTAAAGCACCGCAAACATCAAACACTGAGCCATGAGCACATTTTTAAAACCTTTGTGAAATACTAGGCAGCGCATGTATGACTTCAAAATGAACCCCTGAAGTACTGAACCCATTTAGACTGACAGCACTTTATTCCTCAGTACTGAGATGAACTGACCACTATCTTTCGGACTGGCCCTCAGTCTGCGCTGTAGCTGCTCCTCCAGTGGAGCTGATCTCTGCTTAGATGCAGAGATAATGAACTTCATGAGCGCTCTGTCAGAGTCGTCAGCGACGCCGGCTGATGAGGGCAGGATGATAAATGACTGTTTTTTAAAAGCGGCTCTCAAAACAAACAGAGCAGCCATACATCACGCGGGCCGATCGCTGCGGAGGGTTCCTCACAGCTGCCGGCTGAAGAGCCATGGAACGTGAAGGAAGAGGCATGGCGAGCCAAACCGAGAGGGTCAAGATGTGAAGCCCACTTGAGCCTGAATGATTTATCTCTGACCGAAGCGTCAACGTCAGCCGAGAGGAGATGCTCAGGCGCTCAGACCCCCATAACCAGGAGAAGCGTTACACTTCAAATCACTGCTGTGTTAAAGAGCCCGTACCCGGGTCTCCTCGTCCCAGCGGTGGAGCTTCGTGAGCAGTGCTCGGTGCTCATGCATATGTATGCAAATGTTTCCCACGCATATATGCAAATACAGGTTGTTTTAAATATGAGGTGGTGATGTCATAACCATGAACACATTTCCATCAGGCTACCCATCCAGTCTAGCCCTGCTCATTCACACTGAGGTGATGCCGGGTGTGGCTCCCTTGTGTTTTAGCTCCCTCTCTCTATGTTGTTCCCAGTATAAGATTGGACAGCTGTACATGATCAGTAAGCACAGCCTCGAGCAGAGTGGTGGAGGGGAGGGTGTGGAGGTGGTCCGAAATGAGCCCGACATGCACCCCCAGTATGGACTGGGCCAAGTCACCGAGAAACGCATTTACCTCACCAGGTGAGTCTGCATGCCCTTCTTCTCCTACAGAATAAAGACCCATATCTACAAAATAAAGACCCATATCTACAGAATAAAGACCATAACTACAGAATAAAGACCCATATCTAAAAAATAAAGACCATAACTACAAAATAAAGACCATAACTACAGAAGAAAGACCCATATCTACAAAATAAAGACCATAACTACAGAAGAAAGACCCATATCTACAGAATAAAGACCCATATCTACAGAATAAAGACGATATCTACAGAATAAAGACCATGTCTACAGAATAAAGACCCATAACTACAGAATAAAGACCATAACTACAGAATAAAGACCCATAACTACAGAATAAAGACCATAACTACAGAATAAAGACCCATAACTACAGAATAAAGACCCATAACTACAGAATAAAGACCCGTATCTACAGAATAAAGACCCATAACTACAGAATAAAGACCATAACTACAGAATAAAGACCCATATCTGCAGAATAAAGACCCATAACTACAGAATAAAGACACATAACTACAGAATAAAGACCCGTATCTACAAAATAAAGACCATAACTACAGAATAAAGACCCGTATCTACAAAATAAAGACCCATAACTACAGAATAAAGACCCGTATCTACAGAATAAAAACCCATAACTGCAGAATAAACACCCATATCTACAGAATAAACACCCATAACTACAGAATAAACACCCATATCTACAGAATAAAGACCCATAACTACAGAATAAAGACCATAACTACGGAATAAAGACCATATCTACAGAATAAAGACCCCTATCTACAGAATAAAGATGAAAAACTACAGAATAAAAACCCATATCTACAGAATAAAGACCAAAATATATAGAATAAAGACCCATAACTACAGAATAAAGACCCATAACTACAGAATAAAGACCCATAAATACAGAATAAAGACCCATATCTACAGAATAAATACCCATAACTACAGAATAAAGACCCGTATCTACAGAATAACGACCCATATCTACAGAATAAAGACCCATAAATACAGAATAAAGACCCATAAATACAGAATAAAGACCAATATTTACAGAATAAAGACCCATAACTACAGAATAAAGAGCAGTATCTACAGAATAAAGACCCATAACTACAGAATAAAGACCATATCTACAGAATAAAGACCCATATCTACAGAATAAAGACCCATAACTACAGAATAAAGACCATATCTACAGAATAAAGACCCATATCTACAGAATAAAGACCATATCTACAGAATAAAGACCAAAATATATAGAATAAAGACCCATAACTACAGAATAAAGACCCATATCTACAGAATAAAGACCCATAACTACAGAATAAAGACCATATCTACAGAATAAAGACCCATATCTACAGAATAAAGACCCATAACTACAGAATAAAGACCCGTAACTATAGAATAAAGATGCGTAACTACAGAGTAAAGACCCATAACTACAGAATAAAGACCCATAACTACAGAATAAATATTCAAATTATTTCCTAAAGATAAATTCATAATTCTGGAGCTGAACTACTCTGATTTCATCCAGCTGATCATTCATCACTTCCTGTACCAAACGAGCCACATACAGATCAGCTCTTTCTCACCGCAGCCTGTAGACGCAGCAGCGTAGAGACGCTCTGGTCAAAGCTTCCTGTCCTCCAGTACCTCCTCTCCTGCTCAGTAATCACTCCTTCCTCTCCTGCTTCAGTCTGTCAGGTAGCTGATGAAGGCTGCTGATGGAGTCTTTTGCTAACGTTCTCAGGACTGTAATTACGCAGCTTTAGAGCCTTTAATTGGCGTGCGATCCACAGCTGGTCTTTCCTCTCAGTCTGATTTCCTCTCACACTTAAAGATAACACGTCAGAGTAAACTGGAGCTGAAACATTTCACTTCTTAACCTGTTCCTGTAGAAGAACACAGAGCAGAACAATAGGATTTCTTTACAGTGGTGGTGATGGTGTGTACAGTAGTGGTGATGGTGTGTACAGTAGTGGTGATGATGTTTACAGTGGTGGTGATGGTGTTTACAGTGGTGGTGGTGATGGTGTTTACAGTGGTGGTGGTGATGTTTCTTACAGTGGTGGTGGTGGTGATGGTGTGTACAGTAGTGGTGATGATGTTTACAGTAGTGGTGGTGATGGTGTTTACAGTAGTGGTGGTGGTGTTTACAGTGGTGGTGATGGTGTTTACAGTGGCGGTGATGGTGTTTACAGTGGTGGTGGTGATGGTGTTTACAGTAGTGGTGATGGTGTTTACAGTAGTGGTGATGATGTTTACAGTGGTGGTGATGGTGTTTACAGTGGTGGTGATGGTGTTTACAGTGGTGGTGACGTTGCTTACAGTGGTGGTGATGGTGTTTACAGTGGTGGTGATGGTGCTTACAATGGTGGTGATGGTGTTTATAGTGGACAAACTTCTACTGCCGACTGTGGTGATGATGTTTACAGTGGTGGTGATGTTTCTTACAGTGGTGGTGGTGGTGGAGATGGTGTTTACAGTAGTGGTGATGATGTTTACAGTGGTGGTGATGGTGTTTACAGTAGTGGTGATGGTGTTTACAGTGGTGGTGATGGTGTTTACAGTAGTGGTGATGGTGTTTACAGTAGTGGTGATGGTGTTTACAGTGGTGGTGGTGATGGTGTGTACAGTATTGGTGATGATGTTTACAGTGGTGGTGATGATGGTGTTCACAGTGGTGGTGGTTATGTTTACAGTGGTGATGATGGTGTTTACAGTGGTGGTGATGGTGTTTACAGTGGTGGTGATGATGGTGTTCACAGGGGTGGTGGTAATGTTTACAGTGGTGATGATGGTGTTTACAGTGGTGATGATGGTGTTTACAGTGGTGGTGATGGTGTTTACATTGGTGGTGATGTTGCTTACAGTGGTGGTGGTGATGGTGTTTACAGTGGTGGTGATGGTGTTTACAGTGGTGGTGACGTTGCTTACAGTGGTGGTGATGGTGTTTATAGTGGACAAACTTCTTCTGCCGACTGTAGAGCCGATTATGTTTTTATCTCACACTCTCATGACTGTGTGTCTGTGTGTGTGTTGGTGTGTGTGTGTGTGTGTGTGTGTGTGTCTGTGTGTGTGTGTTGGTGTGTGTGTGTGTGTGTGTGTGGGCGTAGTTTAATTTTATTTGGTCTTCGTCACTTCTGTGTGACCATCACCAACGACTCACTTTGAACCAGCCAATCAGAGCAGAATTCATCTAAACATTTATGATCTCATCAAAAAAAATCTAGAACCTATTCTATCTAGAACATCAGAGAACAATTTAAATACTGAGTAAATACATTCTGTGGCACCTTTAAGGCCTTCATCTTCCCACGACTTCCGTAAATCAATATCAGACAGTGTATTTATAACATCTACTGTAAGAACTTTCTGTGAGGAGCTTTTAAAGGTGGACGTCTGGTTCCATTCACCTCCACTGTGAACAGATCAGACACTTTCTCTGAAGCGTTTCAAATCAAGCCACTCTGACTTTATCAACATACTTATGCAGAGCATTTTGAAAAGTCGGTGGAGTTCCCCTTTCAGCAGTATCCAGTGGTTGTGGTTGTACTGGGTGTCTACATGCTGGTCAGTTATTTCCAGCTCTAGTGCTGCATTTGCCCAGGCTTTAGCATTTAGGCTATGCTAAGCGCTAAGAGAGTGAATGTAGAGTGAGCAAATGAAACCACGCCCACACACACACACACACACACACACACACACACACACACAGTCATGAGAGTGTGAGATAAAAACATAAACGGCTCTACAGTCGGCAGGAGAAGTTCGTTCAGTGTTAGCGGAGGCTACGAGTGTTAGCGAATGTCTATTACATTCTTAATAGACAAAGAAATCAGATACTGTTCCTGATCATCACAGCAACTCACAATTACCACACACACTCACTCACTAACACACACACACTATCACACACACACACAGACACACACACACACACACACACACTCACTATAACACACACACACACTCACTACCCTGCACACACACACACTATCACACACACTCACTCACTCACTATAACACACACACACACACTCACTACCCTGCACACACACACACATACTTACTCACTCACTACCACACACACACACACACACACACACTCACTCACTATAACACACACACACTGCCACACACACTCACTCACTCACTATAACACACACACACACACACACTCACTACCACACACACACTCACTCACTGCCACACACACACACACACACACACTATCACACACTCACTCACTCACTATAACACACACACACACTCACTACCCTGCACACACACACACACACTCACTCACTACCACACACTCACTCACTCACTGCCACACACACACACACTCACTCACTGCCACACACACACACACTATCACACACACTCACTCACTCACTATAACACACACACACACTCACTACCCTGCACACACACACACACTCACTCACTACCACACACTCACTCACTCACTGCCACACACACACACTCACTCACTGCCACACACACACACTATCACACACACTCACTCACTCACTATAACACACACACACACACACACTTACTACCCTGCACACACACACTCACTACCACACACACACTCACTCACTACCACACACACACACTCACTCACTGCCACACACACACACTATCACACACACTCACTCACTCACTATAACACACACACACACTCACTACCCTGCACACACACACACACACTCACTCACTACCACACACTCACTCACTCACTGCCACACACACACACTCACTCACTGCCACACACACACACACTATCACACACACTCACTCACTCACTCACTATAACACACACACACACACACACTTACTACCCTGCACACACACACTCACTACCACACACACACTCACTCACTACCACACACACACACTCACTACCCTGCACACACACATACACACACATACACTCACTACCACACACACACTCACTCACTGCCACACACACACACTTACACTCACTACCACACACACACTCACTCACTATAACACACACACACTCACTACCACACACTCACACTCACTCACTGTCACACACACACACACAATCACACACACTCACTCACTACCACACACACTCACTCACTATAACACACACACACTCACTACCACACACTCACACTCACTCACTGCCACACACACACACTATCACACTCACTCACTACCACACACACACACACACACACTTACTACCCTGCACACACACACACACACACTCACTACCACACACACACTATCACTCACACACACACACACACACACTCACTACCACACACACTCACTCACTACCACACACACTCACTCACTATAACACACACACACTCACTACCACACACTCACACTCACTCACTGTCACACACACACACACACAATCACACACACTCACTCACTGCCACACACACACACACAGCCACACACACACACACACACCATCACACACACTCACTCACTGCCACACACACACACACACTATCACACTCACTCACTGCCACACACACACACACACACTATCACACTCACTCACTGCCACACACACACACACACACACTATCACACACACACAAACTACCACACACACTCACTCACTATAACACACACACTCACTACCACACACACACACTCTCACTACCACACACACACTCTCACTACCACACACACACACACTCACACACTCACTACCACACACACACACTCACTCACTACCACACACACTCACTATAACACACACACACATACACACTATCACACACGCACACTCACTACCACACACACACACTCACTGCCACACACACACATACTCACTCACTGCCACACACACACACACACACACACACACAAACACAGAGAGAGAGAGAGAGAGAGAGAGAGAGAGGGGGAGAGAAAAGAGAGAAAGAAATGAGAGAGTGTGTTAAAGAGTGAAAAAGAGAAGGAGAGAGAGGGGGAGAGAAATGAGGGAGAGAGAGAGAGGGTGAAAAAGAGAAAAAGACAGGCGGGGGAGACATAAATCTACAGCCTGCAGAATCACACAAATCTATCATTCATCTATCCATCCATCCATCCATCCATCACTCTCATCACTCTCTTCCTGCGGCTGCTGTAGATCTGAACTGCTGTTTTTTTCAGTCTTATTTTACAGTACAGTCTCTCTCACTCGCTCGCTCTCTCTCTCACTCTATCTTTTCCATTCCGTCTCCCCTCTCTCTATATCCATCTCTCTCTCCCTCTCTCTCCCGTCTCTCTCTCCCTCTCTCTTTCCAACTCCCCCTGTCTCTCTCTCTCTCTCTCGCTCTTCCCCCCTGTCTCTCTCTCCCTCTCTCGCTCTTCCCCCCTGTCTCTCTCTCCCTCTCTCCCTCTCTCTCTCTCTCTCTCTCTGATGAATGGGGTGTATTGGTATGGGGAGTGAGTAGTGAGTGTGTTCAGTTACAGTAAAAAGCCAGTAATCAGATTATAATCCATTATAACATCAGAGTGATTAACAGCAGCATTACATTCACATACAGACCCGCATACAATCATCTTTCACCACAAATATCGAACCAGGTAGCGGTTTGGTGACTCAAGGTCAGCCTGTTTTCTCTAAATGTCCAGTAAACTGCCGTCCTGGATGAGGAAGTTTGTGCCCATGATCTTCTATGTGACTGAAAAGGCCTGGAACTTCTACCCGTATACCATCACAGGTGAGTTCCAGCACCAACCTCACCTGAAACCCCAGATACTGACGATGAGATACTGACGATGAGATACTGGCGATGAGATACTGGCGATGAGATACTGGCGATGAGATACTGGCGATGAGATACTGGCGATGAGATACTGGCGATGAGATACTGGCGATGAATGATACTCATGGTAATGATACTGACCATAATTATACAGTTGATATTGATACTGATGATGATACTGATGATAATACTAATGATATTGATAATGATGATATTGATACTGATGATGATACTGATGATAATACTAATGATATTGATAATGATGATATTGATACTGATGATGATACTGATGGTATTGATACTGATGATACTGATACTGATGATGATACTGATGATACTGATAATGATACTGATGATAATACTAATGATATTGATAACGATGATATTGATACTGATGGTATTGATACTGATGATACTGATACTGATGATGATACTGATGATACTGATACTGATGATAATACTAATGATATTGATAATGATGGTATTGATACTGATTATAATGATACTAACGATGACACTAACGATGATACTGATGATATTGATACTGATGATGATACTGATGATAATACTAATGATATTGATAATGATGATATTGATACTGATTATATTGATACTGATGATGACACTAACGATATGATACTGATGATATTGATACTGATGATAATACTGATGATATTGATAATGATGATATTGATACTGATGATACTGATGGTATTGATACTAATGATGATACCAATACTAACGATAATGACACTAACAATGATACTGATACTAATGATAATGATACTGATGATAATACTGATGATATTGATAATGATGATATTGATACTGATGATAATGATACTAACGATGATGATACTGGTAATGATGATATTGATACTGATGATAATACTGATGATGATAATGACACTAACGATGATACTGATAATACTGATTATGACGATACTGACTATTTTAATACTGATTATGATACTGATGATGATACTGATGATATTGATAGTAACGATGATGATACTGACTATTTTAATACTGATGATGATACTGATGATATTGATAGTAACGATGATACTGAAAATATTAATACTGATGATGATACTAATAGTAACATTGATGATACTAACGATATTGATACTGATAATTTTGACACTACTGATGATGATACTGACGATATTGATACTGATGATTATACTGATGATATTGATTCTAACGATGATGATACTGACGATATTGATACTGATGATTATACTGATGATATTGATTCTAACGATGATGATACTGACAATATTGATAATGATGATGATACTGACGATATGACTCATTAGAATACATATACTGAATATTCTTTCTTAGTATTAATAAGTTTGGCCTACATCTACTGAAGCTCCATCAAAACAATCTCACAGTAGGAAAGAATAAAAAGGCAGCACCTCCGCACAAACACCTGACACGCTGATAGTAGCTTGATGTCTGATTGAAAAACAACAACACACAAAACAGAAAGTGAAACATTCCTGATCCACCTCAGAGCTGAAACCAGTTCTGACACCTTCAACACAAACACAGCTCATACAAAATCTCAGTCACGCAATTCACAACAAACATAATCACTTTCTGAAGCTGTAGTAGATACGGTTACTTCAAATAACATTCATAACAGTACTAACAACATTCAGACCTCCAGCTGACTGACACTCACATGACCCGCTAGACCCACCAACACTGTCCTCCCATCAGATAAACAGTACTTTGATCTTATCGAGAGAGGATAACATCAAGCTACACCTTTAGATCTGAGAACATCCACAGCTGTTTCTGTCCATTCCTTCCACTGTGAGAAGACACCTCAACACTGTGGATCTGGGAGGTTGTTTAGATGTTCAAGAAGCTCCTCACTGAGAAACGAAGTTACAGACACAGCAAACAGAGAAGCTGGACACTGGACTAACCACCCCAGAGTCCAGAACCTCAACACCACTAAACGTGTTTGGGGTTATTTGGATGGTGAGAAGCAGAAGCAGCTTGTAGGACTGAACTTTGGAGGGCTGTTTGAGGAGCTGAAAGTGAGACTCCTGAGAAGAACAGAAGAGTGAACACAGTAAACACTCTGATCTATGTAACGGGCTGGAGATGTAGGATGGTTTCTGAGCAGCTGTGTGTAAATAAGCACCACCAGTTTCTAAAACCTGACTATTAACCAATTCTCTCTCTCTCTCCCTCTTTTTTCTTTTTCTCTCTCTCTGTCTCTCTCTTTTTTCCCCTTTTCTCTCTCTCTTTTTTCTCTCTCTCTCTCTTTTCTTTTTCTCCCTCTCTCTTTTTTCTCTTTTTCTTTCCCTCTGTCTCTTTTTTCTCTTTCTCTCTCTCTTTTTTCTCTTTTTCTCTTTGTCTATTTTTTCTTTTTCTCTCTCTCCCTTACTCTCTCTTTTTTCTCTTTCTCTCTCTCTCTTTTTCTCTCTCTGTCTCTCTCTTTTCTTTTTTTCTCTCTCTTTTTTCTGTCTCTGTCTCTCTCTTCTGTCTCTGTCTCTCTCTTTTTTCTCTTTCTCTCTCTTTCTCTCTCTCTGTGTCCCTCTCTGATATCTGCTGCTGTTTACTGCTGCAGAATATTCAGTAAGTATCTCAACACATCAGCCTCTTCATCCTCTGACCATCTAAACATACACTGTAACCACCATCATCATCCTCTCTCTCTCCCTCATTCTTCCTTGCTTGCTCTTTCTCTCTCTCTCTCTCTCTCTCTCTCAGTGTTCCTTCCTTCCTAAGCTGCAAGTCAAGATTGAGACACGTTTCGAGAATGACAACGGCAGCAACGAGAACGTGAGTAGAGCCGCTAATCCCGTTAAAGCTCGTCTCCGCGCCCTCAGTGTCCTTGTGCCAGTCCGTGTCCGTCTCTGACGCCGTCCGATACGATCTGCCCACGATATTTATTACTGAATGATACACAGAGCGGTGGTTGTTAATGTTATTATGGGGTCAGTTGTGAGCTGGACTGTCAGGTGATATATATATATATATATATATATATATGCATGCATGAGTTTTACAGCCTCCTAGTGTGTGTGTTCACTAGCAAAGGTGTCAAAAGTATTCACACTCATTACTCAGGTAGAAGTATAGATACTAGGGTTTAAAATACTTCTGTAGAAGTTAAAGTATCAACTGAAGCTTTTTACTCCAGTAAGAGTGTAAAAGTACTGATTTTAGAACTATTTAAAGTATAAAAGTAAAAGTAATGTAAGGGAAAAAGCTGAGGCCGCACCACAGGGGTCTATAGTGCACTAGCCCACCTCCCCAAAAACCCCATTCTTCTAAAAGCCATAATGACTATAATATTATATTAAAATGTTAATGTTGATAACTTTGGGATGCGCTAGGCTTCCTGTTTCAGCTCATATACACCCATTAAACATGAATGTAGTTTAGTACAATGTAAATACATTAAAGAAGCATATCTGTTACTACTGAACATTAACATGTGTTTCATGGAGCAGAAGATATGATCACTAGTCGTCTATAAGTATTGTAATGAAGTCAAACTTCAAAGACATGTTATCAATAATCTTTACTGGAATGTAAATGTAGATGAATGAAAACAAGCTGTAATGAAATAGGAGTAACGAGACTATGTTTAAAATGTAAAGAGTAGAAAGTACAGATAATGGAGTGTAAACGTAAGTAGTAGAAAGTACTGATAATGGAGTGTAAACGTAAGGAGTAGAAAGTACTGATAATGGAGTGTAATTGTAAGGAGTAGAAAGTACTGATAATGGAGTGTAATTGTAAGGAGTAGAAAGTACTGATAATGGAGCGTATATGTAAGGAGTAGAAAGTACTGATAATGGAGCGTAATTGTAAGGAGTAGAAAGTACTGATAATGGAGCGTATATGTAAGGTGTAGAAAGTACTGATAATGGAGCGTAAATGTAAGGAGTAGAAAGTACTGATAATGGAGTGTAAATGTAAGGAGTAGAAAGTACTGATAATGGAGTGTAAATGTAAGGAGTAGAAAGTACAGATAATGGAGTGTATATGTAAGGAGTAGAAAGTACTGATAATGGAGTGTAATTGTAAGGAGTAGAAAGTACTGATAATGGAGTGTAATTGTAAGGAGTAGAAAGTACTGATAATGGAGTGTAATTGTAAGGAGTAGAAAGTACTGATAATGGAGTGTAATTGTAAGGAGTAGAAAGTACTGATAATGGAGTGTAAATGTAAGGAGTAGAAAGTACTGATAATGGAGCGTAAATGTAAGGAGTAGAAAGTACTGATAATATATATATATATATATATATACACACACATACACACATACATACACACACCTGCTCCTCTGTTTAATGCTGTATGGTATATATGGGTTTTGCCTTCTAGATGACGTCTTTTTCAGGGAGGGTCTGTTTATGAATCACAGTTTGTGAGTATATCAGTAAGAACGTGGAAAAACGGAAACACTTCACTTTCAGAGCTCCAGCCACCGCTCCACGCCGCAGACTCGAGCCGAGCTGTGGAGAAACCAGTGTTTCAGATGTTCCAGAAGTTGCACTGTACGAGTTTCCTGAGTTGCGGCAGCAGCCGAGCGGGATGAGGTGTCAGCGCTGGAGGAAGAGAAGCTAGAATCTGTGAGGAAGCTCTGTTAGACAGTGAGAGAGCGGCGCCGGGCTGCAGAGTGGGAAGTCATTTGCGCTGAGGCGTGCGGGAGAGGGGGGGGGTTTTGGGGGGGGGGGGGGGCGGTGTAGGTGGGTAACGCAGGTTTGTTTGTGTTCAGGTCTGTTCGGCTGCAGTGAGTCTCGGCTGAGAACCGGCTGCGGCTGTAATGCTCGCTCTCATTAAAGACATTCAAATCAGACCCTGAGCAAGTCACGGCCTGCTACAGCTCCAGATCCCACAACCACACCCTCTCCCTCCCCACACCTCTCTCTCTCCCTCTCTCTCTCTCTCTCCCTCCCCACACCTCTCCCTCTCTCTCTCCCTCCCCACACCTCTCTCTCTCCCTCCCCACACCTCTCCCTCTCTCTCCCTCTCTCTCTCTCTCTCTCCCTCGCTCACAGAACAGCAGACAAAACACACACACACAAAAGTGTCAATACAACAAAACCAGATAGAGAACAAACACTGAAACAGCAACGCAGAGAGAGAGAGAGAGAAACTGAGTTAGTGTTAGAGAGAGAGAAAACAGAGGGAGACAGAGAGACAGAATATGACAGAGCATGAGAAAGAGACAGAGAGATAGAGAGAGAGAGACAAACAGAGAGAAGCAATGAGAGAGATAGATGCTGAGAGAGAGAGACTAAGTCAGAGAATGAGAGACTAAGTCAGAGAATGAGAGAGAGAGACTAAGTCAGAGAATGAGAGAGAGAGACTAAGTCAGAGAATGAGAGAGATGCTGAGAGAGAGAGACTAAGTCAGAGAATGAGAGAGATAGATGCTGAGAGAGAGAGACTAAGTCAGAGAATGAGAGAGAGAGACTAAGTCAGAGAATGAGAGAGATAGATGCTGAGAGAGAGAGACTTAGTCAGAGAATGAGAGAGATAGATGCTGAGAGAGAGAG
Source organism: Megaleporinus macrocephalus (assembly GCA_021613375.1). Classification (NCBI taxonomy): domain Eukaryota; kingdom Metazoa; phylum Chordata; class Actinopteri; order Characiformes; family Anostomidae; genus Megaleporinus; species Megaleporinus macrocephalus. The sequence goes on from CM038705.1 coordinate 2,196,169, forward strand.
ACTAAGTCAGAGAATGAGAGAGAGAGATGCTGAGAGAGAGAGACTAAGTCAGAGAATGAGAGAGAGAGATGCTGAGAGAGAGAGACTAAGTCAGAGAATGAGAGAGAGAGATGCTGAGAGAGAGAGACTAAGTCAGAGAATGAGAGACTAAGTCAGAGAATGAGAGAGAGAGACTAAGTCAGAGAATGAGAGAGATGCTGAGAGAGAGAGACTAAGTCAGAGAATGAGAGAGATGCTGAGAGAGAGAGACTAAGTCAGAGAATGAGAGAGATAGATGCTGAGAGAGAGAGACTAAGTCAGAGAATGAGAGAGAGAGACTAAGTCAGAGAATGAGAGAGATAGATGCTGAGAGAGAGAGGACTTAGTCAGAGAATGAGAGAGATAGATGCTGAGAGAGAGAGACTAAGTCAGAGAATGAGAGAGATAGATGCTGAGAGAGAGAGACTAAGTCAGAGAATGAGAGAGAGAGATGCTGAGAGAGAGAGACTAAGTCAGAGAATGAGAGAGAGAGATGCTGAGAGAGAGACTAAGTCAGAGAATGAGAGAAAGAGATGCTGAGAGAGAGAGACTTAGTCAGAGAATGAGAGAGAGAGATGCTGAGAGAGAGAGACTAAGTCAGAGAATGAGAGAGATAGATGGCGAAAAAAAAAACTGGATGAGAGTGCAAGAGTGAGAAAGAGAAGGGGGGAGAGAGACACTGAGTTAGTGTTAGAGAGAGAGAAAACAGAGGGAGACAGAGAGACAGAATATGACAGAGCGTGAGAAAAAGAGAGACAGAGACTGAGAGAGATAGAGAGAGAGATAGAGAGAAAGGGAAAGAGAGACAGAGAGAGACAAACAGAGAGAAGCAATGAGAGAGAGAGATGCTGAGAGAGGGAGACTAAGTCAGAGAATGAGAGAGAGAGATGCTGAGAGAGAAACTAAGTCAGAGAATGAGAGAGAGAGATGCTGAGAGAGGGAGACTAAGTCAGAGAATGAGAGAGATGCTGAGAGAGAGACTAAGTCAGAGAATGAGAGAGAGAGATGCTGAGAGAGGGAGACTAAGTCAGAGAATGAGAGAGAGAGATGCTGAGAGAGAAACTAAGTCAGAGAATGAGAGAGAGAGAGATGGCAAGAAAGAGAGACTGGATGAGAGTGTAAGAGAGAGAAACAATAAGAGAGATAAATGCTGAGAGAGAGAACGAGAGAGTGATGGTGAGAAAGAGGACTGGGTGAGAAAGTAAGAGAGAGAGAAAGAGGAAGAGAGAGTAGAGGTAAGAGATAAAGAGGGGCACTGCATGAGAGAGAGAGACAGACAGTGAGAGTGAGACTAGGTGAGACAGAAAGAGAGAAAGAGAGAGAAACTAAGTGAGAGACAGACAGTGAGACAGAAAGAGAGACAGACAGTGAGAGCGAGACTAGGTGAGAGAGAGAGAGAGAGAGACTAAGTGAGAGACCTGGAGGGAGGGAGTGTGGTGAAGGAGCAGAATAAAGGAATGAAAGGAGCGATGGAGAGGAGAGGGCAGCGGAGGGGCCGACACACAGTCCCATCCCGCGCTCCCCTCTTTCAGACCATCCCGCTCTCCCCTCTTTCATACCATCCCGCGCTCCCCTCTTTCATACCATCCTGCGCTCCCCTCTTTCATCCCCCCGCTACCGCTGTAAACCAACAGCTCCGTGGACCACCGCTTTCTCACAATAGCACAGGTTTCAGACTCGGAGTGTCGCAGGTTACAGCACGTTACCCCTCCCAGTGTCTCCCAGTGTCTCCCAGTGTCTCCCAGAGTCTCCCGAGAGTCTCCTGACTCCTCACCCCGAAACTCGACCCCGCTGCCGCTACGCGACTCAGACTGGAGGAACATAATCAGTGCAGGAATGAGCTAAAGATGGTGTCCTGCAGCCTGGTTTCCGTCCTGCAGCCTGGTTTCCGTCCTGCAGCCTGGTTTCCGTCCTGCAGCCTGGTTTCCGTCCTGCAGCCTGGTTTCCGTCCTGCAGCCTGGTTTTTGTCCTGCAGGATGGTTTCTGTCCTGCAGGATGGCTTCTGTCCTGCAGGTCGTTTTTTGTCCTGCAGGCTGGTTTTTGTCCTGCAGGCTGGTTTTTGTCCTGCAGGCTGGTTTTTGTCCTGCAGACTGACTTCTGTCCTGCAGGAAGGCTTCTGTCCTGCAAACTGGCTTCTGTCCTGCAGCCCGTTTTCTGTCCTACAGGCCGGTTTCTGTTGTGCAGGCTGGTTTCCGTCCTGCGCTAGCGCTTTGTTACTCCTCTAATGTTTACTGTCCGTCTCGTTGGTCTGCGGCGTCCAGCGTGGGCTGCGTCTGTGGTTTCCTGTCAGTCTTTTGTTTTGCAAATGTGGAACGACTGGAAAAGCAAATGTGCTCCAGAACTCTCCGGCCTGCAGCTCGCACAATGCTAACCGCTAACAAGCTACTGCAAACACTACAACACACTCACACTCTCCTGATGCAGTTTATCAGTAGTCAGTAGTGATTATTAAACTGAGTACTGAACTGAATGAACATTAAAAGAATAATGAGGATGTTTGATGGTGTAAATGAGTTTATCAGTAGTCAGTAGTGATTATTAAACTGAGTACTGAACTGAATGAACATTAAAAGAATAATGAGGATGTTTGATGGTGTAAATGTGTTTATCAGTAGTCAGTAGTGATTATTAAACTGAGTACTGAACTAAATGAACATTAAAAGAATAATGAGGATGTTTGATGGTGTAAATGAGTTTATCAGTAGTCAGTGGTGATTATTAAACTGAGTACTGAACTGAATGATCATTAAAAGAATAATGAGGATGTTTGATGGTGTAAATGAGTTTATCAATAGTCAGTAGTGATTATTAAACTGAGTACTGAACTGAATGATCATTAAAAGAATAATGAGGATGTTCGATGGTGTAAATGAGTTTATCAGTAGTCAGTAGTGATTATTAAACTGAGTACTGAACTGAAAGTGAGTCTCCTGAGAAGATCAGAAGCTGGAATGAAGGTGAAGAGTGGAAGCACTAAACACTCAAACACCTGGTATTATATTATAGCGTCCCAGTGGGACGTTCATCTATTGACATTGGTGTCAGAAGTGGGATAGGGCTGGGGGTGTGGTCTGTTGGGGCCCTGTCTTAATGGCAGTTTGACTGGAATTGAAATACATGATGGAGCTCTCAGGCATTGAATGCACTGGGTTTGAGCTTCGGTTCCACGTCAGTTGTAGCTACAGGTAATTAAACACTAATATAAAAGCATTGTTTTGTATTGTAGATGCTATAGTTCAATCTCAGATGCCCCCGAATCGTACGCACCGCTCCTTTAACTGCTCGTGACACTCCATGATGGACTGTGCGAGTGTGCCGACTGCTTTCGCTCTGATGTTTCCTGTGCAGGTGTTCGGAGACGGCCCCACTCCCCGAGACAGCGTCTGCTTCTTAGACATCCTGAGCGATCCGATTCCTGACAAACACTACAAAAAAACTGAGGTACGCACACCTATCACTTCAGAGTCTCCTGAGAAGGTCCTGCTGCTTCTGAGCCGGGAACAGATCTAAAGGGCAAACACTCAAATGAGGTAGTAAACCACACACGCGCGCACACACACACACACACACACACACACACACACACACACACACACACGAGATTAGGCAGAAATGTTCTATCAGCAGGATCACAATCTGGCAGAGATGCACTCACAGCACAGAATGTAATCTCTCTCTCTCTCTCTCTCTCTCTCTCTCTCTCTCTCTCTCTCTCTCTCTCTCTCTCTCTCTCACACACACACGTTGCGGCGTGCACACGCGGCAGGTAATATGTGACTGTTTAACCCTGCAGGACCTGAGCAGCTGGGTGTCCAAGAGGACGGGCCGGGGCCCCCTGGTGGACGGCTGGAGGAACAGCGCCCGGCCCATCATGTGCTCCTACAAGAGGGTGCAGTGCAGCTTCGAGGTGTACGGCTTCCAGGGCAGGACAGAGGAGTTCATCCACAAGGTGGAGATCCACTCTACAGACTACACTACCCACAATGCATCTGCTCCAGAACACACTCTGTTGTATCTACACTCCGTAGGTCCCTCTCATTCTTTGTATACTTCATTACTCTGTTCTTTAATGGTCAGGACCCCCACACTGACGTGGTGGTGGTGGTGGTGTGTTAGTAGTGTGTGTTGTGCTGGTGTGAGTGGATCAGACACCTCAGCGTCAGTGCTGGACTGAGAATCGTCCACCAACCAAAACTATCCAGACAGCAGTGTCCTGTGGGCGGCGTCCTGTGTCCACTGATGAAGAACTAGAGGAACACAAACTGTGCAGCAGCAGATGAGCTACTGTCTCTGACTTTACATCTACAAGGTGGACCAGCAGGTAGTAGGAGTGTCTAATAGAGTGGACAGTGAGTGGACACAGTGTTTAAACACTCCAGCAGCAGCACTGCTGTGTCTGATCCACTCACACCAGCACAACACACACTAACACACCACTACCACGTCAGTGTCACTACAGTGCTGAGAATGACCCACCTCCCTAATAGTATCTGCTCTGTGGTCGTCCTGTGGGGGTCCTGATCATTAAAGAACAGAGTAATAAAGTATGCCTTATTAGAGTCACGTCCCGCATACAAGCACACGGAATAAAACACAAGTGCATATACCATTAGGAGTATGTGGTTTGGGACGCAGCCTTAGACCAGCCAGTGGGGCTCGTTCAACGCTCCAGCAGCTCCAGCGTCTGATTATAGCTCTGCAGTGCTGCTCGTTATCGTTAGCTGATCATTAAAATCATTAAAATCTCCAGAACAAAGTTTAAGGTGATTAATGAGTTAAATTAATACAGCTATGTCGGTGTCGGTCACCAACAAACGTCCATCACTGTCCAAAGCAAAACTAGTGTCTCCAAAATACAATTTTACAGGAGAGACCAAAAACAGTCATAGGTTTCTATGCAAGTTAATGTAAAGTGGTTTTATTCCGAGTGAGTTTGGAGCATTTCTATTGGTCCATTCATCGTGAAACATTCATGGGATATAAAGAGCAGCTGTCGCGTTCAAACGATATAGAAATGTGAAAATTGACAAAAATTAACTTGCAGTGTTACTTTGGACAGCTGCGAGGCACTGGCTGGGTCACTAGCTACACCAGGAGCGCCCCAGCTTCAACCAGGCTGGAATTCTGTAGGGCAGTTTGGGGGAATCACCACAATAGAACTGTGAAGCTACTATACGTATCTCTTACAGTGTTCATTTGATGTCTCCCACAGAACATTCGGGACATCCTGTTGGTGGGACACAGGCAGGCCGTGGCCTGGACGGACGAGTGGCATGGTGAGTATGAAGCTTCATTATGCCCTTCAATGCTTCCGAGTAGCAAACGAACGACCAGAGTTTAGTGTATAGGCACGTTTATGAGGACACAATCAGTGAAAATAAGTTAAAAAGTTTTAAAAGTAACTGGGACTCCTAACAACCACCTGGAAGAGCTGATAGACCCACCAACACTGTCCTCCCATCAGATAAACAGCACTTTGGTCTTCGAGACCAAAACTTTAACTCCACCTTCAGATCTGAGAACATCCACAGGTGTGTCTCTCCCTCCTTCCACTGTGAGAAGACGCCTCAACACTATATGGGGTGTGAAAGGATGTATAGATGTTCAAGAAGTTCCTCACTGAGAAAAGAAGATACAGACACATCAAACAAAGAAGCTGAAGACTGGACCGACCACCCCAGAGTCCTAAACCTCAACACCACTGAATGGACCGACCGCCCCAGAGTCCAAAACCTCAACACCACTGAATGGATCGACCACCCCAGAGTCCAGAATCTCAACACCATTGAAAGGACAGACCACCCCAGAGTCCAGAACCTCAACATCACTGAAAAGATCAATCACCCCAGAGTCCAGAACCTCAAAACCACTGAAAGGACCGACCACCCCAGGGTCCACAACCTCAACACCACTGAAAGGACCGACCACCCCAGAGTCCAGAACCTCAACACCACTGAATGGACCGACCACCCCAGAGTCCACAACCTCAACACCACTGAAAGGACCGACCACCCCAGAGTCCAGAACCTCAACACCACTGAATGGACCGTCCACCCCAGAGTCCAGAACCTCAACACCACTGACTGTGTTTGGGGTTATTTGGATAATGAGAAGCAGAAGCAGCTTCTATGACTGAACTTTGGAGGCAAGTCTGAGCTGAGAGTGAGTCTGAGCTGAGAGCGAGTCTGAACTGAGAGTGAGTCTGAGCTGAGAGTGAGTCTGAACTGAGAGTGAGTCTGAGCTGAGAGTGAGTCTCCTGAGAAGAACAGAAGCTGGAATGAAGGTGAAGAGTGGAAACACTGACCCACTTGGGCGCTATAATCTAACATCAGGTGTTTAAGTGTTTATTCATCCATTGACATTGGTGTCAGAAGTGGGATATGGTGGGGGGTGTGGTCTGGAGGGGCCCCGTCTTAATGGCGGTTTTGACTGGAATTGAAATACATGATGGGGGTCTCGGGTGCTCACGCTAAGAGTCTGGCTTTGAATACATTTGATTTGAACATGAGCTTCAGTTCCTCATTAATTAAACTACTACTGTGCTCTGCTGGCAGGAATGAGTCTGGAGGAAGTGAGAGAGTACGAGAAGAAGCTGCAGCAGGAGACCAACAGCAAGCTGAGCGACACGACCGACTCAGGTAACGTCTCAGACGTCTCAACACAAGAGCCAGGAGATCTGGTGGGGGAGATGATTGAGAGCAGCAGTGACAGAGGGATGAAGAGAGGATCAGGGGGGAGAGGACAGACTCTGAGAGGGGGATAAAGGTGGAGAGGAGGCAGACAGTTTGATAGACTATCAAATTTAACAGGCACCACCACATCTACCTCTTTATATCTCCACTCACTGACCACTCCATCAGCTCCATACAGGAGCTCCACTTCCAGACTGGAGTTCATCTGATTCTCTGTATACTTTATTACTCTGTTGTTTAATGATCAGGACCCCCACAGGACCACCACAGAGCAGATACTATTAGGGAGGTGGGTCATTCTCAGCACTGCAGTGAGAATGACACTGACGTGGTGCTGGTGTGAGTGGATCAGACACAGAAGTGCTGCTGCTGGAGTGTTTAAACACTGTGTCCACTCACTGTCCACTCTATTAGACACTCCTACTACCTGATGGTCCACTACTCCTACTAGTAGCTCATCTGCTGCTGCACAGTTTGTGTTCCTCTAGTTCTTCATCAGTGGACACAGGACACTGCTGTCTGGATAGTTTTGGTTGGTGGACGATTCTCAGTCCAGCAGTGACACTGAGGTGTTTAAAGCCTCCAGTAGCAGCACTGCTGTGTCTGATCCAC